>VWZV01017171.1:796030-939192 GCA_013397155.1 Irena cyanogastra | reverse complement strand
CAATTTCTATTCCGACTCAAGGTAATTTCTTACCTGTACAATGCTGAGAAGATAGAGAAGATAAAAGAGAGTAAAAGGAAGGAGAAATAAAATGAGATCTCTTATTGAATATGTCGAATAGGAACCCCCTAGCTAGCACAAGTCACTGCCTAAGTCCTAACTCCAACTGTTACTATAGGCGCAACAGAAATTCACCTCATCCACAGATATGAAGACAGAACAAATGCTCATTTTCTAAATTAAAAGGTGGGAAAGCAGCCTAAACCCCTCATTTTACTCCTCATCCTACAGACTACAGAGCTACAAATGTCCCTGTGTCATCCTGTCAATACTGATGTCAGTGTGTACACAAACACATCTGTCTTCTTTATTTATTCAGTCATCAAAATTCCAAGTCTGCAAGCTAGTCATAATTATGCCTTCCAAAGAGGCAGGCACCTGCCATTTACTCTACCTTTTTCAATTACGTCTAATTGAAGACTTAAGCTCAAATAGAGGAAGGGAGACAAGAGTTCTTCAAATTGTCTAAACACTTTCCGTTGAATAGAAAAAGAGAGGTCTCCTACCACAGCTCAAAAGAAGTCCTCCAACATGACTGGCATAATAAAGAACTGGAATATAAGATGCATTTCCTTCCTTTAAACACTCTACACCTTGAGGATGTTTTTTACACAGGTGATGACTCACAGCCAGAAGAAAAGCCCCCTCACTCCTACTCTCCTCCCCCATCCCTCATCACTGCTGAAGTTAAGCCATCAAGGAATTTTTTTGAATATAAGAACTTGGCAACTTCCAGTAATTTTCTCCTTTCAAGAACACCCAGATGATGGAGAACAGCACATCAGAAACAAACAAACAAAAAAAAAATTAAAAAGTGAAAACAAGTTTGTATGTGATGATACAGATGAGATGACTGATAGTACATCATCCTCTCAGAGTACAGCTGTAAACTCCTTGGCAACAGTAACCTGGCAGTTCCTGTGGCAGAGTAACCTTCTAGGAATTGAAGAAGTTGTGGAAAAAAACAACCCAGCTGGCTCCACTTATATAAGGGATGTAATTAAGCCTAAGAGAGGATGATTTCAGCCTGTGTGCTCTGCATTAAGAATAGGTCCCTGAGAGCATTGTTGAAAAGGTACTTCTGGTACCTGTGTGTGTGCGCGTGTCTTGGGATTTTCCCATTCCTCAGATAGTGATGCAAAACTTTCCACTGAGAGTGAGTAGGAGGGTATCATTTGGAGAGAAGATGGAAAGAGTCAAAGAAAGAAATCCTTATATCATGTGATGAAAAAAGTTGACCACGTTGGTTTGTCCCTGAAATTCATAGACAAGACACCACAGGTAACATTTTGTTAGTAAAAGAGACTGCTTATGCTAAAACCAAAATGGCCAAGTGGAAAATGTCTCACATTTGTTAAGGGGGAACTGGTGGTAAGTTGTGTAAAAGGAAAAGCAGAGTAGTTAAAAATATAACAACCCCTCATCAAATTAGTGATGCATCCACAAAGATACCCCAGTGTAATCCTTTAGTTCATTTATAAGCAAAGCTAAAACACTATATATATAGTGTTTATATATAAAACACACCTTCCTAAGAGCAGAGTTAACCTGTAGTGATCATACATTTAATTTTAAGAAAACGGATGCTTAGAGACATTTAGACTTTGAGGGCTCTGTACAAAAAAATCTAAGCTTGATAAATGAAATGTAAACTTTATAATGGAGTTATCTTGGCTGTTAGAAAGCCTAAAGTAGTTAATGCTGTTGAGTAAAAGCAAGGAAGAACTCAGCTATTTTTCATTATTTGTATCATCTGCTGGAAAACGCAAACAACTCAAGGGAAGAAGAATGGAAGATTCAGTTTTTCTGTCTTTTGACCCCTTTTTTTTGCTTTCTACAGAGAAGTTTAGGCTGCTGTAGTCATGATTAAACAGTCTCACAAAGTCAAGGTGATTATTTCAGACTTTCCTGGACATTCGAGAATACTGTTCATCAAAGGGTTTTGTGGAGAGTGTAATGTCATAGGCAGGAACCTCAGGGACAAACACCCTGCACTAGCACCACCAGCAACCAGCTAAGCTGTGTGCACCTGCTCCTTTTANTTTTTTTTGCTTTCTACAGAGAAGTTTAGGCTGCTGTAGTCATGATTAAACAGTCTCACAAAGTCAAGGTGATTATTTCAGACTTTCCTGGACATTCGAGAATACTGTTCATCAAAGGGTTTTGTGGAGAGTGTAATGTCATAGGCAGGAACCTCAGGGACAAACACCCTGCACTAGCACCACCAGCAACCAGCTAAGCTGTGTGCACCTGCTCCTTTTATCTCCTGCTTTGAGGGGCAAGAAAGAGAAAAGAACAGTTAATTGCTTTCCTAGCTAGATGCTTCAGTAGAAGAGGTATCTGCCAGGCCACAAAAGCACAATAAGAAAAGAAGACATACTCTGTGGGTTGTAAGTGTATACTTTTAATTTTACTGTGTAGCCTCTTTTTGTAATATATAAAGAGAATGAGAAGAACTTGATTTGTGAGTATCACTTGAATAGCTCTCCTTATGTTCATCTCTAGTATTTCTTCTTGTTCTTCATTTCTCCTAATATCTCTATCTTTCAATAGTATTTCCAACCAGTTCCTGAGCAGATGACACTTCCTCTCAGACAAGGATATGGATATTCAACTAATTATTTTCATATGTGCATACATATTGGCAGTGATGGGGGTTGCCAGATTTGATGATACAAAACATGCAAGAATCATGCTCAATTCTTAAATGCTTTAAAGCAGGTGAAAGACCTGGTCTTGGTTTTTATAAATAAAACAGAAGCCCAAACTCATTTGAGAGACCACTCTACTGGCCAAAAAATTACAGAATTGGTGACTTGAAAGACTCACTTGGCTTATTGGCTTCCCTACCTATTCATTCATTCATGCCCCTGGGAAAGTGAAGCATGATTTCACTAAATACATGTCATGGTTTGTGGGCAGGTGTGGGGGGATATATGCATGCAGTAAGTCTGCACTCTTTCCTTCACCTGGTAGCATCACCTTCCCTTTCTGTTACATTTTATCAGCCTGACATGAAGAATAAAGGCACTTACTTCACTCTCTTTCCCTAACATGAGCCAAAAGCCTTGTTTTTTGACAGCACAGGTTAACCATGTCCACAATGATGACCAAACCCAGAGAGAAACTGAGAAACCATACTCAAGTCTTTCTCTCTCCTCCAAAGGTCTGAGCACTAATCCAGTTTAAGATGGCAGGGGCACAGGGATGCAAAACTAAACCAAGCCAAAGCGTGCTTAAGCAGATAGCAAGGAATGCAGGTGAGTAAACCAAGGTGATGTGGCACATCACTGTTGCACTGACTGAGAAATACGAGATTGTTCTGATAGGTTCAGGACTCTGCAAGTGTATTTCTCTCACAACACTGAAAACAGATTTCAGACCTGTTATGCACAAATGTTATACAGAGCTAATTCCTGCCTTTGCAACGAGAAACACTGCAAGTAAATTATCTATTATGTTCATGTCCATTATTAGACCCTCTTTTATCCGTGCACCACAAACGTAGTACCCAACACACTGAATAATAAGGAAAGCCAGAACTCTTTATAGCTCTTGTATTAATATATTTAACACATTGCTACTTACTGCACCTTACTGTAAACTGGGATTCACTTCTTCACTATTTTATTTCATAGTCACTGTTACTTGTTCAATATTAAAGCAATTTCTTGTTCACATGCTTTAAATAATTAGGATAATTAACAACACTTGTGGTTTGCCTCCTATATGACTTGGCTTTTTCATTGCTTATATTAAAGAGGGGAACCCTGTTCATTCTTTTTATACATATATGATCTGTAGTTCAATTTTTTTTATTCAACATAGCACAATTAACAGAGCTTATGTAGAAGCCTCAACAGCCTCAAAGACCCACATTCTGTGGGTGAGACTGCATTTAATAAAGAGCAAACAGAATAAATAAAAGGTAGGCAGGGTAAACTGAACTTTAGCCTCCAAAGCACGTTTTTACTCCTAGAACAGGACAATCCCCTTTCATGCATGTGAAAAGGGGAAAGGAAAGCATGGAATGTTCCTTGGCGCAGAATGAGGTCAGAGTGCTCCAAAACTCAGTGGGGACTCCTGCTGAGAGCTGCCCTCAGAGGGAGCAGGGAGCCAGGGACACTTGCATCTCCTGGACAAGAGAGCCTGGGTTCAGAGGCAGCTTGAAGATGTTACTTCCCATCAAAAACAACACTGAGCTATTGAGCTATCTAAAAGAAAGATGTGGCAGGACAAACACAGCGCAAGCTCCATGTGAGGCAGAGAACTGCTGTGATGATGCCAAGCTGCACTGCCACCAGGCTCTGACAAGCAAACACCTGTCATATGGAAGTAGCTTAAGAAGTTACTTCATGTTGTTACATCCAAATGTACAGTGCTGCTTAGGAATATTAATGTGTTGGCTCTGTACAGTATTGTACTATGTTGACATAACCTTAGTTTTTCCCTAGCTAGATGTGTTCTCTCTTCCCCCTTTAGCCTATTTCATGTTGCTTCAGATTCAATTTGTTTCCCGAGCATTTGTTTAAGAAGCTGAATGAAATGGGGTGGCACACACTTTCCCAAGGCAGGATTGACGTTCCAAGTGTGGTGAAATGGTGTAATATGCAAGACAACACACTGCAGATATTCAGTACAGCAAAAGGCAGGTTGGTTTTTTCTAGAAATGTTTCATTTGTTCTAGCAGGTGTGCCTGATACCTTTTGCATAATGATAAACCCACACACATTCTTCATGCAAATAGTGACCCAAGAGTTGCTCTGAGTTGCTTCAAGATGTAAGCGCGTGTAACAACCTGCACTTACGTACACACTCTATGTTTAGAGTGTTCATACAGTGCAAGGTAAACAGAGCCCATTGTGCCAGGGCAGGGACACACAGGGCTGCTGGAACAGAGGTGCCATACCATGGCCAACACAGTCAGAATTGGCTGAAATTGTCAAAAAATTTCTTCAGAGATATTGGGAGAGTCACACATCTTGTATTTCTCTTTTCTCAGCCAGAAAATATTTTTCTCTCATGTGTGTTATTTGAAATGCCTCCTATATCAACTGTTACTGTTTCACAAAGTTTTGGGGAGCAAGATATGGGAGCAAATGTGGCTTACCAATTTGGACTTTACATGATATGACTACTACACACTTGGGTACCTCCATGTGCTCCATTGACTTGCCTTGGAAACTCAGCCTTGGTCAGCAGAGAGTTTCTCTCACCCTATCTCACATCTGCTAGCTTCATCTTTCCTTAAATATCCCACATGCTGTGCTTCAAAGGCCAGCAGAGCACTTCCTATACCAGCTCTCACCATTAATTAGGCCAGATTATTACTGAGAGCTTTGTTTCTAATTAGTGATTTCACTTCACAATTGAACCCAATCCTGATAGGTTGATGGACATTTTCTTAATAGGAAAAATAAATAAGAATGTTTGTTCAAATGGTTATTCTGGCAAATATGTCTATGAGCTAGCTTGTTGACAATTCTTTAATCCACTGTATTTGAAGGAAGGTGGAAAGGAAAGAAATAAAAAAAGAGCCATTTCAGTTTGTGGCAATGTCCTAATGCACGTAAGTCTGCTTTTTCAACACAGAATTACCACTCTAGATGTAACTCTGATACATTAAAGTATCAAAGTACCTGAACTTTCTACCTCAAACCAGGAGGTCAAATCAGCACCCACGTTTGATGCAGAGCCTTCACAACATCACATCACCTGTCTGAGCTTAGAGATTGTGAATTACAACAGATGAGGTAGACATTTGCTTGCACAACTCTATTTTACCTGCTCTTTGGTGTCTACCAATTCTGTTTGACAGCAAACAGTTTAGCCCATTTGATCTTGCACTGAAATGAAGTGCTGACCTCACTCACCTCTCTGTGTTAACTGGAGCTGTAACCACACAAGGACCAAGATTCTGATATGCTTTCGTGGCCCACCTCAGTGTTTCTAATGCTTTCAGGACAGTCAAACATACAGCTTTAAACAAGGTAAGTCATCTGCAGTGCAGTTCAAGTTTCCAGGCTTGACTTTGCACGGGAACATGCAGGGAGTGCCCGGTCAGCAGAAGTGTGTTTGCAGAGGCTGGCACCCCTGCACGGAGACACGGTGTCTGCGTGAGCACCCAGCCTTGCAGCAGCCCCAGCCCTCTCTGCCTCTGCTCTGCTCCTGTGCTGCCAGGAGCCAGGGAGGATCTGGGAAATGGGCTGCAACCGCAGCAATTCAGGAGGCTGTAAATTGAAGGTTTCCCACCAGGACTGAGGTATGGTCCCTTGGGAGATTTACTTTGTTTTCAATGGGGTCAGGATTTTATCTGATAACATACTTACCACTCTAAAATCTGCTAAACTGCACAGACATTAGATAATCAGATAACTGATGGTGTTCCATGCAGAGTTCCTGTGAAACACTGGACTCCCACTACAAGTCAGTAAATATTTTATGCCCATTTGGGTACAGCTACAACATGCCATAGTAAGCAGGATGCGTAAACCAAGAAAATTCACGTGAGTTGCCTGGGACAGATTCTGACCTCTGCATCTTCTAATCCCTCAAATGTGTGATGAGTTTTATCTTTCCCTGTGAGCACTTTCATTCATTTCATAGTATTTAGTTTTAGAAAAAGCACTAGAATTTGTCTCAGTATGACTAAGAAAAGTAGCTAATAATTGTCATCATGCTTATCTCTTTGGCATTTTAGCTTGAGTTCCTACTAATAAAGAACTATTTGAGATTTTAACAGAAATGTAAATGTTGAAGTTTCACAGGTCATTGAGTTTTATAATATTGAGTCATTGGGCTATTATACATTGATCGAGCAAATAGCAAATGGTGTGACTTGCCAAAGAGCATTACTCAAATATTGACCAGGAATTGATGACAGTCGGCTACTCTCCAAGGACTACAAAAGTTAACAGGAAATTTCTACCTGAGGCAATAGCAAGCTTCTGCCTTAAGACAGGATGGGTTTTTTTGGTTCCTTTTTGTTGCCATCTTTTTCAGTCTCCTCTGCTATATCCAAACACTCTTATCATAAACTTATCAACTCTTATCACAGAAATGTGCTTGGAGTAAATGCTTTCACTTATGTCAAATTTTTTAGTTTATCTCTCAGTCATCTCTTATTTCCAAGTCTATTGATTTCTTTAATTAATCTTACCTATTCTTCTTCTATTTCAATATTATTTTATAATTATTATTATATATTATTAAATCTATAATAAAATTTATTACTTATAAAAATTATATTATGATAATATAAATTTTTATTTAATTATATAAATATATGCTTCCACCTATAAAGGGTGGATGCAAGGACAGGTAGCCTGGGAGGAATACAGAGATATTACCCACTATGATGTAAGGAAAGCTAAAGCTCTGATAAAATTAAATTCAGCCAGGGACATTAAGGTCAACAAGAAAAGCTTCTAAAAGTACATAGAAGGAAGATTTGGGACAATATAGTCCCTCTCCAGAGGGAAACAGAAGACCTGGTTACTCAGGATACAGAGATGGCCTCAGTCTTGACGAGCAAGTGATCCAACCACACTGCCCAAATTGTAGAACCCAAAGGCAGGGACTGGGAGAGTGAAAAACCATGCACCTTAGAAAATCAGATTTGAGGGCATCTAATAAACCTTAAGATGTACAAGTCCATGGGACTTGTGATAAGATACATCCACAGTTCTTGAAGGAACTGGCCAAGGAAGTGGCTGAGCCACTACCCCTCATATTTGAGATGTCTTGGCAATCCAGTGAAATTCCCACTACAGGAAAAGGGGAAACATTGTCACCATTTTTCGAAAGAGAAAAATGAAAGACCCAGGAAACCACAGGCTGGTCAGTCTCACCTCTGGGCCTGGCAAGATCATGGGTCAGATCTGCCTGGAAACCATGCTGAGGAACAAGGAAATAAAGATGATTGGTGACAGCCAGTTTTGCTAAGAGCAGATCAGGCCTGACAAACTTGGTGGCATTCTAAAATGGGGTTACCGTGCTGGTGGATAAGGGAAGAGTGACAGACATTATCTACCTGGACTTGTGCAAAGCATTTGACACTGTCCCACATGATGGGCTTGTCCCTAAACTGGAGAGACATGGGTTTGTGAGATGGACCACTTGGTGGATAAGGAATTGGCCAAGGAGTTGTTTTCAAAGGCTCACTGGTCCAAGTAGGGACCTGTGACAGCTGGAGTTCCTTGGAGTTGGTACTGGGACCAATGCTGTTCAACATCTTTGTCAGTGACACGGACAGTGGGATCAAGGGCACCTTTGACAAGTTTGCCAATCATGCCAAGCTGTTTGGCACAGTACCTAAAGAAGACCTACAGGAGAGATGGAGAGGGACTTTTTTCAAGGGCTTTTCATGGGACAAGAGGTAATGGGTTTAAACTGGAAGAGGGTGAATTTAGGTTAGATAATAGGGTGGCGAGGCACCAGAACAGGTTGCCCACAGAAACAGTGAATGCCCTTCCCTAGAAATGTTCAAGGCCAGGCTGGATAGGACTTTGAATGGCCTGTTCTAGTGGAAAGTGTTCCTGTCTGTTGCAGGGAGGTTGAAACTAGGTGATTTTTAGGGTCCTTCCCAACCCAACCCATTCTATTATATTGAAAAAACAGGAATGCCAATATAGGCAGTATACTGCTCCATAGTAAAATGTGATTTGTATGCAGTACAATGCACCTTATCTTGAACAAAGAATGCTAAAGTACAAGCTTCTAGCATGGTCTTGTTTGATTTTACTTCTCTAGAGTCATAAGCCCGATCCCAAAGACAACATTTCAGCTCAAAAAGGAGAAACTGCTGTTGAGAAGACCTTGTCTCAAACCCTACTTTTTCCTAGGACACAGGACGCCCTACAGAATTTCTAAACGTGGTGCTTGAGTAAGACACTGATGCAGTTTGAGGTAGGAGCACACTCTGCTTTTCAAAATATACAGCTAGAGAAGGTCACTCCTGGTTTGTCCACCTGGCTCAGAACCAGTGACCTCACCCATATATCCACAGAGGAATGGTCTTCGTTCTCCTCCTCACCATAAAAGAATTTGAATTAATTCCCTGTAGAACCCATAAGGCAGTTTGGGAACAATGTTCTTTCCTATGAAAGCTTTTCCACACTACTTGGAACAACTAGATATTATCTTGGCCAGAGAGAGTGCTCTTGGACAATCAGCTGGATAGAGGAAACCAGTGTGTCAGTCCCTGTTCTACTGCCTATTTCACACTTCTGTGCTGTATGTTTAATAAAACAGGAACTGACATCAAAGTATCTCCTCTCCCATGTGTGCTGTTAACATGAGATCATAGAATCACATTTCATCTCCTTCTTTATTTTAATTTCCTTCATTTTTAATCTAATGGATTTTGAATTAGTCCATAAAATTCAGCCCAATTTCAGCAAAACAGCTGTGAGAATGACGAGACACTGCAAGAGGTCACCCAGACAAGAGCTGTGGATGCCCCATCCCTAGAAGTGTTCCAGAGCAGGTCAGATGGGGCTTTGAGCAACTTCCAATATCACTGAATGAGACACAGTGTCGAAGCTCCCTGTGGTAGAGGAGGACCACGGGTCCCTGCACTGAACCCATGCCAGTTAAGCAACCTTTCCATACAGACCGTGGCCAATTACGCATCTGGATAGCAAGCCACTGGACCAGGTCCAGTTGCCCACCATGAGTTGAAGAGAGCAGCTCATTCATGAACACAAGAGCGGTGTAAACACAAGACAAGAACCAATTTTTTGGTTAGTCTGACTGTGCTGGAGGCCCTTGGCCAAAGCCAGGTCTTCAACAGGGATCAGCAATCAAAGTAAGCCTCTGGACTTCCCATTACACTAAAAGAGGGATTCTGCCCTGCTGCTCTTCCCAGCTGCTGCCACACCATCAGGTAAACCAGAGGAGCACCTCCAGACCCAGCCATACCAACATACCTTGAGAAGTGTTTGTCAACCACCAAGCACACAGAGTCACAGAGCAACTGCAAATAAATACCTGTCAACACCTGGGGTGTGAATATTGCATCACTATCCTTTGTCTAAAATGCCAGAGGCTTTCTTTTGTATTTTTAGAGATTTGCACTCACATAATTCTTTTCTAGCCTTCCTTAGAGTTCTAAGCCACTGTCTAGAAGAGGTTATATTCTGCTCCTGGTTTGGGAGCAGATGTGTCTCTGGGATAGCTTTTGCAGTTTTCTGCCAGCAGAGGATACCCAGGACCAAAGCTTCCCACAGCCTTGAATGTAGATCCTGCTTTGAGGCTACATGTATTCACTTCCACTGTCTTTGAACAAGGATCTGATGCCTCACTTCATTCATCTCTATAATTTGGGGAAAATACATAAAGCTACTTTTGAAACTCTACCATTTTCATTTAGGCTTGCAATGTTTTCCAGCAGCAGGAATTTTGCACTGCCAGTCTTTGAGGTTTTAAGAATTACTGCACCTTGCCAAGAACATTTCTCATGACACAGACTCATGATGGATAGATCAATGGATTCTTGAATCCTCATATCCTTTTCAAATTACTACCCGAGATATCTACCTGAGTAGGCCATCTTATCTGATAACTTAAACAAGCAACCTGTCTACACTTTAATTGTTATTGAGGATTAATGTTGTTTATAAAATGAAATCAATACAATCTCTATTGCTTATTAACTGAAACATTCTAGGCTCTGCTTTGTTTGCTTTGCTTTTCAATTAGTTTCTATTATTTTCCCTATTGGCTTTTAACAAATAGCTGTAGAAATAAACTTAATGGTTGTGAAACTGTTATCAGAGTCAACAAAGTCCCTTAATGGAAAGTCTTGTATATTTAAATGTAAAAAAGAATCCACTGTTTAATCATTTGACATTATGAGATAAGTTTATTACTATACATCTGTTCTGTGCTGGGCCTTGGCTTTTTTTTAAGCTAAGCAATTAAGAGTTCTTAAGGGTTCTCTAAAGTTCAGATGTCAGAACTGTTAAGTTGGTCTCTACATTTAAGATTACAAAACTCCACAGTCTAATAACTTTGGTTAAAAAAATGCAAAACTGAGAATGGGCCAAAAACCATGGGATTCCCAGGAACATAATAAATACCATACATGTACACTGTAAAAAGTGTTCTCAACACTATGCAACAATTAAGCATCTGAAACATCTTACAGACACTGCTCATGCTTCCTCTGTGTTCCCAACATGTAGGACTGCTGCAGTTGCCAGGGTTTGTTTCTCCCCCTCAGCATGGAAGAAGAGCAAGAAGAGTTGAAGGATGGTTTCTCAACTCTAGATGTACTCCTGAGTTTGAGGAGGATCCAGAAGATAAGCAGGTGAATGTGAAGGAGGTAGAGTAGTTTTGACGGTCCTGAGGGGCAATGATGTAGGTGACAAGTCTCAATATAGCAGCAAGATGGAAAAAAATCTGTTTTCTCCGTCATCGCTTTTTGTTCTTTGAACGAAGAAAACTTTTCTTCCACATTACTCACCATGTAGGTGACAGAAGTGAGTTTGCTGGTGGGCTTTTCAAGCAGAAACTCTCAGTCTGTGGAAAGAGAGCTCTAACACACTTGCTGAGTTGTACCTTTATGGATCTTTCCAGCCCTGCAGTTTTACACATCACTACTCATAGCCGGAGACACCTGCAACCCACACGCTCTTGGCACACCATTTGCGGGCTCTTAGCAGTTTAGCTGGACGTGGCCATCATGCAGCAAGCAAAGTTACAGGAAAGCGTTACATAACAAAGTGACGAGTTCACACAGGCCAGCGGCTTGCCTGCTGCTGCTCAAACCACAAGCACCAAAACCAAGTCACACAATTCCTGCACTTCTCTACAAAACAACTTGGATTCGGCAGCATCACTTCTACCATGTTCAATGACACAAGCAGAGAGCTGGGCTGGTAAAAATGCAAGACAGGGTTGAACCAAGCTCAGCAAGCATGGAAACTCTAGGATGCAAGTGTATAATCCCCAGCACAGACTACCACTTTGTTCCTGGGAACATACTCAGAACTACACACAAGGAAAGAGTTCTAAAATCCACTACAAGCAGTGTGTAAGCTATCCAGTGCAACCTATCTTGGGAAATGTTCTGTGCTCCCCTGGCTTCAGATAATTCTGCTTGCAATCACCACAACTGCTCCTAGCCTTCACACAGCACAGATGCATTCCAGGGTAGGGTGAGGCAAATGATTATGAAGCTTACTCAGGTGTCATTTATTTCATGAAAGTTTTCTGGTTATTATAATCAAATGTCAATTGTCTGTAATTGTGGCATGCAATGGAAAATCCCTACTTAGGACATGTTCTGCCACTTGCTGCTGAAGTACACTAACCTTCAACAATGAAGCAATACTGAAAAAAATGGTTTTGACATGTAAGCAGTTCTAGGAGTATAATTAACACATATTTATTTTGATTTTTTTTCTTATGCTTTTGCTGTAAGGAAACCGTCCTGTATTTTAAAAGAAAGGTTCCATGCAGAATTAAAGAATTCTTCCTATTCAGTTCATTTACTAATCTAATTACTAATTAATAAAACTTTCTGCTTTAATAGCCTCTGTTTTGACTTATCTTCACAAACACAGATTAATCTGGTAGTGATCTTGCAATACACAAATGTATCACTGGATTATAAATAAGCATCAGAGTATAGAGCATAACTTGAGCTCACCCCAGATGCTGTTATAAGACATTCTCTGATAGGGAGCTTGCATTCAGAGCTTCAAAATTAGGTAATAACTACTTTTAAGGGGATTCTACCTGAGAAGAGAGGAGTAAAATTTGGTGCCAGAACTGTGACTGATCATTGACACTGGGCTGCATGGGGCAGGGAAGGTGACTCAGTATTTTCTTTTTTTCTTTCCTTTTAAATGAGGCAAACTAATGGATTTTACATGTGTTTACCAACCATATTATTCTTATGAGTTACAAAAGTGTGGAAATAGCTTGACAATGCTAAAATTGATGAAGAAGAAAAGAAAGAAAACTCTCTTCCTCTTAAAGAAAACTTCTAAAAATTTCCAGTACCAAACATTTTTTTTAACATTAGAGGCTGTAGGAAATAAAAGCACAATGACAGTTTGCATTTTGAAACTGAGGATGAAGAAATTAATATCAGAATCTAACTTCTGGGTCAGCTTGCACATAGATGCAGTAGACTTGCCATCACTTGCAGATTAAAGTTGAGGCTGATTTACCTTCTGAAAAGATGGTATAGTTCAAACAGTCACACTGGGCTTGATGCAGAAATCACATCATGTGGTTTTATGGGTTGTTCTATGCACATGGAAAAATATTATCTTAATCTACCCTTAAAATCTTGGAATCTTTGAAAAGAAAAGAAATTAATAGTATCTCAGCAGTCAAGTAATCAGGGCAGATTATGAGAAGACGTACTTGAAAAATTAAGAGGGGAGAGGATAGGGAGGAATTTCCGCCAGAACTACATTAGCATGCCAAGTTGGTCTAATATTCCTCATTAGGGTTTGTATTCTCTGTGCACTGTATTTTTTTAATAGCTGGGCTACTGTAGATGAAAATACACACAAAGAAAATGTACAAAGCTTCCTTGA
Source organism: Irena cyanogastra (assembly GCA_013397155.1). Lineage (NCBI taxonomy): Eukaryota > Metazoa > Chordata > Aves > Passeriformes > Irenidae > Irena > Irena cyanogastra. The sequence goes on along the minus strand of VWZV01017171.1, from coordinate 925,576 downwards.
GCTTGTGCCTGAAGAATTCTTACAATTCCAAAATTATCTGTGCTGATTTTAACTGGCACACTGATACACCAGATTTATGCAGGTTTTTTAGAAAAGCTGAATTAGGCTGCTTTGTAGCGGTCATTCCAGTGATCACATCAGCACTTTAAAACACATTCACTGTCACTTCCTGTAATGACAAGCGACATGAATATAAGGCTGAGTTTTATAAAACTTCTAGTTTTTTCCAACCACTGATTGTATACATCACACATATACACAAAGAAGAACAGAAATTATGGAACAAACCTAATTAAAGGTTTACTGGGAATAAAGGTCCGTAACTCTTAAAGAAAGTGTATGTGTGTATGCACCTCTATAAAAATATAATTGTACATGCTGGTCATTTTGTGAAACCACTTAATTTGCAAAATTGTTTAATTCTGGGTATTCAGGTCATTAGCAAAAGAGGACTTATTATTGTGTTTATTGGCATAATAATACATAATAATTTCTTATACTTGCTTGTAGAACTGTACAACACTAGTACAAACATTATTCCAGGGATTAATTATTCTCAGGATTAATGTTTTTGCAGCTTGAACTAACATGATTTTAGCTATTGTATTACAGCTCTCCTCTTTACCATCTGCATCTATTCACTTCTTTCGACTCCTATGACTACATTTTAAACAACCCTGACCTTTGTTAAATTACTTGGTTAAGGCTGATTTAGGGGCACAACTTCATTATTGTTAATATGCACGCCTGTAGGAAAATTGGAGAAATGCTCTGCAAAACCAGCATTTTATTTAGTAGACAGAAGAACAAAGTATTATGGTTTTGGCACATATATGCAACTCTTCACTCATAGGATGGAGAATAATTGGTTAGCAGCTCTTCAAAAAGAGGATTGCAGAGTTATAAACTGCAAGCTGAACTTGAAATTACAGTGCTGGACCCGTGAGCAAGATTAAACACGGTCTGAAATTTCAGAAAAGACATTTCAAGAAAGCATCTTATAATGACATACCTCATATATAGAGCACAAAAGTGGTTGAAGTTCAGCACCTAACTGGCAAACCTGCACATTATTTTCAGAAAGCATGAGTGGTTAAGAGTTGCTGCAAATATATAGGAATAAAATAACATGAGAACTCAACAGAATATACCCCTAAGTAAAGTGAGAGACGCTAAGTGGCCATAAATGCAAGGTATACTACCAAACTTACAGGCAAAATATATTTTGCTAGAAAATGGCCAGAGTAACATATTGGCTTACACAGAACTATCAGGATCAGATCCCTGTTGGTGTCCGTGCACCTTCCTTTCTAATCATCTTTTGCAGTCTCGGCAAACAAAAAGATCTCACTAAAATCACACAACCTGCACAGGAGAGGCGCAGAGCACAGCAGCTCCAGGGATTACACAGAGCAGAAAGTATCATTCAGATGTCTAGAGAAGATGCAAATACGAATTTTATGGGCTTATTCTCTTGAATGGTATGTGTCTCTAGGCTTAAAATAAGTAATGTATTCCAATTAATGTTTAATATAACATGAATAGTTATATTTGTTGTATTTTTTATGTAAAAAGAACTCAACAAAACTTAGAAAAAGATCAGTTGGCCCACGTTTAGAATGACGACCCAAGCACCACATTCTCTCTCTGGATCCAAGCTTGCTCAAAATGTTCTCAATATTGTTTTATTTGGTTTGATTTCTGTCCTGCTCTCCTAAAGAAAAGCAAGTAAAATGGGATGCCACAACACACAGACACCAAGTCCAGTTGCAGTAAGTCACCATCCACCCCTCTGAAAATACCAGAAATGCCTGCTAATAGTTAACCAAAAAGTTACATAAAATGCTAGTATGCATAATTAAAAACTCTACTGAATGCTTGGCAAAACAGTGGTCATTTATCACAAAAACCTATAAATAGAAGGAATATTGAAGAAAAAAACAACTAAACCTGCTGAGGAAGTCTCTTTAAATGCCTAATTTTTATCTGAAGTTTTATTTATTTGAAACAGTAGGATACAAAAGATACCTTACAAAGCTGATTAAACTTCACACATACCCAGCTGAAGGGGTATTTTTTTACCTCCCAGATCAGTTCTCGTGAATATTACTTTGCCATAACGACTCTGGAAATGACCTAGGAGCCAAAGAACCCTGCAGCAAGAATGGAAAGGGTAATATCCTCTCCAAGCAGACCCAAGGATCCTTTGGTGAGATGCCAGTTCTCAGGTGGAAAGTACCCACATTTTTCTGGACTGGTCTGCATCACCAACCCCTTTTCTCTTCCTACCCTCTGGCTCAGCAAACCACTTTCTCCCCAGCGCTCCCTCCACAATAGTGCCTGTGCCAAGACAACTTCAGAGCCTCCTGGGGAAGTGTTTTGGCTGTGCTCTCGGAGGCTCAGTGCTGAGCTCTGGAGAAAGCAGCTCAGGAGTGACTTTTTGGGGAGTGACTGCCATGCTCAGCACTACCAGGGCACCTTGAGTTCTGCACTGGAGGGGAAAATTGTCTTCTGGGTGGCAACAGTGAAGAGTTGCTCCCATTCCTCAAGCTCTGTGATGGCTGACCATTCAAGGCCATTCCTGATGGACCAAATGGCAAGGGGCCCAAGCAGATTTTTTGACTTCACCATTAAAAAAGCCCTGTACAAACCAATGTGACTTTTTCCTCACAGCATGCTCTTGCGTGCCCTCCTGAACACTGCTGAGGACACTGCAGGACTGGATCCTAAGACAGTGAATGGAACTTATGACCTAGCAGAGGAAATAATCAGGGTGTTACATATATTGTTGGCACTTGCCTGGAAAGAGCATGAAATAGAGAAGACTCACTAAACACAACAGTGAGAGCTCTGGAAGCTACAAAAGTCAAAAGAAAAACAGCAAGCACCAACAGTAGTAGTGAGCTTGAAGTGAGAGAGGACAACAAACTACATGTGCATTTGTGATGTGCTGTAGCTCAGAGAAAAAAAATCCAGTACAATTTTATGGTGTGCATACTGAAATAGTACTGGTCAGAACAGACACAAAACAGTATGGGCAAAAGGAACCTGATTATAGCATTTTTCTAGGAATTGCTGCCTTGTGGACAAACAGTGAGAAGTTAAAAGAAGCCAAACTTCTATGGGTTTGCCTGACACACAACTTAAAATTACGGAATCCAAAGTCTAACATTTGCATCTCCCTGGCTCCAAATACAATCAAAACTGATATGATGCGTGCATGCTCCTCTGATCTCACTAAAATATATCATGTCCTTGAGGTCAAATGCACACTGTTGTGCTGTACTAGGACAGGGCCTGAGACATCAAAAAAGACATGGAAGTTTCCTGAAGAATACATATGAAACCTTTACTGTGACTTAAGATATTTTTTCCACCGCCTGGATTTCTTTTCCAATGCCTCCAGCTAAATTAAAAGCAGAAAGGAGACAATTTTTCAGGAGCTCTTTCAGCACATTATAATTAGAGATCATTTCATCATCTTAAACATCCTTTAGTCAAATAAATGTTGATTTGAGCTGCAGCATCAACAACTGCAATGAACTGAAGTTATATAGAAATCCTCATGCACTTTGCTTCAGGCCAAAGTTGTGTGTACTCCCACAACCAGGGCCAGGGCTATGACCACAGGGTCCCAGCTCTTGCCATGTCTGCTGCTTGGGTCACAATACCCATAAATATTTGTTATTAGCATTCTCACACACACTTCTGTACTAACTAAGTCCCATATAAGTCTCTTGAGTGATGATAATTAATTATGGTAACTCCTGCTTAACTTTTTCTTTAAACTTTTTTTTATACTCTCTAATAATACTGGCATTGGCATAGTAAGCTACTGAAGGTGCATTATCTTCAATTTGCTGATACAGAATGCAACCTAGAGAAACCAAGATCAGAACTAAAAACATTCCCCAACTTTTAAGTCCCTCCATATTGTATGCTTTTAGAATAAACTTGGACAGACAAAACCCTTGTTGCCATTGTATAGTGAATTATTATTGCACCGAGGAACACGTTGGTGCAATTGCTAGCTTGGTAGATTATTTATGTCAAACTTGATCTCATAAAGGGTTTCTACAACAAACTCCTCCTGAATACCTTGGAATTTCACATAAAGAACTCCTGCAGGATTTGAGCTCTAACTGATTTTCTCTCTTTTAAGTTCTCTACCATACTCTGTCTCTATGTTGGAAACAAAACAAAACCATATGAGAGGAGAACAGCAAGGGAAAACAAAGTGAAAGGTGGAACATGATGGCCCCTACTGACCTGTAAGTCTGACTGCTGTTGTATGCAAACACATGAAAGCAGATAGAAAATTGCATAAAATACAGCTTGGGTTGATTAAAATGGGGCTATGACCTTTAATCTTTTTCTCTGAACTGATTTTCTTGGAAATGTGGCAGATTTATGTCAAGTCCTATAAGATACCTGATATAGTGACATATAGGAGCTTGCTGTTTTAAAGAAGAGAAGATGTGGTTTAGCAGATTTATAAGGCAGATGAGATATAGGGGATATGGGAGTATCCAGTGCTGAAAGGGAATATTGAGAGAAATCAATAACATAAGAGAAATTGGAGAGGCTGTAAGAGCCTTTATAACTGGAATAAAATTAGTGAGAATAATATTTAGTGGTTCAAAGCAGAAGAATCTCCACTTGGCAGGTGACAAGTATTTCTGCTGTAAGGAGATTTTTAGTTGAGTCTGCACCTACACTGGGATGCAGGGTATTTGTTGGGAGCATCCCACCATCTGCTGCTTCCTTTTGGCCTATGCACCTAGATTTTTCCAAGGAGTAGTGGCTGTAAACTGGAAGAGGGTAGGAAGATTTTAAGTAGATTTTAGGAAGAAATTATTTACAGTGAGGGTGGTGAGGCACTGGACAAGTTGCCCAGAGGAGTTGTGGATGCCCCATCCCTGGCAGTGCTCAAAGCTAGGTTAGATGAGGACTTTAGCAACCTGGTCCAGTGAAAAGCGTCCCTGCTCATGGCAAGGGGCATTGGAACTAGATGATTTTTAAGGTCCTTTCCAACCCAAACCATTCTATTACTCTATGATTTCCACCTCAAAGAAACAATTTGAAGGCACTGGATGTGTGAAAGGATGAATATAAAGGTAGAATGCTGAGAACCACTCCTTTTGCCTCCCTTTATATCTACACATGCAGAATGGCAGTGAGCTGCCAGCATGAATGACCACGTGTTCCACTGCTGCAACATGAACATGAACTTTCTGCTCCGAAACCATTTATTGCCGTCACAGTAATTTGGATTTGCAAGTCCAGCTTGAAATAACAAATGTGGAAGTGTGTTGTTCCAGGCATCAAAGTTAATTGGAAGCATCCTGGATTTTCTTCTGTATGGAACAATCTTAGTACAGGTTCCAAAGACCTGCTCCAGCAATCCAACAGGGCACCACACTCCAGGGAGACTCTGCAGGGTTTCAGTCTGGCTCCCTGCCACCTGCTTTTTGGGGTTCACATGCATTTCCATGGACTTTTATGGACCAGCTCTGACACTGAACTTCAGTGTTCAGGATTCTCTATGTAAGCAAGCAGGGCTGCACAAGCAAAGTGATCACTGCAGCTGCCAGGCAGGTCACACATGCATACAGCTGTGACGTGTTGTGCAAGTACCACTGCCATGGGAATTTGCCTATGCAAATGTAGACACTCTCTGGGGTTCATCCAAACACAGACAGCTCTAACAGCCTGTCAAGCCCTAGAAAATCTGTATGGGTGGTTGGAGCAGGGCTATCCCTTTCCAACCACTGACGGAACACCTATGTCTTCAGTTAATATAACTAAACATAACAAGAAAAAAAGCCCACATAAACTAAGAAAAAATGTGAGTCTGCATAAAATTTCCTCATCTGTTTCTTCCCAAGCTCATCTCTGATAGGTATCTACACATTGGTCACAAGCCAGAATGGGCTACATTGTGAAAGACACGCATACTTTGCATACATTGCATTGCTACATACAGAAAACAAGTTTCATGCCCTGACTGCTACAGTCCAGAAAACAACATATTCTTTTTCCTAAAAGATCATAAAACTCAAGAAAAGTTATCCTCTTTCATAATGTGGGGAATAAAACACCTCAGCAAGTTTCTGAATTAGTAAGCCAAAGTGAAGGTGGGGGGAAAAAGTGCAAGATTATTGCCCCAAGTTCAAAATATTTCTATTTCCTCAGTCAGTTTCATTTTTTTGTTTTGTTGTTGGCTCAGGTGGAAGGGAGATCAATTTAAATTCACAATTACATTTTTTTTCCTGAAAATATTCTAATGAGTCATTTTAACCAGATAAGAAATTTCCCAAAACATTCTTTGAGTAAGAAGTGCAAAAGTTACACTAGTTTTGACAAACAAGAGCTTGTCTGTTCCCCAGAGAAGAAGCTGTCTCAGTTTGTGATCCCAAGGAAAAGACAGTTTCATGAAGAAATTCCAGCTCAAATCAAGAGTTATGCAAGTCCTGTCCTTTTGCAATGTCCATCTCAGTAGACTGCATCGAGGTGGAGATTAACTACTGACCTGAAGAGCTTGTCTCCATAGGAAACTATACCTAAAACTACACATGTAAACATCACTTCAGTCTATTAATACAATCTGAAATACTTCATTGGATAAGTTGAATAAATTGCTGTCATTATCTTTTTGCCTGAAACCTTCTTCTAAAAACAAAATGAAATTACCGAATAAAACATATCCAATTACAATTTTTTTCACTCCCAATCTGTCTCTCCATGACTAAGCTAACACATGCCTACAAAGGTTAGCCTTGGGCTCTGTTGTACAGTCACCTCTTCTGTGTCTCAACTTGCTGAGAACTTTTTTAAACTGGAAAAAAAAATTGAGCTAGAAGAAGTTACTAGGGTTACTGTTTCTTGACTACTGTTGATATGAAAAGAAGATTCAGATATTTGTTAGGGTAAAACTATTCAGAGAAACAGACAGAAGAAGCTGTGAATGACCCTATCTAATCCTTCGTCTATATAAGAGCATGCTAGACTTTATTACTGATGTACTGGACTTACCCTCAGTGGCACTGGGGTAGCTAACAATTCCAACCAAAGTGCAAAGGAAAGGTGAGCCAGGCATGCCACAAACAATAGCTAGTAGACTGCAATTAGAATAAAACATTTCTCTCAGAAAACAGACATGTCAAAAAATCTAGCTGATGGTCAGCACCAGAATTGATTTTTCAAAAGTCAGAATTACAAAAGAACTTCTGGGTGTCCATGGCCTTCTCATTATTTTTCCATTTCAGCCTTTTTTTCCTGCAGTCCTTTCTTTTATATCCTTTAATTCCTTCCAGTTTCCTGCTCCTTCCTAGACTTTGGCCTGGTATCTACTGTTCTCTGACCTGAATTCCTAGATAGACCCTTTCTTTTTGTTTGTTCTTTCCTTTCCACGCCCTTTACCATGGTTTCTTTCTTTAAAAAAAAATTAACAATTCTGGTTATTTATGAACCCTGGTTGTGCAGTACCTGAAGCTTCATTAGCAGGATACTGCTCTGAAGACCAAGAACTCCTTCCAACATCCTTCCAGTATTAATTAATTATATTTTTTGTGGCTATTTAGGATAATTTTCTGATAAAAAGCAGAAAGGGTTAGATTGCATGGTCAAAATTATTAAATTACATTAACCAGGTGCTTCACCTCATGACAGCTGGCTGTAAAGTGATGTCCTCAGCAAAAACTCCAGGTCAGGAGTTCACTAAAATTAGACACTGACCACTGCTTTTGAATGCTTTCCAATTATCTGTGATAGTTTGGGACTACCTCTCTTAATAAATTTACTGGCCTGATGGACTGAAGCTAGAAATGCAAAATCTTTCCTGGACAGACACAAAGTCAGTCTTCAGCATCACTGAGTACAATGAAACAGCAGCTTGCAAAAGCGTCTTTGATCCAGGAGTTTAGGTTAAACTTGTAGTGGAGGGATTTATATCATGTTAAGGAACATAAAGCAAAAGAAGACCAAAGCCAGTCTGGATTGAGATATTTTATCTTTACCAGAATCAAGCGATGGAATTTTAACTCTCTTCAGGAGCCAAAAACACAGCCCTGAACCACTTCTGCCACTCACAATTGGCAACTTTAATATGTTTTTATCTTCAGTTCCTAGAGAGCAGCATCTCACATGCATGCCCATCAATACAGACACCAAAACTTTTGAATCATGAGCCCTAAATAAAAAGTGACCCCTTAAAAGTGCTGAGCCAGACTAATACACTTGATTGAATCAGGAGTTATTAACCTGCAGTTCTTCAGGGTTTTATTTCTTTTTGCTAACTATTTGCACCCTTTCTGACCACTGCTGGGTATTTTTTTCTCCATTTGAAGAAGCTCCTTTAGCAGTGCTACCACAAGCTTCTCCCATTTTTCACATCTTCCATAATTTTTTAGCTAACCCTGTGCTGGCTGCTGCTTATTGTGCTCTTTTACTAGACGCAAATATTTGGAGTTTTGGGCATCATGCTTATGGTGCCTTTTGTTAGTACACAACAGAGAATCACACAGCAATGGAAATTAAAAGCAGACAAAAGCAAAGGTGCTTTTTCTAGTGTGCTTCATGCTGACACCCATGAGCTTTCATCCCTTTAACAGCAGGAGCAGGAAACCACTCTCCACCTATATTTGATACATATTGCAAATATCACACTTTAGAAAAAGATTATAAATAGCCTGGGTCAATGTTGGTTTCGTAGTCACCTTGTGCATGCCATATCCACCATGGATGTAATGTGTACTTGGTTAACTCTACCGTGTCTTACAAAGGCTGAGAGTAGAGAAACCTGCCCTTAAGACCGTGCGTTGGAAGGCCTACAGGTCTGAGAACATGTTTTAAGCTAAAAGGACAGCATAAATGTACAAGCCAGGCAGATATGTTAGAAAGAAAAAATCACTACAACTGGCTCTTTAGCAGCCCAGAACAACACAAATGTTCCAAAGGACACAAGTTCCCTCCCTCTGCAGCATAGATGCTGGCTGCTGTGGACAAGCAAGGGGGCCTTTGCTACTCATAGGAGCCATTCCATTTCAAAAGTAGGACACAACCTGTTTACATATATGCTGCAGGAAAAGAAGGGTTTGCAAGCATAGAAACCACTAAACAGCTAACCATGCTTTGCCTAGCAGAGTGCCCATCTCCAGTCCATGCATCCATCTGTAGAAAGCCAAGAAATGCCAACACCCCAAGGAAAGAGTGAAGTGGTGTTTTTGCAGAGAATTAGGAATGATGACCAAGCAGTCCATAGGACTTCCTTTGGAAGTATTTGCACACGCTCAGGACCACTCCACAGAGGCAAGCACATAATCACCTTGTATCACGTGGGCTTCAGTGGAAATTCTCCTGGTTTTGTCAATCATAGCTCCATAGTGAATAAGAGAGAGGATGAATGTGCCAAAAATTCTGGCCACATTCATATTTGTCTTGCTAGCTCTGGCCAGTATAGAATGATATTAAGATGTCCTGTATTTATGTGTATGTGGACTGAACAAAGCATGCAATGTGGTGGTAACAAGGGCTGACAAAACATCCTTCCTCCAGTCCAGTCTATCAGCCCTCCCTCTGTATCTGCCTCTCTGTGTGGCTACTTCCTAGTAAAACTGTTCTGGAGAGCAAGATCTTCCTTTATAGTTTTATAATAATATTTCAGTAATTAAGGACAGAATTCAGTTAATAGCTGGAGAAGGCATGTTAATTTATTCAATCTGGTTTTAAATGTCAGCAGTGACTGCACACTTGAAGTTCTGTTGAGCAACTGATTCCATAACCCCCAGTCATAATTAACTTGTAATCAGGGTAAGATAATTCAACTGACCTATCAAGGTGGATCTTAGAAATGATAGAAACACTAAGCAAAAAACTAACAGTGGCTAGCAATGGCCACTCAATGCAAAAAAAAAAAAAATCATTAATAGGAAACAACTAGTTCCACTACAGCTTTGTTCTTTGACATTTAGCTTTTACTAAGCCAAATATATTGGAAAGGACACTTGGGCTCACCATGAGCTTAGAAATAGGAGCCAGACCTCGGAATTTTGCCAGTGGGATTCAAAAACCAAAAGCAGCAACAAGCAGAAACCAAGAATTTCAACTCCTTTGCTCTCAATGTTCCTTCCTTGTTTACTTTTTCTATCCAAAAAAACAAATAAACAAATAATAATTTTTAAAATTAACAAACCCAAACAAACAAACCAACCCAAATCCAGCCACAATGTTCTGCAGGTGACCTTTATGTGCTATTTGCGATGCAGGAGGAGGCTGGAGGGAGGGGGAAGAGAAGCAGTAACTTTCATGTGCCTTTTTGTGGTAACCATCTGTGTTAACCCCACTGTTTGTGCTGTAATGCCTAATTCATCTTCACACCATGCAAGATGTCTGGAGTCCTTTGAAACAGAGATTAGTCACTTGCACCTCAAGGGCACTACGATGTTAATTGTATCTAGCTGCATTTAAACATTGAAACTTCTTTTTCATCCAAAAGACGAACAGCAAAATGACTTTTTGCATCCTGACTCACTTTCTGAATCAGTGCTAACACCTTTGGGCAATACCTGACTCTTCCTGGCAAGTGCTGCTTCTCTGTAACTACTTGAGTGCCCCAACACCAAACATTTCTTAGAAGGAAGGATCAGATCACTGAGGAACAATTAATTTAAAAAAGCAAGAAACAGCAAAAATAAAAATTTAAAAAATCATAGTTTATGATAAACACACATTAAAATAACTTTTCTGTTCATTTGAGAATAGTGGGTCTGAACAATTTCAAATTCTGAAAGCAGAGAATGGGAACAAGAAATGTTCCAAGATGACATAAGAATCTGGCCAGTTTACCTGTGCTCTGCTTCTTCTAGAGACTAACATGTGGAACATTCCATCAAAGAGGGGGCAGAAATTTCCTTTATTTTTCCTCTTTTGGTTCTCTCCCTTATATCCTGCTGTTGTAAGGAAACATAACCCTTTCACGCTTTATGAAATACCTGGTATTATTCTTCCAGTTGGGAATGGATAGGATTTTCACAGAATTTCAGCTGTCAAAATACTTGATTACTTCAACACATAAGTGTTGAAAGAAGCCAGATGAAAAGGGTAGAAGTTTCCAGCTTAAATACTAAACAAAATACTTCACCAAAACTGGCTTAAATTTATGTCCATTTTTGTTACAATAACCTATGTTTGTTCCATTTTACATATCAATTTCAACTTGCTAATTGGAAAACTTCAAAATAAAAAATATTTTATGGAAATACTTATTTACCAGTAATTCCCAATTTCACTGATAAAACAAGGGATAAAAACTTAGCATATGATTACAACATTAATTTTCACAAAGTGATGAACCTTGTGATAAAGGTAAATACGATCCTGAATTCAGTTTAAACATCACACTACCAATGAAATCTACAGGTACGAAGCCCTTTCTTGGCTGTATACTGTAGGGCAGTGATTTTTAATTTAAACCTAGATTTTTAAATATTTTTTTAGGTTGTTTATATGTCTTGCAAGGTTCTAGTTTTGATAATTGGCTTGTGATCATCACTGGCACAAGTTCTCAGGGGATTGAAATTTCAGCAATACTGCACTAAGAATTTATACAAATATTTGATAGGCTGGCAAGACATGATAAGGAGAAGCCAAAGGATGCAAGACAGCCTAGAAATGCAACATGATTCATAAATGTAGGAGCAGCAAGAAAGAGAATGGAAAACTCCATTTATCTAATAATGAGGCGCACCAGTAGACCCACTTGTTTTCCCTCAGCTTTCTTCCAGCCTTTCACTCTCCTCCTGTAAACTAGCAAACGCTACCCCTATCATCTTCTGTAACAGACTTTGTCATGGTCCAAAATATTTTAATATATACATAATAGCAGAGGGAAACTTTGTTTTTTCCATTTTGCTAGCAGAATCCATATGCTCTGTTTCCATATCTGCTTCTTGGAACTTTTTTCTATGTGATCTACTTTTCTCCAATATACAGGTTTCCTGCACAACAATGTCTTCCTTTAGAAGCTCTCCTATTTGTAGACATGCTTTTTCATCCTTTTTCTGCAACTACCCCTCATAGTCAAGTTCTGGCATGTTTCTTTCCCTCTGGGCTTGGTATTCATTTATCTCTCAGATAATTCACTATTCTCTCAGAGGCAGAGAATACTTCACTATCCTCAAATGCAGGACACTGGGCACACACACAGACATGAGAACATTCCATCATTCTGAAGGAGTCTTCTTGATACTTCAGATGTTTCATGCTTTAATGTAACAGTTTTTAAAATAAAGAACCTTCTCTTCATACTTCAACTTCCGTGAACCCTGAGCAAGAAATTTTTGATAAAAATCAGCCAAGCTTTACAAGCCCCACTGTAAGAAAAGCACTGCAAGTTTATCTCAGATTTGCAGGGCCAGCTCATGGCCCACAAGCAAAACCAACCTTTGCTTTACCCTGTCTGTCAATTTCCCAAGCTCATTCATCAAGACTAGTTTCATTTTCTTAACAATACAGAACTGTTAGAGCAGTGAAAAAGCTGTATATATGTATTTTACTTTATTTTAATAACAAACCAAGAAAGAAAGGGAAAGAGAAAATGAGAAATTTTTTGTCTGAAGACACCTGAATCCAAAACCAAAAAATTCTATAGAAACCAGCCATCTCTATTTAAAGGTAACAAAATATTCAGGACTGCAGATCATATGCCTCTCATTTCCCTGTGGCTGCTCTTAAACTCTGAAATAAGATTAGATAAAATTGATTTAAAGAAAAAAACCAGCAAAACCAAACCACTCCACTTCATATTCACAGTTTAATCACACATCAGCCTTAAAACACTCATGTTTTCTAGCCTTTACCTATCACATAGGTTAATAACTAATCTCCAGAGGATTGGAACAATGGCTCCTTTTATTTTTAACATGTTTTAGTACCAGTTTCATCTGAGGGGAAATTACCAGGGAATTAATTTTTCATAGACTCAGCCAGAGCAGGGCAGGGGCACGGAAGGAGTGCAGGCTGAAGAAGAAGCTGATTCTGCTTCACTGTCTAGTTCATGGCTTCCATACCCTGCTGGAGGATTATGTAGCTATGGAGGATAAACTACACTCTCCTAGAGGTCAATTCACTGCTGGAAATCTCAGCCATAAATTCTATGTAAAAAGTAATGCTAAACTGCAATATGCCCATCTACTCAATTACAGCAAAAATCAGAGGACAATCCACCCACACGTTGCAGGAGATATTAACTCTGTGTAACATGCTGAGGCGCAAGTTTAAATCCAGATATCTGGGGAGAAGTCTGGACAGCTCTTCCAAACTGACTAAATTGTTTGTTTCAAGAGCAGAGGATTAGATTGGTTTTCCCCTGGGAAACAACGTTTTGTGACACCCCCCTATACAGAAGGGGTACCCTGTGGTAGCCTGACCCATTGCCGGTGACAGAAAGCCAGTCCCTATGGAGCAGAATTTCAGGAGAGCTCATCAGATGCTTCTGGCAACTATCTGCCAACGGTGCTGCATATAGATGATCTCATTAAATTCCATTAAGCAACCTTGCAGTTGCAAGCAGGACAGACACCCTAGCTGGGATTTGAACAGTTGGGATTTGTACTGCACCTACCTCCAGTAAAGGCCAGGATTTGGATTCAGCACCTTTTATAAGCAGCATATGCACACACTACAGGATGCAAGAGTCCAAGTTATAAGTTGTGTTCCTTTTTTTTTTGGTTCACCTGATGACTGAGGGGTGCTACTTTTCCCAATGAAGTTACACCTTGCAGGTGTCCCGACTTTGGTGGAAAGAAGAATTTGGTGGAAAACCAAATGTTCCATGTAACCATGGAACCGTTATTCACTGTCTGATAGCAAGAAATAGGCATAGCTGCCTTCAAAAGTGCACACCTAGCCACATAATCATTCTACAATTGCTTCTTAATGCAAAGGATAAAGCCTTTCACCTCCTTTCAGTCTTTTCCCATGGCCAGCACTACTGTTCTGTAATAACTCATCTCTGAGTAACAAAGTAAACAGCATTACAAAATAATTTCTGAAGCCAAATATCTGATAAAAATGATTAATGCCTCATGAAATGCCCAAGTCATATTTGCAATAATTGCAATATTTGAGATGGATAAGAGGAGAGAATTATAGGATTTGCTGTAAGGCTGAATTATCTACAGGAAGTTCATGTGAAAGTCACGCTACCATCCAACTCGCTGGTACCTGCCAGGCATACTCCTTCACAGCTGGCTTATTTGTTTTCTGGATTTTAGAACTAGAACAGTTAGAGTTTTGAGATAGATTTTTTTTTTCAAAACTACCTTCATAAATAGCCTCATTCTTGAGAGAGACTGTATTGGTCTAGAAACTGCTGCACAAATACAGGAATCTTTCCCAGTGAACAGAGTTTTGGGGTATTCTTGAATGGCTGCCCAAACCAAAGTTTCACAATGTTTGTTCAAGACAAAGTTTGCCAGCAAATGCAAATGCTCTCTCAAAGAAAAGTGATGTATTTCTTCTTCTGAACAACTCATGTGGGTATGTTCTGTAGTTTCCCAGCACGACAAAAATCTAAAAGTTTGGAACATGCTTAGGAGGAAAGAAGACTGAAAGGTACTGTCTTAGAGGGCTTCAACCACTTCACATTATATAGTCCATAAACTGTGAAGACAATTACAGATAACTTTCTTCTTTTCCTATGATGGGATAAAGAAACTCTTCTGCTTATAATCATAGATTGTCCTGGTAACCAGCTAATTCACAATACGATAACATTTGATGAAAGAACAGTATGAAAGAGACGATTACTGTTGGCAGCCACCTACTTCAGAGCGCTCATATTTATTCAAGCAAGATTATTATTATTATTACATCATTTTGTTAATAATGACTGAACACTTTGTAAGGATTGTTAAAATCTAAATTCACAACTGGAGTTGTTCTGACTGGACATAACTGTTTTGTTTTTGCTTTCGTGATGCCTTAAGGTTCTCTCTTATAGTCAGTCACTTCTCTGGTGCTAATGAAAAGCCTTGCTGCAAACAGTCCAATTTAATTATTATTCTATGACCACTCCTATACCCCCCAGCCCCAAATTGCACCAACATGAACCCCAGTGGCAAACAAGCACAAACAGGGCACAAAAAAGGTCACAGAAAATTTGTTTTCAACTTTAAAAAGGTATTTCTGTAAAACTCTTCTCAGCACCTCCTGAGTCCTTATAGCCCATAGAATTTTCTGTACTCCTGCAAACTGCTCATTTTACACAGAGAGGCAAGGAGGAAATATCTGGAAGAGAAAAGCTGGCACTGAGGAGGATCCTTCTCCAGCCATTTGTGTCTATCATGTGTAACTCCAGGCTGCCTTGGACAGTCAAAGTGTAGCGGAGGAGGAATGTGGACAGACTTTTCCCCCCATTTCCAGTGCAAACAAGTAGAAACAGGGAAACACCTTGCAGGCCCAGCCGAGCACAGATGGGTGCACAAGGGATATGGTTGAGCCCCACACTCTGTTCTGCACATTCAGTTTTTATAGCAAGCCACACAATCATCTTTTTCTTAATGTGTGCTGCCATACCCAATAGTGCTCCAATAGTCACTTGGAGCTACCACCAAAGAGTCTGGTGGTTTAGCACATTCAGACTTACATCCAGACTTTTTTTACCCACCAGAAGACTCAGTAAGTAACAGAAACACCCTTACTTTAGCCCTTCCTGTGACTGCAAAATCCTGGTGAAAGAGATGGAGCACACCTTGCTCCAAAGGCTGAACACCGAAGGCAACGCACAATTGCCAGTGCTTCTCTGCCCAGTCACCACAAGTGCTGTGGCAGGAGACATCGACAGAATTGGCATGGCCTTGATTCTCCAGAATGCCCTTGAATAAATCCTGCTTCCTCCCTTGTTAGGAAAGAGGGAAGCTGATGTGAAATCAGCTTAGTCATGATCACTGATGCAGTTGCACAGCGCTTGCTGAAACAAAGAAACCTTTTCTACCCACACCCAATCTGATACTACACTACCCTGGTCTATAACAATACATTTTTGGAAGTGCTTGTCAAGAGCGACAATTTTGCTAACAAACATTACAACAGAGGAACATTAGAAAACAAGCAAGCACAAAAACCTGCAGTAAATGAGACTTTGGAAAGTACAATATTTCTTTTATTTACAAGGAACGAAGAACTTCATCTGTGTCAGGAATAAATAGAGATCAGCCTCCAGCTTTCACAAATGAATAATCATGTGTAGAAAACATAGTGTTTTTTGTTAAAAATAAAGATCTATTTTGCAATTAACTAAGGAACAAGAACTATTTCTTCTAGAGCCAATCTAGCGAGGTTTTTAAAACTGGCATATTCTGATCTCATCTGTTTCCCTATGGGCAAAGAAGCTGATCTTGAGCTTTCCTGCAGCAGATCAAAGTGATGGCTACAAATGTTAGTAAAACAAAGTCTCTCCTAGTGTCAGGCAAAACAGGATAAAAAGCAAGAAAGAAAAAACTTCTGCATAAGGATATAAGACCAAATGGGAGAGTACTTCTGCCATGCTAAGAAAGCTGAACATCTACCAAATCTTGGATTTCAACAAATACAACATTATTATGATAGGAGACTGGTTACCATATATGCATCAACTCTCTCAGGAATCTGATTTTTATTTTCCTTCCTGTTCAAGGGACAGTTGTTCATATATTTATTTGCATTGCCATAACGTGGAGATGCAGGCTGTGATCAGAGGTCCATTGTGTAAGGTGCTGTACACACAGTTTATCAAAACAGCCTCTGCTTCAGAGACCCTCCAGTCTAAACAGGGAAATTCTAGAAGTCCCGAGGGGAAACAAAAGCTTGTAAGGTTTCCAGGAGAGAACCTGAAAGTCTTTGGAAAAGCATCCTTGGGTGGCATTTTAGACTAAACGGAAATCTTGATGTTCCCATTTCAGTGATATATTTCCTTGGGTTTGTGTAGTTAGAAATCTTACCTGTATTTTCTCAGCAATTAGATCAAAACTGTTGCAGATAATACAACTGAGGTTTGAAGTTTGTGTCCATTGCAAAACCTAACCAGAGTACCTTTCTATCAGAGAATTCATTGCTTTCTGAATTCTCACAATTCCTTCTCAAACATCAGGTACCAGAAATTCCTCATTTACTCCTCATCTGCAAATATTACAAACTAACTCCTTATTACTCCACTACTTGTTCCATCTTTCTTGAAGATCAAGGGAACTTGGAAAAATACAGAAAGCTTGCCCGCATGAGTGACTGTCACACGGAGGAGAGAGCAATAAAAATTCAGAAAGACAAGTCCACTGGGAGTTGTAAAATTAAGGCCTCAAATATCTTGAGAAGGATGCTTTGCATATAATCTTTTCAAAGAAAATGATTCCCAGATTTGTTTATGTAAAAAAAAAAAAAGCTAAACAACAGAAACAGGTGTGTTCCTAGATTATCTTGCATCCATTTAGAGACAAAATTATTAAACATAAGGCTCAATGAAATGTCACCCTCTAAACATAAATATGCACTAGAAAGAGAAGTGTGGGCACTTTAGGCAGGAAAGAAGTAAATGGTGGGCAGGAGACAAGGAATTTAGGGAGATATGCTTTACTGGGAACGCCGCTGTTTGAGGGCATGTTCCTCCTTTGTTCTAGGAAACAAAAGGATGGAGCAAGGACCACAAAAACTCAAGGCTAATGCCAAGATGAAGCTTACCTTTGTGTTCATACATAATCACAGCATCATGAAGTGCCTTGTCTTTGAAACTCCTCTCTTTTTCCAGCAACGGCACGCTCCCTTTGGTCTCTGAATGGACTTCAGGATTCTCTACGAGTGTGCAGAGAAAGAGATGGATAGACTGAAGAGATCCTTGCTCCTTGGCTGTGTGGTTGGTAGAGCTTCATGACTTAAAATTAAAATTATTTCCCCTAAAGGGACTCTAGTTATGCATTAAACTTCTGTCCTACATCTTGGCAAGAAGCGGAGGTCTTCTGTGGAGCGTTATTTCTGCTGGGATGTGCTGGAGGACAAGGTGAGCAAGAGGAGAGAGAGAAAAAGCAGCACATTTCTTGCTGGTTATTCGGGCCAAGCTGTACTCCCTTAGCCTTCCTTTGTGAACATAAGTAAAACACATTTATATTCCTATAGAAATACTGCTGCTACATCAGTGGACAAAACTCTGGCATGAAAATTCACTGAATTATTGAAATTTAAAGGAGAAAAGATTGTTACAAAATTCACAAGCAGAAATTAACTGCTAGAAGATGAAAATGCTATCCATTTTACCACTTAGATAGTTAGGTTCTGATCTTATGTTTCAACAGTTGAACACAGTAAAAACACTTCACTGAGGTCAGATTGCAAGTGTTGTTTTTCTTCTAAGCAAATAATGGCATAATCTACTTTGGCACTGCTAGCCACTAACAGCATCATAAAAAAATTCTTTTTTGTACACCATCTTCTGAGTTAAAAAAATGTTAGTCCCTGATAGAACTGGAGGACCTAATTTTGTAAAAAGCAGAACATGCCTAATTTAGTAAAAGGATTTCTGTTCTGAAGCTTTCAAATCTCTTGTTCACCTTCCTGTCAATCACTAAAGTGAATGCAACTTTCAGTGGAAGCAACGTCATCTAATTTGGAGAGAGAGAAAAGGGTATAAAAAAATCTAGTTCAGCAGTATGGCAGCCCATTGTTCTGTGTTTCAGACATGAGATTCTAAATTTTTTAGGTGACAAATGACCTTAAAAAGTACATAGATGTGAAGACCAAAGGGAGATGACAGCCCAAAGTATTTGAAAGAAACTGCAAGTCAAGGTCACGGTAGTAGGCAGGCTGACCTGGCCAACTTCATCACTGCCAGCCTCTGGTAACCTTCCATTTCAAAGTAAGGAGGAGACTGCTGAGCTGTTAGACAAAATCTGCTAAAGCATTGTCATGTAGGTATTTTTTATAAATTTTGCTGATAACAAATTCCTAGACAGCAAGTGTTTCAACAAACATGGATGCAATACTCCTTCAAGAAAAATATGTTGAATTCTTGAGCCACTGCCATTCAAGTGGGGCTAGAGATTTGACATGGAGCAATAAATTACTGAAATTTAAAAAATCACTGGGAAAACCACTGACACTTTAACCAAGCATGGAAGAAACGAAAACCTGGAATGTCACACTTTTAGCCTTTATTAATTCATCACTCTTCATCTGACCATGTTATTTATCCCTGGATCTACTACAAAATCGATACAGTAGACAAAGAGGTTCCTATGCTTTGGATCAGCTATTCTAATCTAGGAAATTCTTTTTTTGTAGTGAAGTCTTAAGGTTTTGAGAAACATGCAGCCTTTGTTATAACTTATACAGGAATAAACTGAAACTCTAAATTTATTAAATTAAAACTGTTATTACCAAGGACCTCAGTGAAGAGAGATATTTATTCCACACGCTTTCCACTAGTGCCAAGGACTAAGGTCATGGTTTATGGTTGTTTCTTATGTAATGAACATGAAAGATGCAAAGGACTCCATTTTAGGGCAGAATTAAAATGAGCTATTTAATATACTAAAAGCTAGGGCATTCTGTGTTGCAAGTCCACAGTGTTCCACAGTGCCAATTGCTGTCTAAGCCATTAAAGAAATTAAATGGATTAAGTTTCATAAATAACCTGCGAGCTACTGAGAAACAATTTCTGCTGCCCCTCAAGACAACCTGTGTATTACCAACTACATGAAGATTAAGGTAGCCTGAAACCCTCCCTTGGTTGTACACTGGGTGGGAACATGCACTTCAAGCCTCCTAGCCTAAATATGAGGTTCTTATGAGCTTGAACCACCAAGTGAAGCTCTTAGCTTCCTTCAGCTTCACTCAAAGACCACATAAAGCCACGATTTTACATTCTCTGAGTACCCATAAATCAGGCTGACTGTAAAACTGGCCTAGGCTTATGCAAAAGATGCAAGTTACTACCGCTCAGAACTTGTAGTTTGCATAGAAATAAACTGTTATCTGCCTAGCTACAGACAGTGGCAAAAATCTCCCACCTGCACATTTCCTGCATGTTTTTTTTTTTCTTGTTCTTATATGTCTTAGCCTATTATGTGGTAATTGATTACCACCACCAGGGAGATAAAACAGCTCTTCCCTGGCAAGTGCAGGAGAATTTCAGGGATTAATGTTTTATTATGCAAACAGATATGCCTTTACAGCTGGAATTTTTCATAGCATTGTATAATTGAACAAAGACTTAATCTCTGGTTCAGAAATCTCACAACCACAAATCACAGGAGGCTGGAAGCGCACCAGTGCTACTGCACCACTGCTACTTGCCCTCTCCATACACTATTTCCTTAGACATCCACATTTAAAACATTTGGAGACAGGATTCAGGGATAGAAGAAAACTTAGTCTGGCATAGCACAGCCATTCCTTTGTGTAAGAGAGCACAACTTCAGGAGGACATTTTTACACTATTTACTTTCTTTGCTTCAAATGCCAGTCCTGTTAGGTTGCTCTTCCATGAAGTGTAAAACATGCAAGTGGATTCAGGGATAGAGGACAGGTTACTGAACAGGAAGCTTGATCTCACCAGATCATGCACAGCCAAACTCCTGATTCCAGTAATGGGTTGAATTCAGCTCCAGGAAAAATGGCAGCACAGATACTGTGACAAAAAACAGCCCTAGGATCTCACTATGAGGTAAAAATGAAAGAACCTGAAATAGCATATGTGGAAAGGAAAACTGGGCACTGTCCTAGTCTTGAGATTTTTTTATATATTTAATTATTCTCTCCACATAAAATTTTCAGGCATTTTATAATAACAGTCCACCAAGAAATAATTTATTCAATATTTTCATATTCTGGAAAAATCATATTCTGGTGTTTAAAGACATTTAAAGTTCCTCCAGTGGGTCATCTTTTCTTCTCTATCTGCTGCTACAGTCACTTTGCTTACTGGCTTGGATTCTGCATGTTTCTGCACCAGTCCCTGAAATCTCCAACACTTCACATTTTTAAGTCTTTGCCTAAAGCCTAGTATGAAAAAGAAAAGAAAAGCTGGAAGACTAGGAAAATATTCCTCCAATTTTAAGAAAAAAGTGCTTTTTAGCTTTGATAAAAAATTGCCACCCCATTTCTATTAAAAAAAAAAAGGAGGCAAAAAAAACCTGGAAAACAAAACTTGTGTGTCTCGAGTAGTTACCATTGCTGCTTATCCAGGCTTTGAATGATGGTTTTCTCATGTCTCAGAAAGTCTTTCTTCCATGTTTATTACAGATGCCTAATAAAAAAAAGTTTGCGATGGTACTTTTCCCTGTGACTAACTTACTTTTTCCTCTGCACATTTATTTTAGAAAAGCCATAGGACTTTATCTTTGAAAATTCTATTGCTCCATCACATTTAGCTAAAGCAATGACTTCAAAAATTTCCAGGAGGGTTGTTCAAATGGGTATAGCACGTATGAGTCTATGGGCCCACAGGCAGTAGTTTTAGCTCAGTTCTCTAAGAAATACAGTAAGAGAAGAAATCCATGCTCAAAGGTAGGCTGAGAGTCCCCTGCTAAACTGGGCTGAGAGCATTAAATGGTCAGGCCACCAGAGAAGAGGTGACATGGGCTTTACGTAACCCAGCTCCACTGCCAGCAGGAGCAACAACCAGGAAACAAGAAGGTGGGAGGAGACAAGGAACAAAAGGAAAGAAACGGAAAAAAAAGCTTTGCCGGCTGATCCAGTTGATTGATGTGATTAATTGCCACCCACACAGGTAGGTGTTGCTACTGTTTATTTAGCATTCTGCCAGCAACAAATGTTTGGGTCTCCTGGTTGCTTCATGGACTTTGTCTACCTGGAAGTCAAAACCAATTGTATCTTACACATCATCACTGACTAAACAAAACATCAGGAGCGCAAGATAAACAATCCTAAACAGCTGGATGCAGGGACAGTGCATGCTCTCCCCACCTGCCAAGGAGCCAGCAGCAGTGGGGTCCATCTAACTCCTTGCACAGCTCCTTCTCTTCTGCCATGCCTCCTTCCTCAGAAAGACACTGGTGTATCACCAAGAGACTCATGGTTATGAATACTCCTACAACCTTGTGAGCTCAAAGATTTTAAAGTATCTGCTTCATATGCTGTTACCACTGGGGAAAACAAAGCAAGCAGGGAGGGCAAAGGGGAAAAAATGACTTATCAGGACTGTTGTACTGAGGAAAGAAACTGAAATTCAAGAACATACAGGTATTGCAAAAGATGCTTTGGAGCAGGAACCACTGTGATTTTGTTTTTTATTTCTGTACTTAAACATCCTGCCTGTACTGAGTTTAATAGAAATTGCCACATTCACAAAGAATAGGTAAAATGGAAGACTGTGAAGTATTCTACCTTAGAATAAACATACACATTTTTATTCCACAGAGATTTTGAAAAATCTTTTCCAACTTTAGTCATGTCTGAGAAGTATATTTTGAAAACATCTCTGCAAGTATCCAAAGGTTGAGTGACTGTTCTCTTTTAGCCACTGGCACATGTAAAGATATGTTACCATTCCTCTGTCGGTTAGAGCAGCTAGAATTTCAAGCATCAGTAATCGGTCTAGCAATCTGATTTATTCTCACTAGTTTCCACATATTAAAGATAGCAATAGTATGCACCAAGGAAACAATAACTAGAGCCATGTCAAACATTTTTCCAAGGTTTCATTTTCAGTCTAGCTAACAGCATTTTTTCATCATGCCAGGACTTCCCAAGCTCTCATCAAGTCTGTGAGCACACCTCCTTCAGTAACATGCACAGCTGCAAGAAGCAACGCGCACTTAGATACTTGTTCTAGTGCAAAAGAAAAACCTAACTGCAGGAAAACATACTTTCAATCAATAGTCAATGCCCTAGAACAGAGGAGACATGGGAGAAAAAAAGGCAAGTTCATCAACAGATCTGTTAAAAAAAGAAAAGCTATGGAGGGAGCTTGGAGCACTTTGTGTCATGCTGCTTCAGTGCTTTATCTTGGCCAGGGAATATACTGAGTGTGGCTTTCCCAGCTGAAAATAGGTGTCTATTGTTTTCACTTTTGGGAAGAAGCCAATTAGTTGTCAAACATGGTCATCACAAAATTGCTGGTGCGCATGGCAAAGCAAAAAATACTTTGTTACATGTTCAATTTGTCAGAAACGAGTTATAATGCAAAAATTTCCAGCAAGGATAGGGCGAGGGCTATATCCTTGTTCGCAAGGTAATCAACATGCAAACCTTCCTGTTCAGCTAGGCTTGAGCTGATGAGGCAAATGGATGAGGATTTATAGAAGACTCGTGTGTAACACCCAGAATAGGCGTTACACAGAATGTTTTAAATACTACAGGACAACACCTCTTACATAATTACACCACCTCCTGATATAGGTTGCAATATACACAGTCAGATGCTGAGATTTTTCTTTTTGTTGTCAGTGACATTTGCAGAGGACACAAAGAGAGCTGCATTGTCACAGGTGAGTGAAGCCAAAGTTGCACAGTACCAGAAAGGATCAATCTGCACTAGCACTGAGCAGCAACAACAGATTTGAGATATAACACATGCCTGCTTCCGCCTATTAGGATTGCAGCGTTCTTTCAGCATGTAATTACCACTGCTTACCTGTCTTGGCCAATACTCCTCTGCCTAATATGTGGCATTAAAACTAATCACCCCAGTATTGCAAAGGCCACATTTCCAGTTCAGGGATATGCAGTGTTCCAGCCACCCAGTCCTTCATACCAGCCAACATGACTGTCAGCAGGACAGTTTTCAGTAAGAACACTCAGCGCCTCCAAGCCTAATGAGCAGCTGTTTGGACAAGGGTTTCCAGGCTGCCCTTGGAGTCCAGCTGAGCAAGCTCAGGTGTGGCTAGGTCCAGCCTGCCAAGACCTATCATGCCCGGGGCTTCTGAGACTGGTCATCACGTGTACAGTACAGTGAAGGATGACGAACAGCTGATGCACGGCTGACCTTTCTCATTATTGCTTAAATCCTTAATCATTTGCTTTGCCTGGCCACAGCAAAGCTAACCATTAGCACCAGAGACAATGGCTACCAAAGGCACAAGAGCTCTGGGCTACCTGTGTAAATAGATCTCCAGAAGGTTAGCAAAGGCCAGTGACCATTGTGGTCTACCAGCTTCTTGTGGTTTAAACCCAGCTCAGCCCCACACAGCCACTGTGGAATGGGGAAGCGCATTGGAAGGGTAAAAGGGCAAAACCTCATGGGTTGAGATAAAAACAGTTTGCTAGGGAAAGCAAAAGCTGTGTCCACAAGCAAAGCAAAATAAGAAATTAATTCTCTACTTCCAATCAGCCATCTCCAGAAGAGTAGAGTTCTGTCACACATAATAATTACATGGGAAAGCAAATGCCATCGCTCAAAATGCTCCCCCCACCTTCTTCCTTTCCTGCAAGACCTTCGTGTTGGGCATGGTACTGTATGGTACTGGGATCTTCCTTTGGCCAGTTGGCGTCAGCAGTCCTGGCTGTGTTTTTTCTCAGCTTCCTCATTGTTGGGGAAGAAGGCAGGGCAGAAAAGACCCTGACCCAAGCATGGTTCAGCAATAACTAAAACACCCCTGTGTTTTCAACCCCTTTCACCTCAAATCCAAAACAGAACGCTGCATAAGCTACTATGGACAAAATTAACTCTTTCCCAGACAAAACCAGTACATAGCTGAAGAAGAGAGTAAAAGAAGACCATATATTTTGCCCATTATAAAGAGATAAACCCATGCCTACATCAAACCTGGATGTGAGTCTTCCACACTGGTGTTGTTTATTTCCTACCAAGGATAAAGATCTCATCCATCTACAGCATCAACTTCTGTTCCCAGGCAGGCCTTCATTTCCTAAGAACACTGAGTCTGCACAAGGCTGCACAAATTCTTCCCTGTTCACTGAGCTGGTGTGCCTACTGATCAGGGAGCATATCCTGGGTGAGACAAATCTGCTTTGGAATTTATATCTAGCCATAACCCCTTAGCACTGGTGAACCAGGCCTTTCCACCAAGGTGACATCAAATCCCTGTGAATGCTGTTGGAAGGAAGAATTAGTGCAGTAAGCACTTGTTTTTTACTTCATGTACTGCACATGAAATTAGAATGATGGATACTTGGCCGCTTGGACAGGTTTAGCTGTAGACACAAACCAAATGCCCTTTTCCTCTTACATCTGTCTTATGTTTACCACAAGCATATGTTACACATACGTTTGTGCTCTCTTTACAGTGGCAGGTACTGTGGCTAATGCTCTGTTCCCACCATGTGCACAGCTGAATTTGTATATTACACAAGGCATGCCATCCAAGTTTATTTTCAGTTACTTAAGAGGATGTTTCTCCCTGAGGCACAGTTTCTGTTCAGCTTGTTTAGATGCCACAAATCCAAACAATTGGAAAGAAAAAACTATACATATAGTTGAAGAACGTAAAACCAGCACTGTGAAAGAGTGCCCCTGGGAGGGAGCAGATGCAATGCAATTTTGAAAATTAAAACTCCTCCAAACAGTTTGCCAGTGCCTTTGATGACGAAAGCAAATTTTATTAAAGTGAGAGCCGCTGATATCCTGCAACTGTACCAATGTCATCCTGCAAAACAAGACCAATGAATAAGTATATATTTAAAGGCAAACAGAATTGACACATTGGTACAACGTTAAGAAAGGCATCAGGATCTTCTGCCTCCCCTTCTACAAACATTCTTGTGTCAAGGCTTCCTTCCTGCAGCAGGCTCACCTTCACTAATATCCTCTTGCCTTTGCTTTTCTACCAACAGCAGGCCAGAGGAAGGGACAGTCTCCTCTAGTGCAGTAGGTTAGTTGCTCTCATGTCCCAAAATAGCAAGTTGTTCAACTGACACAAAGGAAAGAAAACATCCTTGCATCCTGTCTTGCTGCCAGCTTTCAAAAGGTAATTAAACATCCCCCTCTTTCAAAGAGCAGAGTTCTCCAGAATCACGGCGTTTGAGCTCTGATGTTGTCAAACAACAGGGGGCTGCTTAAGCTTTGACTGACCTTTTCAAAGACCTACAAGCAATTTAATGGGAGCCCTCCTTAGTGGTGACAGAAATGTTCCATTATCTGCTTCCTACTTTCTAGATTGCTTGGGTTAATGGGGAACTTTAACTCCCATGGCCATGAGAACAAAACTAAGCTGTTTCAGGATGACTCGCATTCATCTGTATTTTCAGTGCAAAGAAGGGCTTTCCTGTGCGAAACTTAGTGTTAGCTTGGTCATGTAAATTTTGTTTTCCCCAATTCTGTTCTAGTCATCTGCCATTTCTTTATTACCCTCAACAAATTGTAATACCTAAGTGCTATAAAGATCCAATCCCACTTCCAGACTATGAAGTGTCCCAAGATCATTTGTCCATCTCAGAGCTGATGATGGCTGGAATTGCCTCTGAAAGACCTGCCTGGCAGTCATGTAAATTTTGTTTTCCCCAATTCTGTTCTAGTCATCTGCCATTTCTTTATTACCCTCAACAAATTGTAATACCTAAGTGCTATAAAGATCCAACCCCACTTCCAGACTACGAAGTGTCCCAAGATCATCTGTCCATCTCAGAGTTGATGATGGGTGGAATTACTTCTGAAAGACCTGCCTGGAAGTCAGGCTCTGTTGGTATCCAGCACACCATGTATCAGTTCCACCCTCTTCTCTCCAATCCTACACAAGAGATGCTGCAGAGACAGAAGAAGAGAGGAGTCAGGTAGGTAAATGCTATGCTGGGTGAGAATTTCTTGCATGAGGAAAACATCCTTGTTTGTTTGTAAACCACTCAAAGCAAGAAAACACCAGGGAACAGAATTCAGCTCAAAATTGATGCTACAATTCATGTTTGTTTTCCTTCTCTTTCCTTTTTTCTTCAAACTGAGTCCAAATGCTGGATCAAATTCTGCAGGCTGCAAAGCAGTAAACAACCCACTCATTCCAGGGGAGATCTGCTCAATTTAAAACCAATAAGTTCAGCTCTGTTTCATAATTTTATTGTTTGCTGGAAAGTCCCTGGAAGACAGGCCCCCAGAGAATCAAACCTTCACAGCCAACATGAGATGAAGAAATCGTACTTTTTCTGTTCTCAGACTGATTCAGGCAGGGCTCCTTAATCTGTAAAGTGGAAATGAGGCCCCTGCCATGCCATCCAACATTCAGCCACTTGCTTTTTCTCAAATAAAACAGGAGAAGAGCAACAGACTGCGTTTCATCTGGAGACAACCTTACAGCAGGCCAGCTAAGGGGCCAGCTGGCTCCAAGCAAAGCTCTAGCTTCTGCATTTTGTTTTTGCCTCAGTGAGATCATTCTCTGCGCTCCCTTCTCCTCCTTCCAGCTTTCCTCTGCTTAGACTATGTAAAATAATTACTGGCAGGAAACCTGTGTCTCAGTTTTCTTCCCCTCTTCCCCCCACATCTAAGGTGCAATGATGTTCAGGGGCAATCCAGGAGTTTGAAAAAAGAATAAAAATCTCTGCATTTATCTCTGTCCACAGCATAGTCACTGCACGAGCGTCCTCTTTACTCCCCTTGGGAGGTGAGAGAGAAGACATGGGGATACAAAAGCTTCTGGAGCAGGATACAATCACACTAAGTGAAACAACCTGTCTAAATAATTTCAAGACATCTGTGGTGTGGTGAGGATTAGTGGGCATTTTCTCTCAGCCCAGATAATAAAGGAAGAAGCTTAGGGCAGCAGACTCTGCTCCTGCCTATACTACAGTCTGGGAAAGCCAAGGTTGCTGCTGTGGGCAGAAAGTGGGGGTGCAGAATCACCACCATGAAGGGGTGATGGAGGAAAGAGCAGCCTCCCAGAAACCGTTGTTACTTTCCCCTGATTCTCATCATACAAAAGAAGGAGCGGCAGCCAGCCTGGATTTTCTTCAGGGCACTTCCCCAGCTTGGTGGCAGGAGCAGACAGGCATTAGCTCTTTTACCTTGGGCCAGAAAGTTTAATTCTGCCAGACCTACCAAAAAGATGCCTGAACTGGCCATGCTCAAACAGAGGTCAGGGTCATCCCTTGGGAGCTTCGAGAAAATCACAGCAACCATAATGGCCACAACAAATTAAAGCAATGCGTCAAACAGCTGCCGACATTTCTGGAAAGTACCTTTGGATTATGCTTCTAGCAAAACATATCCTCACCAAAACCACACAAGTTCTGTAGCTGTACAGGGCAAAGGGGTGTTTGGACTAGTTTTTCATTTGTTTGTTTGGTTTTTTACACCAACTGCTGTAAATTTAGAAAGGAAAATAGTGTGATAAACTAGAAATTACTAAATATGTATTTTTATTACCAGTTCAAAGCACATGGTCAAGTAGAGGGCTGCTTTGTAAGTTACCTGAATGCATTCAAATGTAACAGCAAGTTTGAAAGTGATTCATGAAAGCACCAATGATATATTGACACAGCCCCACACTGGGCTTTCCTCCTTGCTTCCTTCACTCTGAGGCAAACCCACCAAGCATGATAGAGTAACTTTGTATCAGCACCAGGATAATCAAAGAGGCAATCCCATTCCCTGAAAACCTGTATTTACTGTTTATTAACTCTGCAGGGGTTTTATTTTCTATTCCTCTGCAAAAGAAAAAAAAAGGGTCACCTGGCTTTTCATCAGGGACTCACGGACTCCTCCTTTTCATCCATGACTGTGGGAAGTGCTACCCTAGCTGCCACAAAATAACACAGCTAACACAGACTACATGACCTCCTCAGGACCAGAGTATGAAGCTCTTAGGCATGCACTCATTTCCAGGCTTCTTTCTTCCCTCTGTGCCTGTGTCCTAGATCCCATCACAGGAAAAGCACACACAAGGCCACAAGGGAGAGTTTTTGAATCCAGTTAAGACAGAAATTTTGTTCGGGTTTTTTTTTGCTCTAACTAGCATGGGCAAACAACAAGATGGAAGCCAGTGGGAATCTCTTCCACCACTCTGAAGCATCTTCCTCAGAAATGGGAACTCACATGTTTTTTACAAGCCTCATAACGAAAGTATCTAGATCCCATTTCTTAGATGCTTTTCCAAAAAATTGGGCTTTTGGATCGTGACAGTATAAAGCATACAGAAACAGTAAGATACTACTTCCACAAACATGTATGAAATCAACTGAGCTGAGCTTATTTATTTAACACTGATCTGGCAGAGGGAAAAAGTACAGCCCAACATAAAGGTCTCAATTCTTCTTGTGTGCAAATCTCACAGAAGTTATCCATACATCATTTTGGCTAATCAATATCCTTAATATCATTCAGACAGTAGCTCCAAATTTCTCTGGCCATCCAGTATTTACCATTTTCATGCATTGGTTTAGCTTATGATAATTCTCCTTTATAGCTCTGAAACATCTGTTTACCTGCTCATCTTGATTGGGTATTGTGTGATTTCTTTTCTAATTTATCATTGAAAAAAGTAATTCATTAAAGAAAGGCAGAAGCTGGCAGTCAGGCAACTGGGGGCTTGGGTTTTGTGGGTTTGTTTTCTTTTTTGGGGGGTTGAGGAGGTGGACCATGAAAAAAAGGAAATAGCTGTATTAAAAATCAGACTCTTTACCCTTCCCACTGATTGCATGAAAGTGTATTTTGCACATCCAACTGGTTTTGAGTAAGATTGTTGCTGTTCATAAGACTGGCTCTATCGCTCCTGCCTTGAACATGTATCAGTCTAAAATGAGAGATAAATTAGCTTAATATATTTTTGAAAGCTAGAGCTACTTTTTCTCTACCCTGACCTATTTTTAATAGCTGTAGCAGGAGAAGTTCAAAGCAAAAGTTGCTCTGCCTGGAGCTGCACCTTCCCAAGACGATTGCATCACCAGCAGCCACAAGAACTCAAAAGTCAAAGCAGCAAACTCTTACATGAGCTGTGAAATACATTCTCACACTCAAGTTCATAAGCAACAACATTAGCGGGCCAGACTTTGTAGATGGGGTGAAGTGATAAGCAAACCTCTCCTTTTCCTACTGAGAGCAAGGGAGTCAGATTCTCCACCCACCACTACTGAAGGCAAAAACTCTCCTGCTTACAGGTGTGATAGTGGTAGGACAAGAGGCAGGGGGCAAAAGCTTCCACTTAAATGAATCTGAACAGTAAGCTGAGTCGTTAATTCAAACACATTTCACTTTTACAGCTGAAATCTCTGTTTGCCATTACAGGTGTCCTACTGCTGGAAATCAAAATCTGGAGCTGGCAAGATACACAAACGCTATCCTACAATGAGAGTACTCGGTCTTATTCAGATATGGGAAAGGCAAGACTGTGGCAAGAACCTGAGAGGAAAAGGCACAAACAAACAGCACAGCTAAGCAAATGTATAGCCGAGGTTTCAAAGGAGAACACACAGCAGATGCCACAGACCAAATTTTCAGTTCCACGCTAGTCAGCCAAGCTAGAGCAAAATCTGTTGAGCCTCTGCATCAGAAGGCAGATGAAGAAGAATGCACATGGCAAAGAACGGCTGCACAATCTGACATGCACCCAACCTCCCAGATTTGACTCTAAAATAACTAGTTATTATTATTATTGAAATTAATTGCTCCTGAGTTACCACATCTTGTGTATTTTAATTTAAGCAGGTGGAGGATGCCTTCACCTTTAAAATCTGGAGTTCTTCACCCTCCAGTAAATCCACTCAAAGCATAGCAATTAAAACTCCAAGCTCCCAAATGCAGATTCAAAGGATCTTTCAAATGTCTCGAGTGAAAGCCACAGGCAAAATTCTCTACAGGGACAAACAGGTGAGATCCCATTAAAGTCCACACCACAAGTAATTAAAGCAAACTACAG
Source organism: Irena cyanogastra (assembly GCA_013397155.1). Lineage (NCBI taxonomy): Eukaryota > Metazoa > Chordata > Aves > Passeriformes > Irenidae > Irena > Irena cyanogastra. Next base: position 894,794 of record VWZV01017171.1, on the reverse strand, counting down.
TGATGAGCATACAGGCATCAACTGGAACACCTCTAAATGTAAAAGTATGCTGCAAATACTGTTGGTTATGAAAAGCATGCTGCTGTAACATGATTTGAGATAGCGATATCCTGTTTGGGTCAAGTGGGAGAGTCAACTTTGTCTTGTCAAGTGAGCTCCATTTGTAAAATTTCTCCTGAGGCGCCTGCTTCTTTCCAAAGGCTCAGCAATTTTTAATATATTCTCTTCCTTGAAGAAGTGTTTTTTACGAAAGTGATGAGAGTGTACAGCACCACTCCCACCTTTTCCAAGACTGCTTTTGGTGTTATTTTGACGCCTCGGGAGTCTCGTTTCAGCCTTATAATAACCCACTTACATATGAACAACTCGTAGCTGTCACTGAGTGATGTTTCATATCTCCAGGCTTCCCATACCAAAAAACCTTGAAGGTTATTCTCTGTTTATGTTTCTCTGATGTGGGGCAGTGGTGCTTTCCTGTACACTGCTTAAATTTTCCTTCCTAATAAATTGAATTTAGCCGATCCTTGCAGCTGTCTGCACGTTGTATCACAGGAAAGGTAAAGGCTTATAGGTGAGTGACTCAGTGATTAGAGAGGGGTTCCGGCTGGACCAAAGCATTCTGTACACACAATTCCTGCCACCCCAAGAGCCCCCTGTCTGCAACAAACACCACAGTGATGCTGTGGTATCAAGAGGCACTACTTGCAAGCACATCCTCAACTCTCCTCAACACCAGCAGGGGTAAGGAGCCCTTAGCAGCGATGGAGAGTCTCCAGGGCCTCTCACATGGTCTCCCATCCATGTCCTTTTTTGAGTAACCAGGATCAGCTCAAAATCCCTGGGTGTAGGTCTGTCATCAACCCTGGTTTTTGGAAGGAGCTGGGAGAGTTGATCTTGCCACCAACCATTATTTGGTCAGATATTCAACTAGAATGTATCTGTCATTGCAAAGAATTTTCCCTGCTCTTCGATATATGTTGTTTATCCAGTGCTACATCTCTGGTTCCAAATTGCCTGAATAAGAACTGGGAATTTACTAGATGGTACAAGACACTACAATGAGAAATTTTTACTCACCATTGCCTTGGATCCAGACAATCAACAGAAACTGCACAGATTTTAAGTGGGAATGTGGATAACACAATTCAGTTTTTTGCTTCTCAAGATGAATATGATTTTCCTCTTATTTTGTTTAGCTTTGGCCTCCTCAAGACTTGAGATTTCATTCACAGATGCATAGCCTTTATGTCTAAAAACCTTCCAGAGTACGACTTTCTATCTCCAGTATCTCATAAATCATTATTTTTCTACTACTATTAAATGAAAAGTTTACTTTTAACTAACTCATGTTTTTTAGAAGGTCTTCTGATCTAGATTTGAAGGAATCAAGAACTGATCAGTGTAGCTCCAGTTTGTTCTGGGGTTTACTCCACCAATTCAAACTGAAATGTTCTCTTGTTGGTATCTTAAAAATACCTGGATACAACTTTCAGACACTGGCAGCTGCTAGGCTATTCATTCTTCCAGACCAATAAACAATCTCGTAAGCAATTTATTGTTCTTCTGAAAGCATTTATCCACTGTATTTTATTATCTTCTACTCACTTAGTAAGATATTCCTGGAAGTTCTTCTGATTCTTCTCCCATTTACACAGAAAATGAGGAATAACTTGAAATCAATGTCACTAAATTTGTCATGAAAGCAGGGGTTTTGACTGGTGTAAGTTCAGAAGGGATGCTATGTGCTACTCAGAGTGATTTATTCAGGTTAATCTTCCCTTCACCACCACAGATGTTATGTTGAAAGACAAATATTTGTGTTTTGAAGTGAACTGCTATGGAGAAGTCTCACATACCAGCTATTGCTTAACAAATGCCAGTCTTGCCAACACTTCCAAATAACCTGACAAATCAAAGAGGCTTTGCCATATCCTTGCCCCAAAAGAGATGCTCTCTGACCTGTTCACTCAAGGGATCACATTGGAAACATTCTGCAGTGAGAGTGGGCAGAGGGAAGACAACTCTTCTGGCCTTTAGCAGCATCCTCACTGGAGTCATTGAGGATATCAGATCAAACTTGAGGAGTGAGAAACACCAACAGAGCTCAAAGGTGATGAGGTATTTCTCCTTCATCGTCTAGTGGCTACAGGTGACCCCTGAGTCTAAATGCAAAGAAGCTTTGGGTTTGCAGATGCTCTGTGTACAGAGCTTGTTGCCTTTGGAGATGCAATAGGGGGTATCCCAGCTTCCCCCAATAACAAATGAAGTTCAGAGGGGTGACAGGATAGAGAGGAGAAAAGCCACCTTTGCAATTTGGATTTTTACTTCCTACAGGGGTTAAATTGCCAAGACAAATCTCCCACCTCCAGCAGTACCAAATCCCTCTGGCAATAAAAAACCACCAAGAACTACCTACCTACTCCTTCCTAAAAGGAAAGGCTATGCATGTGCAACCACAGGAATGAAAATCTCTTGTCTCTTCTGTCCTGAGCTGTTGAATTGGAAAATACGATTACTACAAGTCCCTGGACACAGCACAGCTTCTAGTACTGCTTCCCTGCCTCATTCTCATCTTGTTTTGAACCTGCAGCAATTAAATAATATATATTGGGAAGGGAGTCCTGTGCTGATGGGAAGGGGTGCACGTAGTTGCTCACCTGATCACCTCCCTCACACCCCTCTGATAACTCCTAATCAGCTGATATACCTCAGGAACAGCTAATGAGCTAAAATCTGATCTCAACCAGAGCAGTCCAGCTTTGCTAGTTTTGATTAAATTCTTCAGGTATAATTGCTCATTGAAGCCTTTCATATTTAGAAAAATGCCTGTACAAGCTCATTTTGTTCTTTTCAGCACAGCAAAGAGTTCACTAATTTACCATTCCTGCTTTCCCATCTTTCCATCTGACCCTACTATCCAAGTAACATCAGATAAACTATAGATGTTACACAGATTTAAGCAACTCACCTTCCCCTCCTTCAGGATTTCTAAACAATCTCCTGATGCACTGAGTGGAGGGCGCACACCAGAGTGGGATTTCTTCACATGCCCAGTTCCCCGCAAAATCTCTTGGCTCTCTCAAGCAGCTAGTCTGGCATTAAACACACCCTTATGTTTGCCATGGCACCTGCAGATGAACGCCTGGATCTCTGTGCTTGGGCAGAGACAGAGGCAGCAGCTCTTGCTGTGATCACAAGACCTTGATGTGCCCGTGGTCCGTGTGCCACCACGCTCTCACTGACATGGTGATGTGTGCTGGCAGTGGCACAGGGAAACGAGATGTTTCCAAGTAGCCCAATGTAGGCAGAACTGAGATCCTGAACAGGTGCAAGGAAGGGTATAGTCCAGAAGCTTACATCCCTTTGCTAAAAACACAAACCAAAAAACAATTCCCTTGCTCAGAGGCCTATCCTGAAGTGCTCACCCCTAATTCATGTTCTACCAGGGACCTTTTCTACCAGTTACTTCACCTTCAGTTCTGCCCCACTGCTCTCCTCCACCCTGGCAAAACTGAGCAAGCAACCCAAGAGCAAACAATAAACTGTGACCTCTTCTACTCCATCCACTTAACACGTAACAGACTTTGCATTCCTGTAAGGCTGTCTGGGAAGTTATTTGGTTTGGTTTGCATTTGCCAAGGGTTGCCTATATGTTAACTCAAAAAGCCATATGTATATATATATGCAAACACATACATATGCACATATACAAGTATGCACATATTTTTACCTCCCTCTATATATATAAAAAAATAAGCTACGCTATGTATAAATGTGTAAGTAGGCAAATCTCACACAGGAAATTTCCATCCTGGGGTGAGAGGGAGAAATCTAACAAAGAGATGACCCTTTTGACCTCTAGCATACCTGCCTTTTGTAGCAGGGGGCTGTTTAGTTAAGCAGATATTTTACACTTAATTGTATCTTTGGGAGACACAACTACACGTACACACACACACACAGACTGCTGGCTTAGAGCAGGCTAAACTGCAGAAGAGAAGGAAACCTGTTATAACAGAAAGCCAGCATTACAGGTATACTTTCAAAGCTTTTCAAAAGAGCTGATGGGGGAAAAGAAAAAAAAAAATCTATGTATGCAACTTCCATGTAAACTATCTTTGAGAGCCCTGGACTTCACAGATGTTGGAGAACACAGGAAAACACCTGCCCACCAGCACTCTCTCACCTGATCAGAGACCCTGTTACCCTTTGGTCATCACAGAACAGATGCTTCTTCACTGCCAGAGATCAGATACATCCATTTGACTCAACTTGATGAACTACACAAGCATCCAAATGTTAACAAAAGCAGACTTCATCACTCTAAGGAAAGCTGCTATGCGACTTCAGATTCCTATCTGATTTGTCCCTCAGTAGAACATCTATCACCTTTCAAAGAACCATTTGTAAGAGAAAGATCACCATCATTCCTACCTGCCCGAGTTAGACAAACATATTGGAAATCTTCTCATTGAAGAGCAGCAATTAAGGAAAAGATTTCTTAGACAATCCCTCACAGAATAGAAGCAAGCCTTTTTCTGGCTTGTTTTCTTTTTATTTTGCCATCTGTTTATATACAGCCTTAAAAATCTTATTGAGTGATTTTAGTAGATTTTAGGTTTTGGATTTTTAGCTGGATCAGTGCTCTTGGTGTGTTTAGTGTGCTCACAGCAACCTCAAATCACTTTGTAGAAGCTAACAAATTACATTAGCCCCTTCAGCAGACAAGAAAACAAGGGTACAGGAAACCTAGAGGTGCAACTGAGAAGGCAAGACAGTTCAATACCCTCTAGTGTGAATTTATGTATGTATTTGTGTCTTTAATGTATTCAATATATTTTACAGTATTTCAAATTTTTTGAATTATAAATACCTACAAACCTTTGCATAAATAACTGCAAAGCCATTGTTACTCTTTTGAAGACAGGTCTGCTTCTTTTTTCAGTAGCTTCATTCAGAGATCAGGAATTTTTTCATAATGCAAATATTCAACATGCTAAAGAAACCTGCTGCAACAGTTTATGGAAAACATGAAAAAGAAAAAGGAAGAAAAGAACACAAGCACTCTTGTCTTGCTTTAGGGCTCTTTGTTTATCCAACCTGAATTTAACCATCCTGTGGAACAATCAGCCCAGCCTATCTCTCTAAAGACAATACTTCAGCATTAATGCTAGCCAACCTGATTGCAATCACTAACCTGGATTCAGCCCCAGTTTATGGAAATGACAAACTAAATTTTACCAGCAGCAGAATGAGCTAACACAAACACTGTTGTGAAGCCTTGCCCTTTGTCAACACTTCACTCCTGTCTCCAGTACTGTGCAATGGATTTGTTATATGTGTTTCCACATACCTTCTAACTGTGCTAGAGAAATTATCACTTCATTGCATCATACCAGCACTGAAAAAGCAGAAAGAAAAAAAGAACTGCACCTTGATTGTGAGAATGGAAAAAGGAAGCATTAGTCTCTCGGTATTATACAGAATTTGTTCAGGAATCAAGACTAGAAGCTGTTGGATGGGGTGCAAGTTATGGATCATTATGTCCAACTAAAAGAAGGGGTTTGGATTAAAACAGTCAGGCAACTTGGGGGGAGTTTGTGCAATGAATAATAAAAGATTCCACTGTACACTCTGTGTGCAGTTAACACTATAGCCTTTATAATTATTGATGAAGTTGTTCACTTGAAACATTTGTCTATTTGCTTTCTTTCCATACTTGTACTAGCCCATTGTCCCAGGAAAATCAGATTAAGAGAGCAGTTCTACCATGAAGACAAAAAAACTGGCAACATCTGTTAATGCAATGCTGCTGAAAGAATAGCTGACTCACAGATAGAATTGCAATGGATAAAGAAAAAAGGAAACACTGCCTATATTATGATATTTGTCATTCCAGCCAAAGATTGCTAAAGGCTTTCTGTCAAACCCTACTGAAAAGAGAATGTTTTCCCCTTTAAAAGCTTGTCCATATTTAAAAAGCTAAAGAAATTGTAGCTAAAAGAGGAGACTTGAAAGAGGAGAATTATTACAGAAAAGAAAACTCCTCTTTTTTTCACCTTTCCCTGCTGAAAAATAGTGTTGGAAAAATGTAGAAAACTGTAAGAAAAGTGGAAAATTGTATTTTTTTCCCCTTAAATTCTTTTGCCGCAGGTATTAAAAAAAAACCCAAAGCCCCAAAAAAACCCAACAAAAGGCAAAAGGACAAATCTGTGAAACATGTCTTAGAAAGGAAGGAAGAAAAAGTAATAAATTTCCAAATCATTCCTTCAACAGAATGAAAGAGCCTTTCTTCATATAGATTTTTTCCCATCAGAAATAAAATTTGACACTGTCACTTTGCTTTTTTTTTAAAGGAAAAAATGTTCCCTCATGCCTAAGCACGCTTCTAACAATTTGCTTCGGTGCCTCAGTTTGCACACATTCCCTCCTCCTCACTCTTGGGAGAGCAGAGAGATCGCAGCACCCTTGACGTCTTGTGGTGATGTACATGAGGAGGAGGAGAGAAGATAAGGCCATCCACAGTATCAGCTTGGAAATCCTGCTTAAACCTCTCTTCCCATCAACTCCTGCTCGTTGAGCTCCAGCCTGCACAACTAATGCCCCTGCTTCTCAGACAGGGCAAACACCAGCCTGAGTCTAGAGCTGGGTCTCATCTTCCACTCACTGCAAACTCGCCCACGCAGGTGGTGTGCCTCAGAGGATTTAGAGCCACTGGTGCTGCTTTTCCTGGCTTTTGCTGGACATGTCAGTCCATTCTTTCTACAAAACCAGGAGTATTCAATGAGGACTGTGGTGCTGCTCACCAGGAGGAAGAGAGCTGGAAACCAGGATGGAGTTACATGGCAATTGGTGTTTCTGTGGGAGAAGAGAGCTTCCAGGTGATGTGCAAAGCACTGCTACATACTTTCCACTTTCTTTTATTTCCTCTGATTTGACTAGAGTCCTGGCTAAAAGGCATTAGAAACCTGACTTAATTCTGCCCATATCAACCCTCACAGTATTCACAGTAACACTTGTTTCTCACATTTCATAAGCCTAGAGCAACCAGCTACAAAGAGAAGAAAAAAGTGTCTCTGCAACAGCTATGAATTGACCAAAGATTTCACAAAAAATTCAACCTGCATCCTGCTGGAGAGCTGTAAGGAAATAAATGGTGCCTTTTAAACTGGCATGCCTCCAAAGGGCAATAACTGAGCTTTACTCTTTCAGTTATTCCCATTAAAAAGAAAAAATTATCAGAAATGTTTATTCAACAGTGAATAAAATGCTCAAATCAGATAGGCTTTATCTGATAGAAAGGTAATGACTGACTACCAAATCACATGGCAGCAAAACATTTTTCGTGGATGTGGTAATGTGCCCTCACCTGAAAACCTCCGATTAAACAACAGTGGGGTGGGGGGACCGCAGATAAGAACAGCAAAGTCACGTAACATGGAGCAAGTCTCTTGGGTGAAAAAGAAACCCCAGCTTTTGGGCAACCATCTACAAACAGAGCTGTGCCTCAGCTGTGCCAAGGGGTCCTACAGCCTGTCAATGAATAGTCCTCCAACTGCATTAATCTAGACTGAGCTGACTATGAATAGGCATTTCTGTATTCTATTTCTTTGATTCCTACAGCAGGCAACGACCGCTTCTGCAACACTTCTACTATTTACATAAAATTAATTTTAAAAAAGGGGATTTTGTTGCCTTATATAACTAGTATTGTGCAATTTATCAAGAAGTTTTGGTTTAGCCCACAGAAAAAGGAAAAAACCCCAACTCTACATTCTCAGGAGACATTCTTTAAAAGTTGTTAGCCAATTACACAGCAGTAAAGTTTACAAGAAGCAATTTACTTTCTCTAAATTCAATATACACTAAGTTGCTGGCAATTTTCAATCCTATTGTATCACAGCTGTTTAATGCTCTGTAGAAGTAGCAATTTCATTGCTAACCATTAATCTTCAAGCATTTTTAGAAGCTCATAAGAGTAAGTCTGGAAAGTCACAGTATCAGAGAGCACAGGGAAATAGAAACACATCAGAAATAGACTCTGGAAGTTCATCTAAGCAGGCTCAGCAACGCCCAAACCACGTCTGGCAGATGTATATTTAACCTCTTCATTGGAAACTGAGGTGGTGAAGGGACAAACACACAGCAAATCACCAACAGAGACCAAAAACTTCAAATTGAGAAATATTCCAAAATGTAGGTTCCTCACATGGGTAAACTTTCCTGTTAATCTCACTAAAAGGGTTATCAAGCACTTGGACAGGCTGCCCAGGTTAGTGGTAGAATCATAGTCTCTGGAGGTATTTTAAAGACGTGAGGATGTGGCACTTAGAGACATGTTTTAGTGTTGGACTTGGCAGTGCTGGGTAAACAGTTGGACTCAATGATCTTAAAGGTATTTTCCAACCTAAATGATGATTCTATAATAAATTTAATCCCTGATATTCTTTTTGAAGAGAAGCCAAATACATCTGCAGCTGCCACTCACCTAAAGCAAGGGTATATCAAGATAAAAGATCTATATTCAGCACCGCGTGCTGGCAACAGCTTGATCACACAGGATACGCATGGAGGAAGGAGGCTGCTCCTTAACAATGGTTTCAAGGAGGATATTTTATTACTGGGTGTACAAATGCCAACTCAACAGCAAGATAAATGCCCCCTTTTCCAGTGGATTTACATTGCTGCTTTAGTCCCACTGGGCTGGGCTGTCTCCACACCCTTGGAGGGTATGAAGGGGCTCTTCCGGGGGCCCACTCTGCCCTAACCTCTGGCCAACTTCACATGTTCCCTGAGGAAGGGCAGGGAAGGACTGGGTATGTATTTGGGACACAGAGACCGCAAGAGCCCTACAGCCTGCAAGGCCGGTCCGCAAAATGTCCTGCTTCAGGACACCTCTTGAGAAGGCCATCACAACAACCCAGAGTCCTGTCGTGTGGATCCAATTTTACAATTGCCAGATTTTTCCCACCCAATTAATAGTAAACCTCAATGTTATTGCCACCATCTTCACCATCAGCCTTGTAATTCAGCTCAGATTCGCCAAGGTGAAGGCAGTGAAGAGGGATTCTAGTTTACTGTTCAAATAACCAATCCAAAGAGAAGTTGAATATCATTACAGTCACACATCGCACAAATATCTGTTCCACTGCAAAATGTAATTCGTATTACATAAATGCATTAGCAGTGCTGCATTTATATAACAGCAAAGAAAATTAAGGATGACCTTAGCAAGGGAAATATTAACCAGCTTGCTCTATCAAATAACTTTGAAACAAATTGTAGCAGCCTACAGATGCCTTTTAGTCAACCAAGAATTGCTCATCCAAACACAAATAACTGACATTTGAGTCAGAAATTTCACTGATATGAATATTTTAATGAACATTTTGATACTGAGATTTAAAGAGACTATAATTTTAATAAGAGAAAAGAAAAGAAAAGAAAAGAAAAGAAAAGAAAAGAAAAGAAAAGAAAAGAAAAGAAAAGAAAAGAAAAGAAAAGAAAAGAAAAGAAAAGAAAAGAAAAGAAAAGAAAAGAAAAAACACCTGGGATTTGGGAAAGAAATTCCCAGTAATTAACTCATCTTTTGCTTAAGAAAATAATTTTTTTTCTGGAAGTACATTGTGTTCTCATTCCCAACTGGTTCCATGCACTGCTCCAAATGCTAAGTATCTATAGAACAGCTCCAGCTTTGAACTATGCAAATGACCAGACATCAAGAATTTTTTCTGGGCATGAAAACAATCTCACGCTTGGACTGAGCTATCTGAAGGAAACACTGCTGTGTTTACTATCTGGAGCAGTTCAATGCAGAAGCAGAGGACTTAAAATTATTTTGGCAAAATCTGCATGCCTTTTGGAGGGCTTCAGTTTGAGCACATTTTCATGTTCAAGCTGGACTTAGATCCCAAACTTTTGCAGCAGATTGAAGAATGCCTGTTCTCTGATGCAGTGAGGATTAACCTGCTACTTTGTATGCTCATCTGACAAAGTGTACAATAAAAAGAAAACACAAAGTGACTCAAAAAATCTGAGTACAATTTGGTTTAAGTCAAAGATTACAGTACACAAAGCTCACTTGCCTATTACGCATAGTAACAGTAACACATACAGCATGATGTCTGTTAAAGATATGCTAAATGTATTTTCACCAGCACAGAGAAAATGCAATGTCCTTTATGGTTAAAATTCTAATTGTTCTAATTAGTGGACACCACATATCTAAAGAAAAGAAGCTGTACTTTCCATGCTAACACCATTAAGTTTCAATACCTCAAAGACTTTGTTTCATGGGTAGTTTCTCATGCAATAGTGTTTCCTTATTGAATATAGATTATTGTAACACTTCTAGCATAAACTCAGAGGGGGGAAAAACGTTTTCCACAAGGTTTGGTTCTATTCCAAAGCAGAGAGAAAGAAAAACACGCACTGGCCTACTTGAATATTGAAATAGGTCCTTAGCAACTGGAGCCAATGTGACCTGGACTTTGTCAGTGCTGAACACAAGCATGCAAGTTCCAGTGGGATTACTGTTCCTCTTGCATCTAGGGGTAGCTTTTGGCCTGCTCACTTAAACCCCCACCACACAGCTTGGCAATGGATTCCAGGCACTGAAACTTCAATGGCATTTTAGACACAGGGGTTTAATTTGGTTTGGCTTGGTCTGACTTTCAGACACTTGCGTGCCATGAGGTTTGACAACAGGCCCCTGCTCAGCACTGAGCTACACCTCCTAGCCCCTATCACTCCTGGTTCTGAGAACACAGCTGAGAATCAGGACTGATGATCACTGCCTGGTAGAAAAGTTTTTTTCAATATAGCAGGTAATCAGAATATCCATGTGTCTGATCCGCAAGGAAACGAGTTGCAATTTCTCCCAACCAAGTTCTAGGGCAAACTGCTTACCCACAACATTAAACATGCTGACAAGGTATGGGCTGAAATTAACACTATTTTTTTTTTCCACAGACAGAATATAGGAGTGACATGCCAAACGAGAGGATGGAATTAGCAATTAGTGTCACTTGGCTTCACTGTTCTACATGCATGCATGAAGAGGCATGACAGCAGATCCAGACGGATAACACGAGGAAACAGTTGGTACATGGTGCGATCAGCATGTTGTGCAATTTAAACAAACAGAGTCTAATATCAAGCAGGATGAGTCACAAGCATGCAGATGATCCCCAAGCTTTCTCAGCGAGCAGATGCAGATCTCTGTGCTTCTTTCACGAGTATGCAAAAATTATGTTTAAATGCAAAACTCCTCCATTTTTTCTGTCATGTTGAATAAGTCAAATAGTGGTATATTCCTCCTTGGACATGGTATTAGGCAGCTTATTATGGCATTTGACTTTACGCAGGGTTGTCAGAAACAGAGCAGATCTTGCATTGTGGCATTGTGCCAGAAAGTACAACCACTTAGTGTTGCAGGGCAGCAGGATTTCCACTGCTAGTTCAACATGTAAAATTACCAAGTAGGCAGAAACACAGGCTAGATAGAAAATTAACTCAAATGACAACTAATAACTGGTCCTTCTTACTGATTTAATCCCTACAAAGTACGGTTCTGTGGATGGTGATTCTCATTAACTCAAACCAGAGGGAAAATTGTAAACACATACAGTAAGGCAGAATGAGAGTCTAAATTCCCAGATTTCAAACCCTTGAACAAACAGTTCAAACTCAATTGCTCAGTCCTGGGGGAAAAAAAAAAAGACAGCAATACCTGCAATTTCAAAGTCTAATTAGAGACTTCGCTAATGTATCCAATACTTATTTCAAGGTATACATTTCTGAAGGTTTTCAGAGAAGATGGGCCATCATTACTTGAATAAGCTTGCGTTCTAATTTGGCTTTCTGTAAAAGAGGAAGGATAATACACACACGTGTGAGTGTGTACCTGGATTTAGTCTTCAGGTACAAAGGTCCTGTTTTGTATCTGAGTGCCATGCAAGAGATCAAAAAGAGAAATCACATAAGTGACGAGGAGTAGACATTTAAATACCCAAATTCACTGCCTTGCTTAACCATCTATGATGTGCTCCAGAGGCATGTTGCCTCAGTGTTTCACAGCACACATTCCAAGACCACGTGGAGGAACCTCTTCTTTTCAGCTGAACTGTTTACATGTGCAATATTTCACTATCCACAGAAAGACAAATATTAATATTGGCTGCCCTAGTACAAAATTCATCTTCTGATTTTCAGCAGCAGAGATTTTAAAGGCTTTGTAAAAACCTAAAATCTTTAAGCAAACTGATAGATTATGCCTAGATTAATCTAGGACTGAAGGGTTTGTAACTTCTTGAAAGAGCTGGAGAAATACTCTAGGTTTCTTTAAGGCATGAACTCTTCTATGTGTTCCATAGCTTTCCAAGCTCTACAACACAATCTCCTGGACTTACACAGACTGACACTATTTCATTTGGTCAGTTATGATACATACAAATGAATTAACTTCAATCTGTGGTAAATTAGTATTAATCATCCTTGGACTACTCCACAGATGTACTCTCCACCAAAAACAGCTCACACAATCATGGAATGACTCTATCCTCCTTGGACTACTTCAGAGATGCATTCCACTAAACACAGCTCATACAAATGTCTGTTCTAGCTATGGTACACCAGGACTCTTTCTGACACTACAAAAAAACTGGTGGAAAACTGAGGTAATGGCATTAGGCTACAAGTTCAAAACTGTGAATTCTGATCAAGACTCAATCCAAAGATTTGGTCTGCAATCTAGAAACGGTATAGTAAGATTGAGAGGGAGAGAGGAAATAGACAAACAAGCATATATGCATAAATTACACATGCATGTAATCTCTACTAACTGCCTAAAAGATCCTACGCTCCTGGAATCTACATATGATGCTGCAATTCTTTCTGAGAACATGAATTCCCAAGTGGTTTAATGCCAGTCCTGGGGGCTCTGCAGAGCAGTATCTATCTCTGTCACTGCTCCTACTCCCCTAGACAGCAGATCAAACACAGCACATTCTGCAACCCCAAAACTTCACCATAACTTTTACCTTCCTAACTGGAGTTCAGAAAACTAAAGAGTTTTCTCAAGGGTTGTTCTGCCACAGTTAACAGAATCCTTGGGTTATGTTCTATCTGATGCACAAAAAGTTACACTCTCTTCCCTGGACAGAGAAACAGAAAGCAAGTTGTGGTCTTATTGCTTTTATCACTTATTGCCCAGTGTCTTTGTGTCTTTTAATAGTAAAAAGCCAGTAACAAGTGTCCAAGGACACGGAAACTACCCCATTCTCTCTTTTTGATCTAGGATGAATGAATGATCAAGTGGTAAAAGAGGGAAAATTTAGATTAGGTTTTACCTCTTATCCTGGCCTGCCCACAAGCAGGCTGTGGTTTACTCATAGGTATTCCCTGCCCTGTTCAGACAGGGCAATGTGAACAATTTGCTGTAACTAGCTGGTATTTGTAATTCAAGCCATATATACGGGTCATCTGGAATGTTCTGCTTCTCTTCCCTGATGAATTAACTCCTAGAAGTTGGCTTCTAGTGGGAATACTCATGGTTCTGTATTCGTCATCTGTGCTAAACACTCACAGCTTTCCTAAACATTCCTGCCAGTAAACACTCACTGGAGAGCTGGAACACAAAGAAAGAATTTGTTGAAAATTTCTAATGAGACTTTGAAGCAAGGAAAGTCATTTGCTTTATGTTTATGATTAGCACACTGAGTCCCTGACCTGGTCAGACCTTAAGGTGGTACCACAGAGTTGATGTTAATTTGCAACAAATAATAAATCAAACTGGTTTGACTCACCCAAACACCACAAAAAAGGGCTGGTACTCAGGCTCTTCCCTGGGCAGTAAGCCAAGAAATCCAGTGTTGTGTCACTTTCATCCACATTGCCCTCTGCATCATTAGTCTGGCTACAATCTAAGTGAAGAGACCTACAGGAAATCTCAGTACAGAAACATCAGCTGGTCAGAGCATGTCCCCTCACTCAGGCCACTGCATTCCCTACTTCATAGCCATCAGCTTTTCAACTAAATGGATTCCCTCTGGCATACAGGGAGAGCTACAGGTGAGGTTAACAGTGGGACTCATCTCACCTGGCTTTAGCCATTTAAAGCTATCTGGGTTAAACCAGCTGCCCAGGCTCCCTCTCTAGTCAGTGCAAAGAGCATTCATTTAGGAGCAGATTTGATCCTTGTATTTCAGAAAGCCAAAAGACTGGTCCCATCTCTTTTCTGTAGCCCTGATTAAGGTTCCCAACAAGACTAGGATGGATATGGAGATAGCACTCTGTGCAATGACAACAGAGCTTGATCCATACAAGAGAGCAAGGTTGTGAATCTCACAAGCGACAAATTCCCAAAGAACAATCAACTCCTCAACAAATACAACACTCTAAGCAAAAAATTAAATACAGTACATCTTTCATGGAGGATTAACAAAAAAGAAAAAAAGACCCCAAATGCAACCCCAAATCCAGAGCAGAAGGAATGGGGCAGTAATAAGTAACAATTTTCTATAAGACAACACTTCCAAAAAAAATCATTCATTGTATTATTGCAAGCATAAGCGTGCCTTTTATCCATCATTGCTGTGGAGCGATAACACTTTCAGGCTGCTTCCCCTTAAAGTCCCAAGAGGAAAACAGAGATTTTTGCCAAGTTGCCTGTTGCTACTTTTTATCCTGAGTGTTGCCTTTCATCGTTACAGAATGGGAATTCTGCCACTGATTTCAAAGACTCTCATGATCATAATTGTAACTTCAGCTTTATATTAATGTACATGTGTTTAATTTAATTGCTTTGTTTAAAGATAAAAGAAAAAATGGATTTCAAATCTCTCAACTGATTTCACTGCACATGTTCATAGTTCTGTAGTTAAAAAACTTAGGAAGCTTTTTCCTGCCCCCACGGGGAAACAGCAATGTAAGAACCACACCTATCTGTGTAATGAAAATAGCTATAAAATGTTTACATTTTCTCCATTGTAATGGAAATTTCACACTGTTCTACTGTTAAACTGATTTATCAATCTAATGTTTTAAAGGTAATTTCATGCAAATCTGGCTGGAAAGGAGGCCAGAAGCCTAACCATCTTTAAAAAACAAGGGGAAAAATGCTTTAAGGCCATAGCATTGTAGGTATAAATCAGCACAGTTCTGTTAGTGGAGTTGCATTCATTTACATTTGCATAATTTGTATCAAAGAATTAGTCATTCTGAGGCAACATGTGACAATCCAAAATCAATTTTATAGAATAAGATAACACATCCAACTTCACATTTACATAGATTGAAAGTAGGTGAGCTGATCATGCCTATGTGTGCAAAGGAGCATTCAGCTCACGTAGGGATTTCTCTTAGCAGCAATCCTCTCCAGACTAGGAGAGGCTACTCTCAAACATTTATTTTAACTTCTTAACACAGCTCTAAGCTCGGGGTGCTGTGCAGGAGTAAGTATGCACCCCACCCTGGCTGGTAGCCAAGAGAGCAAGGATCAATCTGGAAAAATCCACACCCAGCTTGCCTATGAGAAAAAAAGGTGATTTTATTTCCTGTAATTAGCAGATACTTGAAGTACAGACAGAGGAAAGGAAAGGTTGTCTCTTGGTCTTTTTGCTTGGATTTTTTTTTTAATCCTAATTCAGTATTAAGGATTTCAGAACTTTATCTAAAAAATCTGTGGTGATCTCAGTAAGTTTACATAGTCAAACAACTTTTTCTAAGCCCCAAGACTAAGACCTAAAGGATGGGTGACAAATGTTCTTCTTTTATTCACAACAACACATCCATGAAGTGGTTTTTTGTTAGAGTTTGAAGGGGTGGGTGTTTGATTTTAATGTGAATAACTAGCATTTTTTACCCCATTTTTAAACCAGGCCTTCATCTTTGTATTCCATTCAAGTCAGAAAAAAATTCATGGTGTTTCCATTGCTATCATCTTGAAGCATTCTGTTTAATTCATATTTAATGGATTGATCTAGTGGACAGAAAAGAACTGCTTTATGCTTTAATGATAGCAGCTATTAACACCAACCTGAGCCCAGGCAGAACAGTGGAAGAACCTTGACAAAGCTCACAACGTCTGCCTAACTGTAAGAGAGCTTCTGCACACCTGCTCCTGCTCCTGAAAACACCACGTAGATCTTGTTTCTTGTTTCTTTCCACTCATGTAGGCTATGACACAGTAGAATGCATTATTTGGTGTACACTAAAATACACTGCTAATGGTACAAGTGGGGCTGAAAGAACCAGACAATCTAATGATTCTAGTCACATTACTACTTGAGTATTTAAAAAATTCCTAGTTTTATTTTATTTTGTATTTATTATTTTTAAAAGGTTTCTTATTGCCAGAGTGAGCTGGAGTACAAATAGGATGAAAACAGCACAAAATATAATTACACCAGAAAAAGATGAAGTAATTTCAAGAGAAAAACTGCACATTTTCCATATACTATTTTCTCAATAGTTCAAGGGTTATTTCAAATCATCATAATGACCACCAGACAATGTATTTTCACATTACTTTAGGCACATATAAAGATAGAGCAGGTTTAAGCAACTGGAAGTCAGTATATTACAAGCTCACATCAAAACTACCTTAAATCAATGATCCTGTAAATGGTTACTTTGATGTTCAAGAACTAAATGTAGCCTGAGCTGATTCTGGCCATATCACTTCATATTGTTCCTTTGGTTACTGGAAATCATACATTTGATCTACCTGTGGACTGCTTAGACTCAGGTGAACCTGTTTATCTTTTCTCCCAGACTCTGCTGACCTGCTAAGAAAGTTTTACCATCTACAAGTGGTAGATATAAAAAATAAGTGGTAGAAATAAGATTTCAACGTCTGAATCAGCAATTATCAATTGTTCTAAAAGCTAAAGTTTCAAAATATTACTGGAAAACAACTGTTCTTCTGCTAGTACAAGATACAGATGGCCAACATATCACCTGGTGCAACACAAGACCTTATTTGCATGGGTGCAAAGCACTTCAAAGAGCCAGAAATACCCCCACTGGCACTGGCCTGTCTGTAATGACCACAAACTGGCAACTAAAATTACTATTGAAATATGTTATCTTTTGCCTTCTCTTTGAAATAAGCTCTATTTATCTGTTCTTCTATGGTATTTAAAGGAAGACTTACAGCCAAAAGCCTCCTTTCTCTTTTCTTTTCAATTCAGAGGAAATCTTGGAGCAAATCACTATTCCATTGGACAGGCACTTTCTTTGAAAAAGGAGGAGATCACCATAATTTCCCGGCCACTCCACTGCCCTATGTACAGCCTGCCTTTCAAAGTCATAAAGCCAGAAGTAACACTAATGGTCTCCAAGTTTCCACAGCTAACTTTACCCAGATCTTGCACCTTTTCTAGATGCCACTGACTCCAGGTCAGCTGAAGGGAATCCCATGCTGAGAGTCTTGCATAGGACTCCCTCCTGGACAGCACGTCCCAAGCAGGAGGAGAGCATTCAGCGCTATGCTGTTGTCTGAGTAGAGGACCCCTCCCCAAGGATCATCCCTACTGTTTTCTGGCCTGACGCCAGACACAATGCAAAGGCAAAGAAAACACAGAACATTGGGTTGTTCCTACATGCTGTGTGGGTGCTCTGGAGGGGCTGAAGGAGGTGCAGACAAACCAGGTACATCTTGTGATTAAGGCTGACTTGACATCTCTCTTTACAGGGAGAACAATGGAAGAAAGTTATTAATACAACATACTCTGAAGCCATCATAACCTTCTGTACTGGAGAATCCTTTTCCTGTAAAATGGAAAAGGACTTTAAGGCTGCTGAAATCAGAAGCGACAAGAGCATAAACCATTGGGAGTCTATTTTCATTTCATAGCAGATGCAGGAGTGCTTTTATGTTGTGATGGCTCTAAGTGACATCTCCTGTACTGATCACAAGCCTTCACTTATAATAAAGTCACAGCACCTTCCCCTAAACCCACTCGGTCTCAAAGCAAAAAAGGCATTAGCACAGTATGACTGAAAAACAGAGAAGTCAGACGTCATTGATTTAAGTGTTTGTACCTAAATCTTTGTTTATATATTCTCTTCCTAGTTCTTCAGCAAGAGAGTTTTGTTGGGAGATTTAGTTTCTGTATTCCAATACATAATATCTACTTACATATAAAGAGATCTTAATGTACTTGCAGAGCCTGACTCACATCTCTCTACACAAGTAATAATTTTTCTTTATGTTTCCTGAGGGCCGCAAACCTCATTGCCCAAGTAGCCATCATCATTTTGGTAACAAAATTACTACAAGAGTTAAAATTAACAGTGTGAGGAAGACTCTAAAAATTATGAACCTGGATAGATAGGATAATCCTTTGAGCCAGCCCTGCTACCAGACTTTATTTAATAATTTCATGGTGATCCCTTTCAATGCAGTCATACAACAGGTGACACCTACAGATGCAAGGTCAGACACCACACAACATTTGAATTCTTTTTGCTCATCAGGCCTTTGGTAAGGTTCAAGCTCAGTGATGCAGTTCACTTTTCAGTACTTCTCAGGTAGCTGGCCATACTGAAAGACAACCCCCCCTTCCTGCTAAACACCAGCACATTCTTAGACAATTCGTCATCCTGAAAAGCAGCTGAAACAAATAAACAGTCTGACTGAGAAGCAGAAAATAGTAAACTGATTATGGGTCAAATAGCAATA
The DNA here is from genome assembly GCA_013397155.1 of Irena cyanogastra. Taxonomy (NCBI): domain Eukaryota; kingdom Metazoa; phylum Chordata; class Aves; order Passeriformes; family Irenidae; genus Irena; species Irena cyanogastra. Next base: position 876,109 of record VWZV01017171.1, on the reverse strand, counting down.
GGTGTTTCCGGCTCTCTGAAAGTTCTCTACTTACTTGGGGTTTGCCAGCTGCTCTAGAGAAGAAGCTGAGTGCTATCATTCACATGTTCTGTACTCTCATGTTCATGCTCTCATTTCAGTTCCATGTGCCTGTTTCTGCACCTGTAGGATGTGGCGGCAAATCCTCACCGTTTTTCCTCGTTAATTGTTTACGTATGTAATCTATTGTAGTGACCTATTACCAATAGCTGAACAGCCTCTATTTATATGTCTCAGGGAGGGCTTAACCCAAACAGGTTTCTCCATTAAAATCTAGAAAGGGAACCTTCCACTGCATGGTGGTACTTCCAAGCTGCAGGACCAGCCCGCTACATTAGCCACCCTTCCTCACATGGATCACCACACTACAAGGAACACTGGCTTCTTTCCCTCCTCTGTGTGGGCAGCTAAATGGCACCTGTCAACCTTGCTGAATGATCTTGCCTTAGAGAGAAGCATTTTGCTGCTTGGGAGGAGAAGGGGGCTAACTGCTAAGACCAAAATTACCCACATCTGCTACTGCTCTCATATATTTCTCCATGATACACAGGAGTTGGGAAGAATTTGATTTCCTCAGTGCACTGTTCTGAAAAAAAACCACATTATGTTACTTAACGTGCTTCCGTGGTCAGGTGTGTTTGGATTAGTTGTGCACATATGGAAAAAAAAAAGCTGTATGACATTCAGCCGCTATCTTCTATCTGATAGCACAGGATATCAGAGCCCTGCATCTCATAGCCAGTGGCAGTTATTTGTGAAAGAATGTAAGAACAAGGCGAACACACAGCAACATACACCCTACTTGTTATCCTTCTGGATTTTGGAAATCTGCGGTTTAGAGACTTTGCAAACCCAGGGGCTGCATGTAGTCTTTTTAGTTAAGTAGCTTCTCATGATCTGAGATATCTCAGCCTTTTTTAAGTGAATGACAGAAATACATAAGCATGAAAATGTTGCTAAAACAAATATACCCTCTTCATGCTAGCATGACTTTGATATAATGGTTGTTTGCTGTGGAAGACAGTGTGAAATAATGCCTATCTGCTGTGTCTTAATTAAGATGAAAGCAGGAGGGTGTGAAGAAGAGGAAGAGATGTCTCTGTTTTCAGATGAGTTAATCTAAGACAAGCCAAGCATTTTCAGAATGCAATGGTAAAGAAATAGGAAACAGGCAAACAAAACAAAATTTTTCAAATGATACTGAATTTCTGAGTGAATTAAATGTCAGACTTGATTCAGCAGTTCAGAAAACTGGTTCATTGTACATTGTCTCTTGATTTAGTTTTCTAAGGCTAAATCATAATTTCTGAGCTCTTGCAAAAATCAAACCAGTGCCAGCACTGCTCCATGTGTGCAATTTAACTTTCTGATGGCCTTCTTCCTTTTATTCAGATTCCCCAGCTGAAAGTTTTGTGCTTCACAGTCCAATTATGTCATGGCCATAGGACACCTCATCCTTTTTCGTCTGTACCCCTGCAGCCTCTCAAACCTAACCTTCATAACTCCATGTTTTGGTTAGTACTCCATCCACTGCGTGACCCAGCCTAGCTTTGCTCCTATCTCAGTCTGCACTCCATATCTGTCGGAACAGTTGCTTCCATTGCTTTTTCAGCCTTACCCATGCCATGCTCACCTAACACTCCTCATCTGGCACACACAACCTGCCTGCCTTGACCCTTAACTCGGAATGTCCATGCCAAATTAAGTTTATGCTGTCTATTCCATAAAAACTTTTTTGTACACTTCCTCTGCCACCCCCTCATCACTTTCCTCCTAGCACTGGTATGCACAATGCCTCTGTGCAGCTCATCCTAGAAAACCCCTAAATCTATCACTTCCTCTTCCTTCAGCGCTTACTTCACAGCGAATGGGAAGGGCAGATGCTAAGACAGGATCTCAGTTAATAATCAGCTGTCATTTCTGTAAGTGTCTGCATGTACATGATGTTCACATCACTAGCTCAGGAGGATATATTCTCATGTCACCATTGATGGATTAATTCCAAACACATCAAAGATCTTCTGCATCAGAACAACAACAACTGAGCTGCTCTGGGACAACCAGGAATGAAAAGCCAAGTGTAAAATATGCAAGAACTGTATACAAATTCTCTTGAGAGGAGTGTGAGCAACAGGGACAGTCTTCTAGAGACAATTAGACAGTTTCTTTAAGGTTGATTATTTTAGGTATGCCCATAAAGCCACTGTTTTGAGAGACATCTGGCACAGTCCCCTTTTTGGTCAGAATGGCTAACAGAAATGCTTAAATTAACTGAAATCGAGCTCAGTATAGGCTATGACACCAATATCAGTTTTTACATAGGTGACATACAGTCTCCATGATCAGCAGAATAAAAAAAAAAGAATAAAATCTTAATAATGAAAGGGCATGAACTTAACATCACAAACTTTTAGTTTTACTATCTCTTCAAATGGCTCAAAAAGAAGAAATTTCACATAGTCCTGTAGGATTAGAGCAGTAGGCCATAAACATACAGAAAATGTCTTCAAGATTTGTCCTACGTAAATTTTGGGCTAGGGTGGTTCAGATGCTAGAACTGCTCCTATAAGTAAGTAAAGAGCAAGGACAAGAATTTACATAATTAAAAAACCCCCCAAAAACCTAAATGCCACCACCAACAAAATTATGCCTGTTACTTGCAAATTAATCCATGCAAGATTTCCCTAAGTTCTAGGTAATAAAGCAAGTCCAGATATATATGATCTAGAAATAAATGAGATCATTGGTTTCAAACCCCTAAAGTGGCTTGAAAAGAACAAATTTTATGTGACAGCTAAATGTGGTAATAAGTTAGCATAGGAGAATAAATGTAAGGCTGCCTTAAAGAAGGGGACAGATTTTGCATTGAAATTACCTTCCAATCATACTTCTTGTCCTGCATACTATAAAACTGAGGCAGAGAGGGATAGATAAACAGGAGCTAGACACAGAGATCTGAGAGTAGCTGAGAGTGGAAATAATTCTTGATGTAGGGTTTGGTATTCTTAATTTTGTCAACAAAATCCTGCCTCCGGAATCAGGCAAGTTTGATCTTGTTGGGTATATGGGCAACATCTCTTCTCTGTGGCCATAAAGAAGGTCACCTCCACACAGCTGAGATGGACTTGTTTCACAAGCAGAGGAACTGCCCACATCTTGCCAGGTAATTTCACATGGAGTAGTTTAGCAGGAAAGGAGCTGACTTTCAGTTTTCCCCTTTTTCACACACTGTAAATGCCTGACTCCTGCTTTTGGACAGGATGAAATGCAAAGCTGCTAAAATAAATAAATAAATAAATAAATAGAGCTGTCCCCATCTCCCACCACCCACCCATTCCTGAGGGATGACTGGCTGTTTCATAATCAGGAAATGTGTGAACACTTTGGGGGTGGGGAAAAGACAACATCTCATGAGGTTGCAGGCTTTTTCCAAAGACTTAAATACACTTCAGATAAGAATCTAAAGAGACAGGAGAGTTCCAGACATCTCTAGCTTTACTCTTCACTAGTTTCTGACTCAACTGATTTAGCTGCTTTCTTCAGAAAAAGGAAGAGAATGCACCCATGTGGACAACTCCATTCCATTATGTGCCACATTTCAGCTTGAAAACAATTTATTTTTTGCTGCAGAACATCTCAGTTGGCATTACCCTGCTTCAGAAATCTAATTAAAACAACCCTATAGCAAACTACATTTAAGCCAACCCAACTATGTGGGTTCAGGGTTTTTTTAGTACTATTATTTTTCCTCTCAACAGGCATTTACTTCTTTCATTATTCCATGCTCTCACTATCTTCTTCTACCTCTTTTTACTGAGTCAGACCCTTCTGCCCTTACTCCAGCAAAAATTTCCTCCATTCCACAGAGCCCTGGAAGAACACTGTTAGAAACTCCTTTCAGAGGTCATTCCTTTATATCTCTTTTTGAACAAGCTTGAGCTATACTTTTTTTGCTGATGCCCCTTGAGTGCTTACATGCCAGAGAGTCACTAGCACAATCCCCACACCAAAGGTACAAACGTGTACGGATGCTCAATTTTCCCATTTGTCTCCCAACCTGAGGCCCAAGTAACTCAAAAAGTAGCATTCTGTTTGCATCATCAAGGAAGAGAAATACCAAGGGGCTACCAGCAGCTGAAAAAACTGAGCAAATGGAGCAACACAGACCAAGAGATTTTCCACAAAAGAACTTGCCCAGTAACAAATAGCTGGAAAGGAAGCAAACCAATTGGGGGCCACATGAGATCCATTACCCATCCTTTCTGCCTGATGTTTCATGCTTCTAGTGTCTGAGTAAGACGCTCATTAATCTCCAAGATCCCAAGTCTGGCAATTTTAGCTGATGGGTGAACTGTTGTGAAGTTTCCCGTCAGCTGCTATTTGCAGTGACTGCCCTATGAGCTTGACATGCATTGCATTGTTCAGGCTGGTTTTGTTCCTTTATTTTGCTTGGGCTGGCTGCCTCCTGCAACCTCCACTCTGCCTACTTCCTGAGGATTAAAGCATGTCTTCTGGGCAAGGAGAGCAGGGACCACCTGCAGATTCTGTTTATATATCCAGCCTTGTAGTCTGATTGATCTCACAATAGGACTGCATAATGTAAACACTTCATTATTCCACCAAAGGATATGTGCTCTACCACCTATGGTCCCTCCAACCAAGAGTCAGTTTTAGATGGTTAAAATTTGTTAAGCCACACCAAAAGAAGCTAAACAAAGGAAAATCCATCCTAGCAACATGTTTAAGTTTTTAAGTTAGACTAATTAAATGCAATTAAGTTGGAAACTTTAGCCTACCGCTTTACTCCAGGATTTTGCCACCAAGTCCCAGCAGCACTCAGGTCTGATGCACTATTTCAGTGTGTCTAAAAACAACCAAAACTCAGGTTATCAACAGGATTTATTCCCACTCTGGGCTTAAGACACCACAAGTTCAGCCTAGGGAACTTCTTTCTTGACTTGGGGAACTGGTGGCAGGCACAGATCCACCTATAGAGAAATGGGAGCCTAAGGAATCACCTCTCCTTGGCTGTTTTCAGCATGGCATCTACTACTGTGCTGCCTCCTAACCTGACACTGCAGAGGGGCGAGAGGAGAAGGTGGAGAGGATGCTTTTCTGTTCATCCCAAAACACAGAAATGAAGAGCATCGATGCTTCTAAGAACTTCCCATGAGAATTTTGTACCAGTATTTCCTTTTGCCAGGTGAGAAACTGAGGAAAAGAGGCCAATGTCCACCTGCAGATTTTGGGAGGGCAGTCATGATCTGTACCTGAACCAGCATCGAGCAGGCCTTACTGCTTCCTACACTGAAACTTGCACCACTTTTCCTCCTTTGCTCAGGAACAAACACCTCCTCTGACTTGGAGCCAAAGGACAAGTCAAGGGCAGAGCAGTGGCCATAACATTGCACCTCCTGAGACTCAGGGTTCAGCTCTTATGAGCATTTCAACATCGTTCTTGTGGTTTATTTCCCTTGGGAACTGTTTGTTGGTTGTTTTGTTTATTTAACAGCGTTAATTAAAAACTAAAGGCACACCCAGCTAAAGCAAGGCACAGTAATCTGAGGAACTGCCCAAGTTCCTCAAGAGGGAGGAGAAGTTTACCCTGAATTTATCTAGGTAGATAGAAATAATATAAGAAAAGAGAAATACTGAGTAGGTCAATGCCTGCAATGCACTCTGCACGTATCTCAGACTGCTCCTGAAAGCATAAACCAAACTGATACAATTTAATTCAGCTTTAAATAAAACATTTTGATTAGTAAGCAAGACATGAACACACACAGATTGTCAGGGTATCTGCTGAATGGGACATTCACAGCTTCAGCACACAAAACAACCAGGAGGTCTTGACTGAGTAACAGACACAAGCAAGGCATGTAAGCACTTACTAAGGTCATTTAAAACACATCCACATTCACTTGCTTTACAGAACTAGAGCTTAATTGTTTAGCAAATTACAATAATTTGGTGTTTACACCAAGAACTTTATCAAATGAATTACTTTTTTTTTTATTACTACTTTTCTGCTCTGGATCACAATCTTTGGATTGTAGACCTTCAACAAGACTCTCTGAGCAACTTCAGAGAGCTTGAGTCTGCCTGAAAAATTGATGTCCTTACCTTGCTGGCTAGTGCTGACCCCCATATTTTACGATGGACACCTGAATTCACAAAGAGATTAATAAGCAGGAAGAGTTTGAACTCTGACAGTTCTCTGAATCCCTGAAATAATCCTAAGAGCATTCCAGTCTCAAAAGTAGGTTCTGGTCATTCCAGTCTAGATTCCCAAGAAGAAAAATAAAAAGGAACTTGAGAACTGGAGTGGAGACAAGCACAGAACTTTTATAAAAGAACCTATATATAAGAAGAAAAAAATTATTTACATTTGACAGGGAACAGATATAGCCAAGACTTTAAAACTAGCATTGGTCCAGGAAGGATTACTGCCTATAGGCTTTGATAGACAAAGCAGATTTAAAAAATACTCTGGGCTACATTTTTCTCTGAATTTCTCTTAGCAGGCTTCATCTTTGGAGGTTTCTTTCATATTCAAAGCTATACTGTTTATCCTGTCTTTACCAACAACTTACTGGAGGAACAGCTTCTTACTGTGCAAATTGTTCCATGATTTTATTTGAGAAAGACCTTATACAATGAAAAAGAAAGGAAATTGGAGCTGACTCAAAATCCTTACATACATTGTGCTGCCTCTCCAGCCTTTAAATCAACAGAAGAGAAAAACTACTTGAATCAAGTGTAGGATAAATCCCCTATTCTTTAAAAACTCGCCAAAAAGGGAAAGCCCAACATCTTCCCAGTTGACAAGCCTTCACACCTGGCCAGGCCAGCTCGTGCCATTGGATGCAACTACTCATGTACCCAGTTGTTACTCACCTCTATTGCTGCAGGAGCATTTCCTTGAACCTGCCAGCACTGTTGAAGCACAGAGCCGAGACAGGAGCTCTCCTCAAAAACTTTGCTATCACCATCCTCACACAACAGGCTAGATGTTTGAAAAAGTGTCCAGCCTGACCCTAATGAGGAGAGATGCTGTACAGAGGCCTCAGGGCATTCTGCAGAAGAAGCAGGACTCAGCAGATGAACATAATCAGGTCATTTGAGCTCCCCAGGCCTTGAGCTCTTCACCTGCCAGCAGATGGGTAAAGGCCTCAGCACCTCAGAGGAGACTGACAAGACTATGCTTTACAGCCTTCCTAACACGACCCAAAATCTCCTGCAAAACAGAAATTCCTCTTAGGGAATAGGTCAGTAGAGCTTAATAGAGATTTATTTTTTAAGAGTTGCATAGCTATAATTCAATTCATTCTGACTAATGTGTCCAGACTTGTTTCTTGTGGTCTTTTCTTACGCCCAATAGCTTTTCTTTCAACCTGCTTTCCCTTTAAAAACTTTCCCACCATTTTAGGACCTGTCCTGCACTCCCTAAGGAGATAAGTTTTGATGTATATTCTCCCCTAAGTTTGCAGCAGCAGAGAGCAAAACAACGTATTTTCTCCATCAGGCAAAGAAATCCTTGCTTATCTCTTTCCCCCCATTTTCCCCAACAGGGAGTGCAGGCAGAGCTGGTCAGCAGAGCTGCTATTCTCACACAGCAGAAAGAGCAGTGCTGCCAGGTTGGCAGCCTTCACTGGAACAGCATCTGTCTTACAACAAGCATCTGGAGAAACGGCTGGAAACCCAAATCTGGGGAACATCAGCTTTATTAGAAATGAAGCTAAGCTACAGGTTTGGAATCCGAATCTGAATTTGTTTGCAAATTGAAGAACCGGGGACTTGCTTCAATGCTTTATAGAAACAAAGAGCCATGAGGTTTTGATCTGAACCAGAAAAGTCAGGCCTGTTCAGAGCCTGGCTTTTTCTTTGGGACCTGTGCCTAATCACAGCTGAGTGATTACTCAGCACTGCTTGTCCAGTTCGTTCACATCTGTGCTGTTATGTACACTTGGCATTCTTTAACAGTTATGTCTGTGATCAGGTAAATCAAAATGGTTTTTTTTTTTTTGCTTTTTCAGAAAGGAAAAATAATGTTGGATGGAGAGTTTGGGGGATCACCTGAAACCTTTCAGTTTCTGATTTCTGACCTCTACAAAGAGCCACAAGATGTAGGTGTTTTGCGGAAAAGAAGAGGTCTTAAGTTACTTGAAGTGAGCTGCTACTAGTAGGTACCATGCAGTTTTCCTTTGTTGGTGCTACTGCTTTATAGTGTTCAAAAATAACCCAAACAGGTTAGGTAGTAACCAAGATATTATCTGAGTAAATTTTACCTCAGGGGATTCATTCAGAGTCAAAAATGTTTTAGTCTGTCTGCACGAATGTGGCTCCAAGGAAGATTTTACAAGCAAACAAGTTGAATGGCACAAAAAAGCAGGCAAATTTAGAAAGGGGAGAAACGAACAGAAAGAACTGTGACACATTTTAGTGGCTATGTTTTTTAATATCTTAGCACTGATATTTGTCTGTCTTCGCAAAAAGTAAGAAATACATCTGGGCTTTTGTAAAAATGACAGCTTGCTTGTTTTGGTTTTGTAAGAGGCACAGGCAGGTCCAAACAAAAATCCCAGAACCAAACACCACTTGTGGTAGGAAGAATCAAACTCCCAGAATATAAGCACTCCTTTAATTTGAGTACTTTACAATCCAAATCCTCTTGTGTCTCAGGATTACACTGCTGGGCATTGTCTGACCAAAGCCAATTTAATTTTCTAAAGCACAGATGATATTTCGGTGCTTTTGAGTTGATCTAGAGAATTTTACATCACCTACTTCTTCCACTGCCAGTTTAATAAGGAAAATAACTTAAGCCAGAGGTGTCTATGTCCCTTGGTAACCTTGATCTGCATATACAGCCTCTTGTGCTCACAGCAGCCTAGCTTAAGTTAGAAGAGAGACAGGTACCCCACTTTCCTCCTGCATTCTGACCCATACCCTTTCCCTATCTGCAGATTCCACCTTCTTCCCATGCCATATGCAAGACCAAAGCCTCAGGACACACACATGCACACATTATATCAGTACTTATGTACTTTAGTGTTTGAAATTTAAAGAGGCATTATGGAGAATTACCCAGATAGGTCTCTTTAAAGTAGCAGAATTGTGCAAGAAACGCACCGATGAACCCAGATCCAGAGTCACACCAGCAGACTGGGGTTACATATAGGCTATCTAATATGTACATTATAGCTACTATTTTCCAAATAGAACAAAATAAAAATTAATAAATATGGAGCACATTTTGGCATGACACACCTCATATCATCTCTTCACATGCATGCTGACATTAATATTCTTTTCTTCACCTGTAAAATTGCACAGGTCGAGAAAAGTATAAAGGAAGAATAAGAAAATACAAGAAAATATACAGGTGAAATTTGCACCTGTATATTTGCTCATATACAGGCAGGCAAATAAGTGTGTGTGTGTGTCTTCAGTTATAATTACTATCTTGGATTGCATATATATTTTAAATGCCTTCAACATACATGTAATATATTTTTATGTATTTTTCCACAAAAGAATGTATGCTTTACTATGTTTAGGCACATCTAAATATGTCATGCTAAAAATATTTTGCCTACTGTCTCGTGTAAGTTACAGAATGTATCAAATCAAAGGGGAAAATGAAAGGAAAAAGAGTTTTAGTATAAATCCTCCAAAAGTTTTCTAGCCAACCATGGCAGATGAACAAAGCCGTGGGATATACAGCTCTGGTTGCATTGTTTTCACTGTAAGCTGATGCTAGGCCAAAAAACTTGCAGTCTCTCCACTAAGTTTAGTATTGTGCATAGGGTACATTAGCTCTTATAAGAAACTTCTGAACTGAATACGCCACCAACACTAGACAGACAGCAAGAAAAATCCAGAATATAGTACTATCAGAATTATTTGTGGTTAGTCATTTGCAGATAAAAATTGCTTTAAAATATTTGTCATGGTAAATATTGGGCAGCATGACAAGGCAACCTGTTAAAAATTTTGTTAACTGCATTTCTCCAAATCAGTGATTTCAGCAGGCCTGCAGCAAAGCTGGACTGTATTAACATATTTGTGACTCAAGCCTAAATGAGTTCAGTGAGAGAGTGATAAGTGGCAACGAAGTCAGGGCTGTAGTCAGGGACTTGTCCCAGAGGTCCTAGATGGGTGGTGTGAGCCCAAAGGAAGCCCAGGAGGAGGCGAAGACGGGAGCAGCAGGGGAGATCAGAAGCCCAGAGCTCCCTCCCTGACCCTGCTTTGGTCAGCAGCAGTCACAGCCTGTGAGCAGGACCCTAATCCCTGCACAACTGGGACATTGGCACTGCTCTAGGACACCAGTCCAGGCGGTTTGGGGAAGTGCTGTAAACATCTCCATTGTATAGATGAGGAAATAAAGTCTGCAAGAACAAAATGCTTTACCACGAGAACAGGAGATGCAAAGATTAAAAGAAAAAGGCCACTTTGTTACCTAGGTCAAGATTTTCAGATACTGAGAAGATCACTGGGTGACTCTGCTATTAGCAGGAAAGGAATGGACCTTCAGAAGTCCACTAGAAATCATACATGTCGGTTAAGTAACCCATGGTGAGGCAATTTACTGGGTGTATTTCTCTGTACCTGTTCCTAAAGGCCTCTGAATATCTCCCATTGCCAAACCTCTTCCAGGGCATCAGTATAATTCATTCTTTTTGGCAGGTGCATTTGCAAATTCTACACTCACTTCAGTTCCTAGCTTTCTTTCAAAAGTTGTACCTCCACCCCGGAGTTAGTTTTGTATCCCTTCAGAACATGAAAAATAATGAACTTAAGAACAGAGGTAAGGAGGACCAAAAAGAAGAAAACAACTCAGCTCTCTTGAACTACACAAATTAATTTCTTCACTGCCTAAGATGTGCTTGCCCTCTTAATCTTAAATTTCACCCATCAGTCATTCCTGTCCCTGAGGAATAATTAGGCTAGGAATTTCTGTATATCAAGCAGAACAAGCTTTTGTTGTTTTGAATTTTTCATGATACCTGAAAGGATGCTGAATTCATGGTTATTTATCAGAACAGAAATAGAATACCAAAATCAGAGCACTGAGTGCAGAAAGCAATGTGTATGGACCACTGCCTATGTATTCATTATCTGGCCCTTCTTCAGAGGAAAGCATCCTGAGACAAACCCATTTACCTGAATATCAGTCAAAGACTCATTCCCCAGCAGAAGCGAAGCCACTCTAGATCTTCACCCAGGGAAACAACATACACTTACAGAAAACAAGGCTTTAATTTCTACCCCCCTCCATCACGCTACCTGCAAGAGAAACAATGCTAAAACAGAACCATGCTTCCCAGTGTAGAGAGTTCCTTGGTGTGAACTGGAGCTATGCACTCCCAGGGGAAGCAGCCTAGCTTGAAGATTAGAGCAGAGCATTGAGATCTGCTGCAAAGGAAAACACCATTGCTCCGTCAGAGTGGGAAACTCCAGTGGCTCTACTCTGTTAAGAGAGAAAACGTACAGACATTGTCCTGGGCCTTCTCCTTAGAGCTGAAGGACCCAGAAAGGATATCTGCATTCCTACTTTGTTCTCGGTACTTCTGTAACAAAGAAACAGTACTTAAAAGTGATTCTAAACCTGGAAAGGCTTCAGCCCCCCCCCAGGCAGCCCTTGGAAGATGCTCAAATAGAGTTACAACAAGGTTGGCTCCTTTCTTCTCACAAAGACTGTCTGTCTGTCAAAAACCTCTTACTTCTGCCTTTCAATCCAAACAAAGCTTTCAAGGACACTAATAGAGGAGGTCCAGTGGCACAGATCCTTCTAGCACCTGCACTGGCCCTCAGAAAACAGTATGCAGAGGCAGCGATGCTCTCAACATCTGCCTCCCAACTGAGGCTCAACAACAACCTTCACAGAGGCAGGACTTCCTCACCTGATTTGAAAAAACATAGGTTTGTTGTCGAGGACAGCTGTCAGGCAGGAAAGTCTGTAGGTGAATTAGACCTTCTATAATTACAAAGCCTCCTGTGTGAACAGATTCATTCTCCTGGGCTAAAGTTAAATAGGTGCTGGCCTCTGTTTGTAAATATGTCCAAGGTGGTTTACCTGTACAGTATTCATGTCAACAGAGTTTTACCACCTTTAAATTGTTTTTGCTTCATTTGTCTGCTCATGAGCCATTCCAGAGAGTGTTTATGGTTTACTTAAAGCCCAGTAGTACTGGGACAAGTGGTATAGCATTGCTCTTTCACAGTTCCTTGGTCAGCTTTACCTACAGCACAGAACCAGGCAGGTCTGCCTAGCTTTGAGCAATGGTAACAGAAAACTCTTTTCTTCAGTGTCTGACTGAGACAGCTACAAGGCCAGTAAATGCCTTATTATGCAGTTATCTGAAAATACTTCCAGGTTACTTTTGCAAAAGATGCATCCTGAAAATGCTAGATTAAATAAATTTACTAGCTCCATCTATAGAGCTGATATATTTTTGAGCCAAAAATATTTATTGCAAATGGCATTTTGTAGAAAAGATTGAGTAGTTTTTCTCTGTTGTCACTGGACTAAGCTTAAATGTTGTGTTCAACTACAAAATATCTCTGGGAAAGAGCTGATCTCCTGGTTTTCATTTGGCCATCTCTGGAGTTCAGCACTGTTCTGAAAATTTTTGACCTCAACCAGAGAGAAATATGAAAAAAATCTTTCCCAAGTATTTCCCACTTCCCTGTCCCAACAGATCTTTTCTCGGTCTTCTCTGCCCCATCCTGTCTTTCAACTTTCTTTGGACGTGAGTTGCAGCAGAACACATCCCGTTCCATGTGGTCTGCACCAGTAAAGCACTCTTCACCAGGTAAAAACAAGACTTAAGGCCTCTCTTTACTGCTCCAACCTGTTTTTTATATTCAAAGGCCGCCTTAATCCTTTTGGCCATAACACCAGCCTAGGAAGGCCCTGAAGTCAACTGCCTGCTGATCTGAAATCCTTGTCCTCCAGACTCTTTCTCCCACTCTTTCATAGTCCTGGTGCAGTACTTCTCTTTCTCAGGTGCATCCATTTCCACTTGCTTGTACTCAAGTGCACTTAAGGCTGTTTCACAAGGGGTCTTGGTGACTCTACACACCTTGTCCTCCCCAAACTAAAGCCACAGTTTCCTGTGTCACACTACGCACTTGCAGACCACACAGCAGCTGCCTCATCTTTTTGGAAATGATTAGTCTACTTTGTATTTAGACTAAGTATCTAAGCCAGAATAGGTCACTGGAGCAACAGCTATGATGTCCCAAAGAAATCAAGTTGTAGTCTACAATTGTTCTGACTCAGTGAGCAGTAAACACTGGAGCTAATGTTTGTGTGCAGGGAAATGTGTTTGCTACAAATGCAGCCTCTTTTGTACGTCAGGCATATTTTACTAACACATCACTGTGGAATTTGATAGACTCACAGAGTCATTCCCAGTAAACACTGCTCTTCACTCACTGGCTTATCTGCATAGTCATCTCTTTTTTGTTTCAAAGTTTCATTAGTAACAGAAAAGGAAGTTTTGGAACACTTCATGTCACAGTGAAAATAAAATTACCCACTCCTGAACCAAAATTCTGAAATTTTCCAGAATAGTTAAATAAACACCATTTCATTTTGAGTAATTTTTTTCCCCTCTTAGAAAATTCCTTGCAAGTTATACCAATTTGGAGGTTACCAGAAGGAAAAAATTTTAGTGAGCTTTCTAGTATCCTCTCCCTGAACTATAGACCAGGCACACTCCAGTTATGGTTAGTGTTTCTCTGTGACAATTGTTCCACACAACAGATCTTAGACAATCCCTTCTGTCCTTACAGAGCATCTACTTTTATCTTTAGGCAGGAAAAAAAAAATCAGATTAAAAGAGATTAGAAAAAAGTTACATGAAGACAACTTTTAAGCATCTCACAAGATTTCTTTTTTCATAACAGTCTAACTCCATTAAGAAAAAAAATCCATTTGTAAGTGGTTTTGTCAATGGTGGGAATTGGCAAGGAAGACAAGGGGCTCAGCTTTAGCCAGGTTACACAATAACTTGCTACTATTTATGGCGGGCTCCCAAAGGGCCAAAGAAATTAACTCGTGGTTAGTTAAATAATAGTTTTATTAAAACAATGATCAGATCAAATAACTGGCATGTATGTGCAGGAAGTCTTCAAAATACTCAGGTCTTGCAAAAGAGTCAGATCAAGAAAATATCTTTTAAATATCTGATCCCTGAAGTAACTGAGACCTGTAAAAACTGGACCCTTAAAAAGAAAAAGGTTTTTTTAAACCTTAATCCCAACATTCTCTCCAAAGAATAACACAGTTCTCTACTTTCAGTGTTTTCTCTTCATGCAGATGTTTTCATTCCCTTGTTACAGCAGAGAATTTTTTTTTCCTGTGACCGCAGCTCTCTCTTAACATTTTATTTTTAAAAAGAGAAATAAATGAAAGAGATCTAAAGCTGTGTTATTTCACATCCCCCAGCTGATTTGTCCACTAAAAGGAGCAAGTAACTGGAAGAGGCACGCTGACTGAGGAACAAGCCCTTCACAAGTTGCAGAGAACTGCAGAGACACGTGAGCTCCACAGCTCCTGTGCACAGCTCCCAGTCCCTTTTTTGTGGGGGTTCAGGAGCAACCTTTACACATTCACATCTTTTCAGGCGAGAAGAGCAAGTTCAGTTCCAAGATACTGTGCTGCATCTGGACGATGGGACAGGACAGAGAGCACCATGGCTCCCCTATCCCACGCCTGCTGCAAGAAGCACTGCCCTGGGCTCGGTGGCTGCAGAGTCAAGTCTAGGGTGAAATTGCCCTGAGCAAAGCTACCAGCTCTGGTATGAGAGGATCGCAGCACATGGAGCAGACTGCTCCCAAAAAGGGCCAAATTACCTCACAGGGTTCAAATGGAGTGTGCAAAGGCAGGCTGCCTGCAGGCAGCTGTTGGCCCTATTCTCTGTGCTTCTGATCCATGAGATTACTTGCCCAGTGGAGGCTTTGCGACTTTCGGGGTTTAAGAGAGCAGTTTGAGTTACTGAGAGTGGTTTATACAATGTACAACACAAACAGACGCTGTCAGCAATGTAAAGTGTGTTCAAAGAGAACAGCAATGGAAAGAGTGTGTGACTCCTTCTGAGCTCTCTTAAGTCTAAACAACGTACACTCTTGTGGCAGATATCCATCTAATGGTGAATTGCTGCCCCTAATCAGTGCTTGCATCTATCAGTTTGCATTATATTCAGGTAGCGGTGAGCACTGCCTTTTGGGTGGGTATGGAGTACTTGGTGAGCTTTTTGGATGAAGGGCAGGTAAAAACTTGCTACGTCTTGTATCCAAGATTCGAGTATTTACCTGTTGGAGCCCTGCATATTAAGGCCCACGCGTTTACATTGCAACTCAACAAGGAATTTTAATGAATTCACGGACTCTGAAGGCCCCCACCCACCTCTTCTCAAACAACTGAAATCCTCTGCATTCCTCTCAGCTCTACCTGCTCGGCATGCAATGGCAGCCGATCAGACAGGGAACAAACAGGCCTGCTACTGAACATTGAGGAGGTGACAGACATTTTCAGGTGCCAACTCGGCCATCTCTCAAAGCACAAAATGTCCCTCCTCTCCCAAAGCACAAAAAAATCAGAAATTAACCCAGAATTCTCCCCTTCCATCACAAGTTACTTTTATGGCAGTAAGTTATACAGCACCACAAGCCAGGCTTGATCCCTTTCATCTTCCTGTTGAAGAAACCATTCTTGCTCAAACACAGAGTGTCTGTGGTGAACATAATCAATCGCTTACCTAAGTGAAAACCAGCAGTAAGGTAGATCTTTGCAGAGCCTTGACCTGATTTACCATGCTACATATCGTCCACATTTAAGGGAAGAAGGGTGCAAACGGAAGCTAATTCCCAGAATGTGGCAGAATCTGGTTTTGCAACTGATCTTGTAAATCTTCAAGTATAAAACACTGTTTTAGCCCATGAAAAGGGGCTATGCTGCCAGCAGTTAGTGATATAGAGGTAGAAAGAGTTTCTATTCCAGCGTCTCAAAATGTGATGAAACACTGAAAAGATAAACTCTAGATATTATCAGTCTCTCATATTATCTTGACAGCCCTTACTGGAAAGGAAAAGAAATATGTCCTATAAAGGATAGAGGACAGCAGAGAAGAGGAATGGCTACAGTGCTAGAGCTGACTTAACTTTATCAATCTCTAGCTGGAGCTCAAGGAATTCCTCTCCATTGGTAACAAAGGTACATCTTCTCATGCCAAGACATCCTGAATGATTTGGTCTGACAAATCCCGTAACAAGTAAGAGGATTTCAATTAGGATAAGATCTGACATTTCAAAGCAGGCTTCTTAAAAATAGAGCCTGCCAATGACAGTCTATACCAAATTTTGGATTAAGAAACATTGGACAGGTCTGTACTCTTCTAAATCCCAGGATCAGCAACAAAGGAGAAGGAAGAGGGTGAGTAATGCATGCAAATGGCTGCATTCATATTTGAACACAGATCAGAAATGCTTGTCATTAAAGAAGCTTGTATCCCACCTTAGGATTCAGACTGGATAACACAGTATAACACAGCATAGCAACATTTATACCTGTCCAAATCGAAAATAACCTGCTTGCCACACTCCAGGACCTGGATGGCTGTTTCACTGACACACACAGAGCACTGGAGGCATTCCAGAGTTGTAGCAGTGTTTTCTTCCTCTTCAGCTACTCCAGACTGCTGAACCCCATCGTTGCAGACAAAATTCTTTTAGCAAGGGCCTTGCATTTACTTTTACTTATTGTAACTAATCTCAAACCTATTTCTCTCTGCGTCTTTCATTTTATGCCTTTTGTTCTCCAGTTATTTAGTCCTTCTACCATTACCTCCCAACTCTGTGGCAAATAGTTTCTCTAGCACACTTCCATTTTCTAGGCAACAGTCTCTAGTAAAATTAGCACAGAAGACTGGCCCCAAATCATTAGGAAGAGCTTTCAATAACAACTTCCCTCCAGTCAGAAAGGTCTCTTTTCACTGAAATCTGCCCTTTAGCTTACCTGTTAGTCACAATTCTACTGGCATTACTCAGCATGTCTCAGTTTCACATACCACATCACATTAGGAGTGAAGCAAGGAGGACTCAATTTCCACGACTAGAAACAGCAGTGCTTTTATCAGTAACTGGGTTTACCTAGATCATGCTTGATCTGGCCTCCTGCATTTTCTTTCCTTTTTCTGCTACCATATGTCCTATTCTTACTTTTAAAAGAATAGAACAGTTGCTATGAATAGCCTGCACTCCAACAGGGCTGTCCTTGCCTGTTTGTCAAAGACAGACTCACATTCTGCAGCTGAACAGGGTCTTTTCTCCTCTGTTAAGTCTTATTGAAAATAGTGTTCTTGAGCCTGCAGTTGTATGGGTCAGTTCCTTCCAGATAACAAGATGACAATGATCCAGCCATTCTCCAATATTTGACTCAGTCTGTTTCTCCCACTTTGGCAGAAGCCATTTCAATTTCCAGGTTTCCATAGCCACTAAAAACCTGCTATGCCTGAATATTCAGAATCAGCATCCTGACTGGAATAGAAATAAAGTGTCTGATAAATTGTTGGGCCATGACAAACTACTTTTCCCCCCCTTTTATTTATGTGGCTGAAGGACCTTTTGCTATTTGTTTTAATTTCTTTTGCAGAGTCAAACTCAGCTTGTCTCATGCCAATCCTCATTTTATCCATATATTTCCTGACCTTTTACATGTGGCTTTCTTTGCTGACCAGTTCTTTTTTCTACTCCTTATTCAGTCATATCTGATAACTTTTCTTCCATGTTTTTCACTTCACAAGCTATGCCATGCATCTGGAGCTGAAAAGTTAAGCTGTAGCTCTGTAGTTGCCTACCCTTCATTTTAATTGAAATTGAAATCCCTCAAAGCAAGGTTATTTTCTACTTCATTCTACAACTCAACATCAGATATAAAAAAGTATTGCTTCTTGCTGTTTCAGTGACTGGTAAGGAACTCTGCTGGTTATTGCATTGAGAAATGTCAGAATTTAGCTATTTGTTCCCCCCTAATCCAGGAAGTCAAAGCCTCCCATAATGACAGACCTCTAACAAGGAAGATCAGTATCTACCAAATCCAGTTCTTGAGGTCATTGGCAGATATACCACACTTCCTCAGCAATCAGACTTCCCCAGAATGAATACCTTCAGCTCTATTAGGTTGGTTATTTAACTCATTATCTCTTCTTATTTACCTCATTAAAGGCTTACAGTAACATCAGACTGTTTACTTCTGTCTATCACAAGTCAGGTATGCTCCAGTACCTGCACTCCAGCTATTGCTCCCCTTCCTTACCTTCTCTTTCTGTAACTGTTTCCAGATATACAAACACACACATAGGCCCCTGCCCAACCTCCTTTGTCATGTCCTTAAATACTCACCTGAACTCCTCCCGCCATTTCCAGGTGAAACTGCACTCCAGTGATTTACTCTTATGGCACCTACCCTCAGTGATACGTCATACTCAAAAATTTATGTGAAACACCTCCTCAACCAGCAACCATCTTAGCTATCTCCACAATTGCTTTGCCATCTCTGTTGCACCTCAGTGGTTTATCCTCATCGATCGTTCCTTGACAGAGTTTTTACTAAAAAGAATTTTAAAAAAGGAATCCTTCTCCTCCCCCTCCCCACCCTGCCCCAGACATCCAAACTTTTATTCTGGACTTATAAAATCTCTTTCTACCCCTGGCTCTTGGCTATTCAAGCTCATTTCTTATCTAGTAAATCCTTAGCCCCCTCATTTAAGTGTGATGTTTTCCACAGATTGATTCTGCCACAGCAAACTGTAATGAATTTTGGCCAGATTTTATTTGTATTCAATCTACTTATTTTTCACAAAAATATAGGGTACTAGCTATTCATATTTTGATCTCTGCCTTGGTGCTTTATTGGCTTCCTTTGGATTGCCAGGTATTAGCAAAATGAAAAACAAACTGCCCAGAAAGAGAACTCCTGTGTTATGACCCAATAGATACAGTCTAAGTTGATCGGGATATCTTCCCAGAGGGATAATATTTTTTACATAATATCCTTAAGATACAATCTTCCTTATTCCTACTTTAAATCAAATATAAAAGTGCTCAACTTTCTTCCCTTAACATAAATAAAAATAACTGTGTTTGGCAAACAGGTTGTCTACTCTCATTCTCTCTGCTGGAATTTCACCTTGCAGGAGCTCATGCAAGCCATTTTTTATTGGCTTTGGTTAATGTAAGTTCAAATAAACTCAACACTCAAAGCCAAACTTTCAAAAGGTGTCATATATTTTGCCTGCTTTGAACTCAAGGATTTTGCAGGCTTTCCCTGTAGATCTGCCAAGGTTAGCAGAGTTCAGAGAACCTAGCCCAAATTGCAAGGCTGCAATAAAACCTGACATGGAGATTCATCTAGTTTGAATGTTTATGACAATTGCTTTATACAATTACCTCCTTGGTCCTTCTGACACCCTGAAGAAAAGCAACAGGAATGGATTTTCCAATAATGTCATCTGCAGAAAAGTGCATTGGGACTTTTAAAGAGCTGCATGTTACAGGCCTGTTACTGCTGCAGCCATCCCTATTTCTTTTTTACAAGGAACTGCTGCTGTTCGAAATGAGCCCCAAGTCAAATTCTGAATTTCAGCTCTTTGAATTCCCCATGTGAGTCAGTTTCATACCTGCTCTAACAACATTGTTTCCAACACAGGTCTCACCACTCCCTCTACTTCCAAAGCCATGTTGGAACATGGGATCTTGCTCATGCGGTTGGCCTCATGGCATGCTGACATCATCCAACAGATCAGTCACCTCATAAAATCAAACGATGATCAAATTTTTTCCCAAACAAGTCTAAATTAATGACACTATTCCTGGACTGCCTGCAGGTTGAAGGTCAAGAAGTGACACATGCTTTACACATACACACAAAAAAAAGATTCCCTCAAAGCTCTACACTGAAAAGAGAGTGAAAGATGGAGTTCATTTATAGGTTATGTCCCACATCCGACTTAAAACAAAGAGGAATGCAAACCATAACCAGAAGGGTGACTAAGGATGCATGCATACACACAATAGGAATTTCTTCCTTATCCTCACCTTCCTGTGTTCTGTACTGGCCATCTTTGCCTACATATTGACCTGGTTTACAGGTACACCTGGCCACATTATGTACTTCCATTAATAACAAATTATAAAAGGGCTGCATGAAGAATAAAATTAATTTACCACTTACTACAAAAATATTACTTCTGGATATATAAAAAAAATAAAAAGCAGAGGCTGAAAGGGGCATAATATGTGACTGCCTAGATGACTCTACAACATACATGTAGGCATTTCAGATGTGCTGAACTTCAGGCATTCAGTAAGAATCACAGAGATTACTCTTTATCTTGTGCCTGTTTCCACAAAGCACAGACAGTACAGGCTGATTCTGTAAAGTAACATCCTAGCCCCTCAGTCTTCTCATTGTATCCTCAGTAAAACTGAGGCTAGAGAGCCTCAAAAAGCCCTATGCTACTGCTGAGAGCTCTGTTTTCAGGTGGCATCCCTGCCACACAGCAGGTTCGCTTTGCCCTCTGCACCATTTAACAAGAACAAAATAATGCAAAGAGGACAGGAAACCACCAAGATACTTGGTTGATCAAATGACAGGTCACTGCCAGCATTACATTTGCTGATCTCTTTAAAACTGAGGTAGGTGAGTAGCAAAAGAAAGCAAGGAACAAAGTGTCCTGTTGGAATGTTGGAACACAGTTTTAGCTCATTAGCTGCTGTGTGTTGAGAGGAGTTGAGGCCCTCAGCTAGGTTCTTAGGTATGGACGTATGGGAATTGAGGAAGCATGTAGAAACCCTCTGTTAAAGGTGCACTGACTGTGCCAACCCGCTGACCTCCTGAGCCTTTCCATAAGACACACTTGCTCACTCTCGCTTCTCCTCACAGATTAGCTCTGTCTGCTCCCAGGCGCCTACTCTCTCTTTCTCTAATGTGATTAAATAAGCTCCCTGTCTCTCCAGGCTTGTGCAACCGCCTCTCGCTTAGTCACCTAAGCGCTCTACAACACCCCAAAGGAGTGGAGTCAGCTGAAACAGGAGCGTTCCCAGCTCTGACATGTAAAGTACTTGCACTCAGCGCTAAATAAACTTGGAAAAATGTTCACAATGCAGCTGTGTGCACAAGATGCTGCAACCTCAGGGCAAGAATAATTATACACAAACAAGATACTTAG
The DNA here is from genome assembly GCA_013397155.1 of Irena cyanogastra. NCBI lineage: Eukaryota > Metazoa > Chordata > Aves > Passeriformes > Irenidae > Irena > Irena cyanogastra. The sequence continues at coordinate 854,852 of VWZV01017171.1, read as the reverse complement.
GATTTATGTTCCCCTCAAATAAAAATGTGCGCTGCTCATGCCAATCTCAGCACTTCATGGTATGCCTGCAATCTGAGGCAGAGGAACAGATTCTCTGTTAGGGTTAAGAGATTAGATACCATCGTTGCTTTATTTTCCAATAAACTTTAGAGGCATTCTAAGCATTGTGGGTACACATTGATATGCCTTTCACCATACAAGGATGAGGATTCATGGGAGGTCTTTTAAATGCCCTGTTGTGTTAATGGTATTTATTCAGGCAATTTTCTATTCATATATGATGATGATTCCTTCTCAGAAGTTACAGGGTTAAAGCTGAAGCCCAGAGAAATAGCAGACCAAAACAAAACTGAGGAAGTTTCAGAAAAAGAAACAAGTACTCCTAGACCATTCCAAGCAAAGGTTTATCTAGCTCCTTAAATTCTCTCATGAGAGAGAACGTCAACTGCTTGTGCAAGTAGCCTGCTGCAATGCTTATGCATCTCTCAGTAGATGACTACTTCTCCTAATAGTCAATGTCAATTAAATCTGTTGCTAACAACGTCAATTTCACCTCTTCTCAGTGAACACAGCAAAAGATTGATCATTGTCTTCTTCATAATGATTTTTAATCACGGTCATATTTATCTTCTCTTCCTGAGGGGAAAAAAAACTCTAAAGCCAATTCTCTAATCTTTTTTTTAAACCCCTCAACACACTCCTTGCTTTTGGATCTGTAACTGTTTGAATGTGCCGCATCCGTGGGCAATGCCCAAAAAAAAAAAAAAAAAAAAAAATCAAAGAAACCTGTGGTAAGAAGTCTTGTCTGCAATGGGCCTGAGATCTCTCAGGAGTCATTCTCTTGAACCAGACTCGGCAGTGAACACATGCAGTGATATTTCATTACACTCCCATGCTCTAACAAACCCCACTATAAAAATCAAGGAAGACTCCCTTGAAGTTGCTTTCATACCTGCTCAGTTCTGCAGTGGAACCAGAAATAGTATGACTTGCAGAGTTGAAAGGAGACTTTGCAAGCTTTGTTAAAGCTGCTGCAAACAAGGAAAACTCAACAAACAGCTTCAGGAGTACTTTAGTAAGCAATTGCTCGCTGGTTGGAATGCAAGTTACACCACGTTAGACCCACTTCGTATTTTGCCCCAAGGAACAAGCAAGCTGGGTGGGAGACCAACGGGCATTCCCACCAGCCTGTCAGGCTGGACAAGCTGCAAGAACATGCAATCAGTCTGATATTTTTACCTTCCCTTTCTTGACCTCAACTATAGAGAAGAAGTTAATGCAGATTTCAACCTTCGTATTTAGGTCAAGTTCTGTTAAAATTGTAAGGGAAAAAGGTTCAGGAGTTCATCATTTTCTTAGCCAAATAATGAGTACAGAATTTACATTCCTCTGCTTAGAAGACTTACACGAGGCTATGCAAGGGATATGGGAGCAGTAACTGGCTCTTTGCAGGAGCCTTCTGGAATCAAAGGAGAGAAGCATGTCACTAACAACTCCATTTCATTTTTAATATTCTGTCTGCAGGTGGTCACTATTTCCATGATCCAGACCTGTTACTTGTCATACTCTGCTATGTGGGGAAAAAAAAATATCGAATAAGTATATTAAGAAAAAATAAGTAAGAAGAATAAGTAGAAAGAAAGAAAAAATAAGTATATTAAAGTATATTCACCAGGCATGGAAAAAAGATGGTAGCCCCAAAACCCATGGCATGGATGAAAATGTTAATTTTTGCTGCTGGCAGTTTTCTTTGGGTTGGCAGAACATGTCATTTCGACTGTGAAAAGGAGCACATGTACTGAGCTCTGTGAGCTCATCATAGTATCCTTGCCAGTGCCAACTAGTAGCAATTCAGAGCTCAACTAGTTATTGAAAATGAACCCATTACAGTTATCAGGTACCAATTAATTTAAACCCTAGTGAGAACTGGTCAGAAATTGAGTGACTTTGGACACTAATACTTTTTTTGATTTTTTCAGAGGCTCAAATGAGCACATGGAAAAGATACTGTCTTCCAGTAGCCTGTTTTGCAATTGATTAGAAATTAAATCCTTTGTGCTTGAATCAGGGTGGGGAAAATATTTTAAGACTGCAGTTTGATCTGAGTGTTGCTTTTACTTGTGGTTTGGCAAAAGACTCTGAAATGCTGTTAAATCAAAAAGGCAAAGAAAACCTGCAATTGCCGTGTCTCTGCTTATAAAAAAAACATTTTAAAATAACCACATGCATCATTCACTACACAGATGCCACATTCTTCCCTACCCTTATTTAATAGCTAGCTGTCAATCTACGTTGAAGAGCAGTTACCTGACATTACCATAATAATGCTTCAAAGGTTCATATTAAAGATGGGTATCTTCCTAGGCAAGCCCATAGGGGTAAAGAAAAAAAAAAAGCCTTTTCTCTCTAGAGTTGCAAAAATGCAGTTCTCTAAGAGATGATAGAGTGCAACCAGGCAGGAACAACAATCACAGATACTCCTGACTTCTCTTTACTGTAATTAAGCAGAGCGAGATCAACAAATTTGTATCTGCATCAGACAGGTTTCTCATCTCTATTTCTATTAACTGTGGTAGAGAGGAAACTAAATGTGAACTGAGACCTCTGGCCATTAGCATAACATAAACACTTCTTCCATCTTCCAGGATAAGCATTATGCTTCTCAGGACAGCTCATGTAAAACCACTTTGATGTTTAGTCATTCTCAAAACGCGCTCCTTTCACATGCTCCTGCTGTGAGCAAACACTGCAATGAAAACTCGCCTGTGTCACAGGTTTGGGAGATGGTGCCATGTGTACGAGCCAAAAAACCTCAAAATCTTTTAAGCTGAGTTAATTTGATATTGAGTAGGGGGAACTGGAGCTGACATTTAAAATCACTGTTTTCTGAGCAGGATTAGAGGGAGGTGGCAGGAGCCAAACACTGACTGAACATCTGAGACACACAGCTGAGTCCTTTAAGTGTGAGGAATGGTGAGAAATCAAAGCGTGGAAATCCTGTGAAAAAGGGCCCAGATGCTTAGGTGAAACAAAAGTACAATTAAGCAAGGGCTTACCAATATATATAGAACCTTTCATTCCCTCTGCAACAGAGTAGGGAAGCTCAGGACCTGACAGTAGTTAGAAAGCAAAAGGTAACAGCTGCTTCACAGGAGAATTCCCAGCACCAAACATACAGCAAGCACTGGGCACATCCTCTCTTCTTCCAGCATGTATTGAGTGGATGAGTCCCAGAGCACAGACTTTCCTTAGAAGACACTGCCAAGAAATCCATTGACACCAGCATCCATCCATACTCTGCAGATCTTTTATGCAGCCTCCCGTTGACTAGGCCTTCCACATCTCAGCTTTCCACTTACCTGAAGCTAAATGTTGCAGGAATGTAGCTGTGCCAGTCTTCCATGTTGTGAGAGGAGATTGCACAGACCTCTGACACACGAGATTACACAAAGGGAAGCCATTAAGAAATGGTATAAAAGCCTAAATGCCCATAAGAGAAAAAGGAAGGGTTAAGGCAAACTTCCGTCATGAAGTCCCTCCCTCTCAGGAGAGACAGAAACTCTGCCACTTGCACTGTTCATCATGAGATGAATATGCTCCTGTGAACCATCTTCCAGTAGCTCTCCATGCTAGGATTTGTCACCCTAGTGAATATTCTTCAACTTTTCTTTCTCTGAACACAGACATAATATCACCCAAGGATGGACAGAAGTGATATTTCTCAGCACCTTCCCCCCGTAGCTTACACGGCTGATAAAACCACCTACATGACAGCAATGGCACCCACTCAGTACTCTGAGACACAGCATCCATTCAAGGCAGGGAAGCTCCTTATTCAAGCACAGAACTGTTGTGGGCAAGGCAGAGTATTTATAAATTTGTATGCAACAATGTTTACTCTGATACCCTTGGATTGCTTCATACCAGCGTTCTGACTGAAACAAGATGAGATAATGGGAACCCTGACTGTTGGAAGCCAGCTTGGTTTCAGTTTAAATGTATGTATTTATTTAAGCCTTCACAAGGTTTCCTATTGACTCTGCACATAAAAGAAGATAAGTCAGTGAAGTAAGAGAGCCTCAAGAGCTCAGAATGGTATTTGTGAGCTCATGCCATGACAGCAGAAAAAACAAACACCACAACAGTTTTGGATAGCATGGGCTTCTTTCACAGCAGTTCACTTTACATCTCTGTTTCCCTCTTACTCTGAAAGAGGGTTTTCCTGAAGTAGAAGAATGAGGAAGAAGGGGGAAAATACTTTAAGAATGCAAAGAAACTCTTTTTCAATTCTTCACATTGAGTTTTCAATTAGCATACAGAAAAGCTTCTACATTTGGAAAACCTAAAAGCACCCAGCTTTTGCTGTGAATCAACACAAGACCAATCACACAAAAGCAATGTGTGTTCACATGCATGCATGAACATGTACACAAACACACATACTTGTTCACGTATGCACACGCCCAGAGGCAGTGACTACCACTCTTTCTAGGGGAGTTTCATCTGTGCTTTTGAGAACAGCACTTTTCAGTAAGAACATCCAGTTGTCAAGTAATGAATCTGAAATAGTAACAGGCCTCAGCAGCAAATCTGAATTCTGATTCAGTCCTCCCCTGGGCCTGACCACAAAAGGTACTGTCTCTGGGCTTTTCTTGGATCTGTCATAGATCAAATTGTGTCAACATTAAGTCATGAAGCTTGTGGACCAAAACAGTAACACAGCTATGAAGAACTAAGCTCTTCAGTCACAAAAAATACGAGTATTTAATGTATTGCAACAGTGCTTTTCATTAAACGCTTGCACAAAGTTTAGCAACCATGACAAAATAATTTGTGGTTTATGCAGGTACATAGCTACATTAGACCGCACAGGCCATTTAAATAGTGCATTATGCTGGCAATCATTGTTACTAACCCTACGTTAAGAACTGTGGGCAGACAGTTCTTCATTAATGCACACACGGATCGCCAGGGTATTGTGCTGTCTCCGTGCTGCAAAAGGGTAGAATATAGTAGCAAGATTGAGTGGGATGATGAAGTCACCTGGCAAATCTCCACAGGGTGATGCACCTCGGAGCAAATGACATAGCATCTTCACACCACCCACTGGATACAGCACTGGACTGGAATTCAGGTGCAGACAGACATTTCAATGATTCCCCATTGCCCAAGCGTGGACAAGCCACAAATCAAACCTAACATGCTGGATTTGTGGAGAAGGAAACACTATTGCTAGCTTTTTTAACTTTAAATTCTAGCAGAAAAAAAGTACTGGTAAACCTACTGAAAGATAGGGTTACCCAACATATCCCATTCTAAGTACTTCCTTTTTGGTTGACTTTATATGGGCTAAATCTAAGATGTCAGGTGTGACATTTCCATGGCAGGATCTGCTTCCAACATTTTTTTTTTCATTTGAAATTAAGATGGCAAAACCAAATCACCTCCTAATCTTGGGAAATGGCAATACCCACTTCATGAAAAAAATCTGTGTAAGCTAATGAAACATTGGCTGCTTTGGCTCTTAGCTCCCAATAGACAGATACGAAAATGATAAATTCACTAATAACTGAAGAACTCACATTATACCAAGAAAACATGAAGGCAGATACAAGAACGCTTGCCTTTAGGGTCATGTAATTTAAACATTGTTCAACAGCTATTACTGGTAAAGTCTAACAACAAAACACATGTCACAGAAACAATCCTAAAAGTTATTAAAGAATACTGAGCTGGGGACTTGAGCTTTAACAAAAAAGAACCAGTTTCAAGCAGGAAGAAAGAAAAGGTTAATAACACAGTAACCTGCAATGCCCACTCAGAAAGCGCTTTTGTTGAGAGGCAAGTATGGACAGAAGTGAGCAGGAGCTTCGCAGAAAGAGGTGTCTCCTTTCTAATGCATTTATCAGATTGTGGAGGACAAAACTCCCCATCTTTTTAACGAGAAGGTTAATTTGTATAGCTATATTCTGTGGACAAAATAAAGCCTTACTGAGGACAAAAGAAGATATTGAATAACAGCTAGAATAGAAAAGGAACAAGCAAACAATGTATTTATTTTACCAGCTACTTTTTTTCCCAAACACTTCTTTTTTTCCTAAGAGAACACTGGTTTCATGCTTTTTCTGGAATTACTTTTAAGATCAATTCTTTCCTGGCTGTTTTACCCCTGTCTCCTTCCCCAGATATTTCCCCCCTGCCACAAGGAGAGGCAAAGTCCTGCCATGCTTGAGTGGAATGTTGACGCCCACGTGGGTGGGTGCAGAATTAGCAAAAACAAGTCCCTGCATTCCTTTGGATGTCAGCACCTTCTGCTGGCTCTTTCCTAATATCTTATTAATAGGCAAAATCTCTTTTCCAAATCAACCTTCCCCATTATTTTATAGTATAAAAAACAGAAATAAAAAACTTCCTTAAAAACAGAAACAGAAAACCTTCCTTAAGCAGGTGTCCAGGCTTATTTATAGCAAAGAATTACGCTAGTTAGACAATTACAGTTTTTCAGTTGCCCAATTTAAATTCCTATAGGTACCTAATAAACCATCAAACGAAGAAGAATTACCAGTAAATAGCAATTACCTTGAAAGAACAGTACTTTAAATATTAAAGTGACACTTCATTAGTTATGCTGGCAAACAGATCAGTTTGAATGAAATGGCTATTTTAAATTAGTGGTCCTATTGCAGACATGGGGTGTAATTTTTATTACCAAATACCCAGCCAAGCTAGTGACCTTAAAAACATTACTCAACACAACTCAATGGTTGAGAGTTAATTAGAATACTGTGCCAGGGGAAAAAAAAAAAAAAAAAAAAAAAGAATAGGCTTGAACATCTCTGAATTCTTTCCAGGAAGGTGTTTTTAATAATGGCAGTAGTTTACTCCATTTAGAGGTCCATATCCTCAAGTCAAAATGTAGGCTTTTATGAAAGCAACAAAATATAAGACTAGAAAAATATTTCCATCCCTTTTTTTTCCAACAGCAGCAATTTTTTTTCTCAAGAAACAACATGAAGAGCCTTCAAAGCATTTATGACTGCAGAACTGTATCCCTACCACAACAGTAGTAAGTTCCTGCTGATACTACCTTTTGCTTCACATGGTGAAATGAAAAGTACCAAGAAAACCAACAAATAAGTTTATTTTAACATTGCTTTTTATTTTTAGCAGTCTGTGGTGTTAGAACTCATAACAAAAATCACATGGCTAGTGTACATTTTCTTTGTTGCCATCTCTGTTTTCTATAATGTTTGAGTGATAACTCAAACAACTGCTACCTGTAACACCACTTCAACTCTCATCACACAGAGAAATTCCTGTATTTGCATCACTCCTGAAAATTATCTCTAACCTTTCACAGCAGATATAAAAAAAATAAACTGGCACAATGCAAAAGGAATAGAAGTCCCAGCATGGCTTGCTTCTTTTAGGTTCCTGTCTATATTCACATTCATCTTTTCATTCTTTCTCTTCATATACTTTCACCCCATTTTGAATCCAATATTGTCATCAGGTCCTTTACACAGTCCTATCCAGTGTATTCTGTGATGGCAGTGACTTAAGTAACAAGCAGCTGTGGATCCCAAATTCTGCCCAGCTTAAGTAGAGCATTTAAGGCTTTTTATGCCATAGCTGGGCAGAATTTGCCAACTACTTGCCAGACACAAAAGAAAGAACGTGATACTATGAGTCATGACGGAGGATCCATGAGAACTGCCATAACTACACTAAAGTTCAACACAGCAGTTAATGCCCACTGAGGTGAATGACGTCACAAAGAACTCAAAGGAAGATTCAAAATTAAGTTCAAGTTCGGTAGAAAAATTTAGGTAGTCTTTCTGTCCAAAGATAGAATCCATTAATTTCCAGGACGTACACCTTCCAGAGGTACAGGGAAGATCCAGAGCCTTGTGAGAAATCTTGGAACTCCAAAACTGTTAAACCTCTGATAATGTATTTGGGTATCAAAGGTGGGTCTTGGAATGAATTTACCTTCCTGAGAAGGTGAGCCCTGAGATGTGGCCTTTCCACCTGAGCTTTATGTTAAACAATAAAGTACATAGTCCTAGAAACAGGGATCAAAATCCTATATTCACGCCATACCCTCAATGACTCTCTTGAATTATTGCCTGACTAGTGGAGTAGTTTTTGCAGGAGCAGTGGAGAATGTTCTGACACCTCCCTTGAAGATGGGAGACAACAGTAAGAACACCTAAAGCAAAGTAGGAAACTGGACTTGGATCTGACAGATCTTGGATGATATCTAGCCACTAAGGTGTTATATAAAATACGAGAAAAATTTGACAGAAAGAGCTGTGTAAGAGAGAGGAATGAGTCTTGTTCAGCAATTTCAGACCATAACTGTGAATACCCATCAGCAGGAGAGGCTTCAGGCCTACAGACCTATTTCTTCAGGATATCAGGTGTGTTCGATCAGAGTATGGTGTCTCATGCACTAGCCCAAGAAGATGGTAATATTTCAGACATCTTATTCTCAGTATTTCTTTTAGCTGGTGCCTGGCACATCCAGAGCCTGCTGTCTGTTTTGTATCTCATTTTGAAGAGCGCAATGGTCCTTAATTACTATACAGGGCTCTGAAGCACCACAAACCAAAGGTCTGGATTGCACTCAAGGTGATTCTGTGCCTGATCCTGCACTCCACTGAGAGCTTTGCCACAGGTTTGAATGGCCCTGGAACCAAACTCACTTCAGTCTCAAGGAAGCTCTTAGTATGCTCCTCAGAGGTCAACACAACAACTAAGTGAGGACCTGTGTCTGACTGTGTATGATTATTTTCCTTGTATTCATGCCCACTGAAAGCTGTTCAGTAGTAGCTGAGATGGTGAAAAGATACATCACAGACAACGCAGCAAATCCTGGAATGCTTTTGAGCATTCAGGTCTCAGCCTTATCCTAGCTCCATCTAGGAACTACACGAACACCTAACAGCATCATGATTGCTTCAAAGAAGAAAAAATTTATTTCACAAGCTGGACAGTCAGAAGGACAGGGTAACAGAGCATGGCATGCTGCGTACTCAGCTTCATCTTTTCCAGAAAGAGTAATATGGTATCAGGCAACACCCCATTCCAAGAGGCTCTCACCATACCTTGCACAGACCCAGTGACACAGACCCATTGGCACGGTCCTAAGGAAAGCCAGGCAGCAGAGTCAACAAGCAATACTGCTCAGTTCTCTCACTGCACAGATCACTTGGGGAAAAAATGAAAAGCCAATTACTTCAGATTAACTGTGGACTTAACAGCCTCATTTAAGCATTCATGCTGGAAAATGAACTACAAAGTACACCTGTAGGAAACAAGGCCCTTATAATCAAAGAAATTAATTTGTTCATTTCAGCTGCCTATTTATTGAAATGCCTATCTCGTACAAATATTTGTCTGATATATTGATATATAAATATAATTTCAGTATACTAGCTGAAACTCTAATTAGAGTAATAGCTATATTTGCTTTGTAAAGGTCTTCCTTGCTGAAATCAATTAAGAGTGCACAATGAAATTTCATTAAGCTCTACAATATGTTTTTCTACCAAGTGCAAAATCACTATCTTCCCACTATCTTATTACAACCGTGCATGATAGGACTCCTAAATAGATACAGAAATCATTGTGCCAGCAATGTCCTGTGCTTCTTTATCAGTAAGCATGGATTTTTTTTCCCCCCACCTCCTGAAGGAACATATTTGCCACGCATGTAAACAGCACTGAACTGATGAATGCAGAATTAAATTAACTGAGGGATACACCTGTAGTCACGTCAGCCTCCTGCTGCCCAGGAGGGTTCCCTCATACAAGGAGGCACAGCTTTCATTCTGCATGGCCTAGGTCACAGGCCCTCCCTCCAGCAAACTCACCATGATGGGTGATAACCACCATCCCCTTTACATCCCCTTGTACCCCATTTTACACTATAAACTATGAGGCAGGGAAACACGACCTTTAGCAATGTCTAGGTATTTACATGTTGCTCAGGAAGTGCTACAATAGGGCAAAGGAGCACCAGAAGTGACAGACAGAGGCCTGATCTAACCTGGAGACATGCAGAGTCTCAGAAGTCAAAGAATATGTATCTCTCCTTTCCCAGAACAATCATTAAATCTATGGCTGGGCAGAAGAAAATTGTGAAAGAGGGCAAACAGGTACACGAAAAGCAAAGAAATGGAAGAGCCACTCCTAGAGCCAAGGATGGCGCCAACAACTGCACCCAGACAGACCACCCAGATCTTTGTCTGTTCTTCCCAGCATCCTCTCAGTTCTCACTTCTGCCAGCCTCAGTCTAAACAACCCAACAGGTTTGTCACAATTACATGATTTGGGAAACTACGTCAGTTCTTCGCTCCTGAGCTTCCTCCATGTCTCATCTCTCTCTTTATCCAGATTGCTAACACATGGATATTGAAGTGATGAGTACAGAAGAAATACCTCTCATAGGCTAGACCAGCCCTGCTGAACAGTAACAGGTTTTATTCTAGGCTTGTATACCTGGGGGAATGAGATCCTAATCCCACTTCCCTAATAATTTTTCCTGGTATTACACTGGCTGTCTTCAATGCCTGAGACCCAGAAGGATAACAGCTGGGTAGGAAAAGAAGACACAAAAAGAGTGCCAGAAAAGATGTGGCCCAGAGATATGGAAAGAAGGTACACATGTATGCTGCTCCTGGGAAGAGGGACCTGGAAAGCACCTTGTAAAAGTAGGATCCTCAGAAATATAAAGAGGCCAAAGTGAGGTAAGACAGCTGAATAGTTCTGGAGTCAAAAGTGATCTCACAACACTGATAAGCCTCTCTGCATGACAAAAATTAAACAGGTGTCTCAGTACTTACTCTGGAGAATTGACTCATGTTGTAAGTTTGCAATTCTTAGCTTGTAAGTGGAACAGAAACACTTTCTTTGCTGAGAGACCCTAGAAAGGAGCAAAGAATTGTGTATTTTGGTAAGGACATAAAAACATATTGAACATGACCCTGAGATTAGCTCTGTTGGTTGGAGCATGGTGCTAATGATGCCAAGGATATGGGTTCAATCCCTGCATAGGCCATTCACTTAGGAGGTGGACTTGATCATCCTTCTGGATCCCTTCCAACTCAGAATATTCTGTGATTCTATGATTATATTTTCTAATATAAATAAGGACTGGCACTTTTATAAAGCAAGACAAATACAAGTTAGGTTTCTTAGATATTGTATTTAGTGAGAAAAACTTCACCATTTGGGAGGAGTTTTATTCCACTGGCAGCACTACCACCCACCTAAGTCAGTCCATGTGTTTGTGTGGAAGAGCGTCGTGTCTTCCTGCAGCACTCATGTTGGAATTAAAATGCCTTGCATTGTAGACGCATTAGGAGTGCTTTATCATGCTCAACTCTTGCACACAGTGGCTCATTATGATTGGGTAACTCTGCCATTAAGCTCCACAATAAGCCCACACTGAATCCTAAAAAGGGAGCCATATATAGGCTATGGAGGTGTTGAGTAAGAGAAGATTTACTGCGCTCTACATAATTAATTTTGCCTTCTATCTTTCCTGTATTTTTAGCAAGCTGCTAGCTGAACATACTGAATAATTATATTATTCAGATGCAGTTTCATCAAGCTTCTTCCAACCTAATGGAGCCCTATTCTGTTCAGACTGTACATGACCCTGTCACAGAGAACAACTGAAAATCTTTCCTTGTAAAATACAGATGATTCTTTTTCCTATTTCTTTGCAGCTGAAAGTTCTAGTTACTTTAGAACATGGATAGGCACTAATCCTCCATTATCCATGTTAGCAGCTGCTCGTTGCCAGGCAGCTTTTGGAAGAAGCAGTTTTTGGACAAGAACAAGGGGAGGGCGGGAAGCACCCAAATACAACAAACTATAGGGGAGGAAAACAAACAGCAGAAGAGTGAGAGAAAGGGAAATTGAGAGCACTTGGGCAAAAGGACTGGAGCTGGAATGCAGTAAAGAAAAAGGCCTGATCAGAATCAGGTTAGCTGGTGGAAGAAATACACTACTCCAAACACAAGGGAAGAAGAAAAATCACAGCCAGCTGATCAGAGCCCAGCATGAGAAACCAGGAAGGGGTGGACAAAAGTTGGAGATGTAGAACACCAGTGTAGCACTACCAGGAGATGAGATGCACATGATGGCAAAGGCCAGGATATGGAGTTACCCTGGATAAGCTGCATGGGAGTATCATTCTAATGTCACATTATAGCATTTTTGTTTCTCTTTTCTACCTCAAAATACAAGCCAATTTGTCACTGGAATTCCTGACGTTAAAAACAAGTAAGTACTTCCAGCTAGCAAAGCCAAGACTTAGGGTCCTAAAGAAACAGCTGTACAACGTTAATGTGTACATCTTGTACACCAACATTTTAATGCAGCCTGTATTGAGCCTATATACTTACTGTTCTTTCCCTCTACTTATTTTTCTCGTCCGTTTTCTTTCATGACTGAGGTATGAATCGTTCTAGCACGTGCCTTTAATTCATAAATATTAGGTAGGCTGTTTCTTCCCTCACTGAGTATGACTGCAATTAAATGTATTTTTTCAAATGAAGCTGTTAATATTCATTAACAATGTATTTCAGAGCTCTAGACTGCAGCTCAGACTCATACGTACACCTGCTAACTATAGTTTAGTTGAGAACCTCGTTTAATAGAATTCTCTCTCGTTAAAGATTGACCAAGTATCACAAAAAAAGCAAATTCACTTAAACCTCACCATATTAAATGATATATTTAATGATACAGCTGAACACTGGATCATTTAATGTCAAAAAGCTTCAAGAAGGCATATGTCTTCTTTCCAGGATAGCAGAGCTATTCCTATGCTTTTTGCAGTTTGCAATGGGCACTTACAGCTCTGTTGTTTCCTAAAACTAAAAGCAAAACCAAAGATAGGCCTGTATAAACAGAGAATCGTAGGAGTTTCACAGTTCTAAGCCTAACTAACCAAAAAGCAAACAAATTCATAGCTTCACTGGGGAGAAAGAGATGAGAATGCTAGGAAGTGGAGCATGAAGGCCAGTATAAACTGCATGACTGCATGCATTTTATAAGCAAAAATAATATTCTACTAGAGAGAAAGTATAGTTTATATAAAGGACAGGGATTCTGTCTGACCGAACCAGATATGTACATTAGCAAGAGGGTTACCTGATCAAATGGATCCATGGACCTGATCAAATAAAACACTGAGATGTAGTAATCTATACTATTTTCATTGCCAAAAACTAGCAGAGAAAAAACCAAACCCAAACAAAGAAGCAAAAAGCCCCAAATAAAAAGCAGTCCCTTAGGGCCTGTGATATTCCACTGATTTTTAACTAGGGGATAAAAAATACCAGTGACCACCAGAAATCCAATGGATACTGACCAAGGGAGTTACCTGGAAAGGTTTAAGCTGAATTTATCACCAAAATATATCTTCTACAAGGATTAAGCAAGTAAACAAATAAATAAATCAGGTCTCAGATAAATAAAGACCTCATCATTTATCATCTATACTTGTCAGAAGATTGCATTGTGATTCTCTCACATGTTTTCACAAGTAACTGAAACATATTAGGAGGGTTGAATGTGTTCTAGACCCATGACCCATCTATTTATTTTCTAGGCACTAATTTCCCCCAAGTACACCTCAAATGGAACAGCGCCCTGGCAGCCTCTTAATAGATTTTCTTTCAGCATCTGACTGCAAAAGGGCAAAGACGGAACTTGATTTCAGGAGGAACCAGGAAGATGAAATTCCTTTTACTAGATTATCTGGAAGGGAGGCATGTGTTTAAAAAACTCAGGGAGGGAACACAATGGAAAAGAAATCCCCCAGGGCATGGTTTCCCAGAGCTCAGAATAGGTGCAATGAAAAAAAAAGAAAGTGATAAATCAGTGACAGCTTTCAAACTATAAATGAAGTCTATTAAAAAAAAATCCCAAACCTGTAGTGCTCCACTTCTTGGAAAGATGAAGAGCCTTCATCCTCATTTATGTTGCAGATCAGTCCTGATCTAGCTGATAACTAGCAACTGTTTTGTTCCTCTGTGGTCTCAACAACAGAGGCAAAATCACTAGCGAGCTTCCAAGATGAGCTCCACACCAAGGAGAGAAGGGGATGATTTCCCCTCCACACACACTTCGATTCAAACAGCTCTAGCATTGCACACGTTAAGGACCAAAGCAAGGGGACACAGCAGTCCTTCCACAACCTGGTTCAACCCAGAGGATATAAGGATCAGTAAAAGGAATCCCAAGACATACTTGGGGGAAAAACTGATTAGATCCATTCAGCCTGTGTAAAAAGGTCTATGTAAAAATTGATCACAGCAACTATACTCAGACAGCGATAATTGTCATCACAAGTTATCAGCAGCCATTGCATTTCAGGAATTTTCTTCACAATCCTTTCCAGACACCCTCTGAATTGATTTTTCCTGGCACATCCTCAAATGTTCTATTTAAAAGCATACCAGCTGTTCAAAAAATATAAAAGTATTTTATCTGGGCCAAGCAAAAGTACAGCCATATCGATAACTTCTCTGGGATGATGCTCAGCAGGTACAAAATGAAGAAAAATCCCCAGCAATACAGCTGAAGGACTGTCACTGTTGATCTAATCCAGCTAATGTGATCGAGCAGGCAGGGCTCTGTCTCATTGGGTGAAATGCCTGAAGCACAACAGGCAAGATGTGTTTCATCCTCAAATTCCAGGAAAGCATTGTGCAAATGCTCTGCGTGGGAAGGCTGCCTTTGCATGGCTCATGTGACCAAGTACAGTTAAAATGTCCCAAATCTCTTCCTGGAGTAACTGCATCGTTACACCAGAGGCAATTTGCCTTACAAACCTAACGATCTCCCATGAAGAAATGCTCAACAGGGCAGTAGCAAGAAAGAGAATGGGAGAGAAGAGTTCGCTCCTGAAACTCAAGTGATGCTTTTTGTGACCAAACCTTTGCAAATTTAAAGCAACATTGAGGAGCGAAATAGCATAAAGGGCATAGCTGCCAGTGTCTTGAAAGATGGCATTTCAAGGTAACAGAGAGGTTTCCCTCAACCTTCTCAACAACCTGATGGATTATCTATCTTTAGATGATGTTCCAAAATACTACTTCAATACCTGTGAGTAACCACGCCACTGATGAAAAAGCATCTTTTCGGGGATGAAAAAAAATCCATATAACGCCTCTATGGTTCATGCAATAATCCCCATGGCAAATATTCAAAGATGAGCAGTTAGGTCAGGTGTCCCGTCTTTTCCTTCTCAAAAAAAGTATATAGTCAGTTGCAAACCACTAATATCATAATTTCTCACAAACCATCATATAAATCTTCTCAGTCGATTCCCTCAATTGAAAAAGGAGTTGAAAACACTGCTAATAGTTTCAAGACTTCCTTGGTTTTTGCTAATCTTGGAGCTTTTGCCACAGAATAGTCAGGATTTGTTTATCAGCCTCTCTTGGATCTGGAGGAGATGTTGGCACTCGACAAACAAAATGAGAATGACACAAACAATTAAACAAAATAGAAGTATCTTTTCCAAAAAGCTTTTCAAATATAATCCACTGAAAAAGAGCTGAGTGAAAAGTCAACAATGTAGTTCATTCATACACTCCTCTGAAGACAAACATGGAGAACAGAACTGTTTTGGAGGGTTTGTTTTGGCTGTTGTGTTTTGTCCAATTTGGCATTTGACTCTGTATTCTTTCTCTGCCAGTTGGATGTGGGAATAACAATGACAAATGAAGAAAACAAGCATTTCTCTTACTTCTGCAAGTCCTGCTGCAGAAAGTGACAAAAATGATGCTCCAGTGAACTTCAGGCTCTAAGGTTCTTACGGCTGTTAGGTAACAACAACAACAACAACAAAAGAAAACCAAACCAAAAAAAAAACCCCAAAAAAATCAAAGGAATCCAAGCTTACCCAGTTCTTCAACTGTGACAGCTGTCTGGCAATGCTGCATCACCTGACACAAGATTTTGTACCAAATATATCAGTGAAAGGTGAAGCTTCATGGTACCCCAGAGAGCAGTGGTACGTAAAGGGCACATAAAACCTACAAGTTTGTAAGTAAACCAAAGCACAAATTATGCTTCTCTCTCTCTGGTGAGTTACCTCAAACACACACAGTAAACAAACACCAGCACACCTTGAAATCTCTAACCCCATGCCAAATGCAGTCACAAAGCCATGTGAGACACAAGTTAATGAACTGGCCAGTTGGAAGTGGAAGACAAGGTCTAAATTTCACATCAGGCTAACATCTGCACATCTACTGGGCATCTTGATGGTAAACACAAGCTTCTTAGCATAGATACTGATGATATCCTTTTTTTCCACTAAATTAACAAAGATCCCTGACACGGTTGAATAGTAGACTCACCAGACAAGTATAACAGATATGCTGCAGGGGTAAGATGAAGGACTAATTTTCCTAATTTGGTCAAGTTTATTTGAATATCTTGCCTTTAGAGAGTAAAGAAGCCTAAGGAAGTTCGGTCCCAAATCCCATATCCAAATTCTTTAGACTCATTTAAAAATCTAGTTCATGAACCTTGGAGTAATTCTCCTGAATGTCTTTTGAGGCACCTGTCTGAGGGCTTAGTACCTGGCCACTTTGTGGATGTTCAGCATACCTGAGAAAAATGGCTGCCCAAATAAGGGGAATGTGGAGGACACAGTCAACAGTGATTCACTAGGTTGATATTCTCCCTATTGTTCCCTGAGCCCTCACAGAAGCAGGTGGAAAATTAGGGAACTAATAGGCATAAGGTCAGTGAGCTGTTCTATGAGCAATGCAACTGAAGTAGCTGAGTCTCCTGCAGATGTATGCCCCACACCCCCCACTTAAAACAGCTTTCCTTGGCAATCCCAGAATGCCTCTGCTCCTTTCCCAGCACTCATCTGTTAGCCTGCACAAGCAGCAGTGCATGTTCCATCTGACTTGGAGCTGCACAAGCTGACTGGGCAGTGGGCTGTGGTCTCACAGAGATAGGAGACAGGATAAGAGATTGATCATTAATGCTAGTCCTTTCCTCCCTTTTACAGGAGGAAACAGCATTCTAGTAGGAACAAGGTGTTAATAGGAGTCCCTCTTTTCCAATTATCTACTGAAATTGATTAAAACTATAGACACCTACAACCTCTTTGCCTATTGCCCGAAGACTTCATCCTCCAACTGATTCAACCAAGGAATTTAAAAATTGTATAGAAGGAACAGAGATATGCCTTTTGTCATAAAGTCCTGATTCCTAGGAACCAGGCATTATGCATGCCGAAGAAGAATTACTGTGGAATGAACAAATGAAGCTCTTTGTAAAAACAAAGTCTAAGGGTCATTGAGAGAAGCCCATTTTCCTGCTCTTAAAGCTAATTTGTTTAGTTGTCTTAGATGCAGGGTTAGTAATTTGCCATCAATAAAAATTACCATAAATACTCTTCGTTTTTAAGTCTCTGAGTTAGTTCAGTGCCATCTGAGCCACCTCCACAGAAAACATGGATTCTGGCAAGAAAAGTTTCTTGTTGCCAGCTCCCTGCCAAGTGTTAGAGAAAAAAGTGCTTTTTCCTCTGACTGAGCATCATGCACAGCACTTTCCAGATGGCAAGGGAAAAAATGGAGAAGACCTAGTCAGCAAGGATTTAACTGAGGAAGGTGTTTTGCACCCACAAATTTGACAGGATCCAACAGGAACAGCACCACCCATCAGAAACTCCACAGATCAAATTTCTTTAAAAGAAAACTGTGAATTTCCTGCTAGAATGTCTCCTATAGAAAGTATAAAAATGGAATATGACAAACCAGAATTCTAGCCGTCTATCAATCAGCAGGTGAAAGATACTTCTGGTGTTGGGTTGGGTTGGTTTTTTTTTGCTTTCTATACAGTATCCAGCACAATGAGATGTGGAAGGCTATTCAGAGTTTCTAGGTACTGCTGTATTGCATACAGCATAGGCATCATCAGAAAAGGGCACAGAATGGCTGCAAGCTAAGATCACCAAAGTTTACAGCCATCTCCATCAGAATAAGAGGTTCTTCAGTTTGTCATATGAAGGACATTTGCATTACACTCTTTATTCTTTGTGGCAGTAAGTGTTTCCTGGCAATGCTGTTAAAATGGCAAGTTTTGGCTTAATCCTGTCCTTGGTGCCCATAAACTACGGTAGAATCTCTCAACACTGAAATACACCTAGCCTGTTTTCAAGCACCTCTTCCACCACAGTTTGGATGCTTTATCTATCCATGTTACCTGCTGCTTGTCCTAATAAACAGTAATGCAGGGTTAACTAGATGATTTCCACAAATCCAAAGAGGTTTCATTAAATGACAGCAACGAAATGCAGACACAACCTTAAGAAATGTCAACACAAGGATAGTTCTGATTCTTAGATGCAGAATATAGGTAAGAGGATAGAAAGGCCTTTATATTTTCATTGCAGCTATTGAATTTTGTGGCTTGATTCACAATGCCACTTGAACTTAAGACACTTGAACAGCTGGTAAAGTGACTGCTACTCCAGCATCTAAGCAGCACTGGGGTGTAAGGCTATGACTGTCTTTTCTGTATCTCCTGAAATGCTCCAGAGAAGTGGAATATACAGCTACATCCATCTATGCAGGAATAGCTTTTCATTAGTCAATATTATATTGTCTTTCACAGTTCCACAAGGTGACAAAACTGGAAAAGAAAGCAGTGCCTAGTACTGTTAATAGTAAAAGCATCAAGATGCAAAACTCCGATCAGAGTGTTACATTACACAGCTTAATGATACGATGAATTCAGTGACATGGTTGGGAAACACAAGACAGTAAAATGAAATAGATTATTTATCCCAGAGTTTGTCAGGGTGCTCACTAAAATCATGTAGGTGAAGATAAACATTACTGATGGATTTAAGAAAGGAAGGAATCATTCTACCATTCTGGATGGGACCTGCAGGGAGAATTTAGGCTTCTTTTCCAAGGGTGTAAAGCAACCCATCCCCAAAAAGCTTGGAAAGGGCTGTTGCTCCTGTCCATGGTCATGAACAATTAAGTTGCCCATTCTTCCCCTTACACCCAGTAACACTTGAGTGAGCATCCCCTGCACATTCAGTGATTAGGAAGGAGTGGAAACACAGGTTGCAGCATCGGCAAAAGTTAATTACAGCAGAGGTAGAGGTGTGGAAGATTGAACCAGTGGGACTTCAGCTGCCTCTGAACCACAGCACCTTCAGTTTATCTACAGGCAGGATACCAGGAGTGAAATCTTAATGATCTGCACTGACGTGGCAGAATTCACATTGCTAGGGAAAACAAACAGCAGGGCAGGGACCCTTGAGGCATAATGAGGCATAATGGGAATTCTCAAGAATAGCAAATCCACTCTCATCCAAAGGAATATTTCCATGTTATAAGGAGTTCTCACCTTCCCCAGCAGCAGCTGGCCATTCAGCTGGGGACCTTAGGAGACAAGAACATTGCACATTGTGTAACTGCTGAAATTTCATTATACCATTAGAGCTGATGACAGAATTCACAATTTATTATAGGGCTAGGACACCAATGCAAACTTTCTGTTATGAGCAAAGCTAAAATCAGACTGGAACTTTTCCCAGAGTATGGGATGAACAAGAGGAGCCAGAAGCTGAGTTGTCACCACCTTCAAATACAGATGACTTAATTAAAACAAAAAAGAACATATCTGATTTGACTTTTTTCCCCCCTCACCCCAAAGTCAGCACATTGGAAAGTGAACATAATTTATCTTACTGAAGAAGTACATGTCCAGGTGAATCCAAGGGAGGGGCTGGACAGACTTGGTAATGAGCTGGAGAGGCTTGGTAATGAACACTTCTTTGCACAAGTTGGGAGCCTTTTTCCTCCTTCCACTCTGACTGCTCTCTGTTGTGTTAGGATTAAAGAGAAGCCGTCAGAGAGGTGTAAACAGCATTTATTCCCTCACTGTGGTTCCTCTATGCTGCCACAGCAGTGCAAGTCTCTTTACTGTTGGTCAGTACCAGAAAACCAACAGTAAAAGCACACCAATCCCAGCAAGGGTACAGCTATGCCAGTATCAGGGCATCTCACACATGTAAAACTTAATTCCACTCCTTCAAACAGGATAAGATATCCCTGGAGAAGCACTTTCATCTCTGGACAGATCTGTCCACCATGGGTATACAATCCATGCCACAGAGGGTGACCTCAAAGCCCTCTCCAAAACCAGCTTCATGACCATACAAGCAGCAAAGCAGCACCCAGAGGTGCTGACAGAGCTGAAACAGGCAGGGCTGAGCATGCCTGGACACATGGAGGAGGTTAGCGGACCGCCAAACGTGTCTGACAGGCTGTCCACAAACCAGTCCTGTGGACACAAGACGAGCAGGAGACACGTGCTGCTATGGTTAAGATGGTGTGCAGGCAAACAGAGACAAAACTGCAAAAATCAATTAGGATTAGGCAATACATACATCACGGATCAGCCCCATATATCTTAAGAGATTTGCAAACAGCCTTGAACAACACCTCCTCACGGGAAATACCATTGCCCAACACAGAGAACCTATTTATTTAGAGTTCCCAAAATCACCAAAGTCTCTCTTTGAGCTGTCAGTCATGCCTAAGAGATTCCCATTGGCCCCAAGCAGAGCAAAAGAGTCATACTCCATTATGAAAGTTCCTTTTCATTTTCTCCTTAACATTCTACACCTGGATCTAGCACAAGCCAGTTTTGTAATAAACAAGTTAATGTGCCCATGCAAAGTACAAGGACTTAAAAAAAAAGAACCAAACCAAACATACTTCTATTTATATAGTATAGAGTTGCCATATGAACTGACAGTTAAGACAAAACCACTGAGCAAGTTAATGATTTTTTATCCCTTCTGTGAAGCACCTACAAGATGAAATCCCATCAGAATCTTGGTTTCGCAGCCTTGCCTTATTTAAACAATCCATCTCCTTTTGTCTCTCATTTGTACTGCACTTTGTGCGTCATTCTGGGTTGTTTCACTGCATATTGCACAATTACAAGTATTCAAGCATACAGGAGGCAAGAATAGCTTAGCTTGTTTCGGTTGCCTTACAATCAATACCTTTGCCTCAGGCACCAAAGAACGTATGAGAAAATGAGTTTTCTGTTTTTATAAACTTTGTCTATCTTCAAGCACACTTTGATCCATTCTTCTACAGAAATGAATAGGGTGGGGCCTTTACAGAACAAGTAGAGGCAACAACAACCTTCTCTTAGGCTGAATCTTAACAGAGGTGACCACACCAAAGGCCACCCTTCTTAATGATCGTGCTTTTATTCTCCAATTCATTTGGAATCTTTATTCTCCCTTCCTGAATTGAACAAATGCAAGCTTTGTGATATCTGTTCCTTTTTATTTCATGGCAGCAATGGGGTTTTTTAGCTTTGATCTGATCTCGTATGCAATGTTGTGAAGGTACTGTCTGCCAAAATAGGAAAAAAAATGCAGTTTATGATTGCTGGAAGTGAAAGTTATTTGTGGGGGTGTTTTTAGATAACATGGTAATTCAGACCATATCCTTACAACAGAGAGAGAAACAGTGTACTACAAAGCTGGAAAACTGTTAAGAGAACAGTTTCACCACAAAAGACTGTGGTTTACATAAACGAGGATTTACAAGCCTGAGGAAGAATTGCAGACATTTTAAAAGTAACACAACATTTTTTGAGCAGTTTAGCTCCCTTTCAATCCACCCCAAAAAGCAGTTACATCTTCACTCTGCCAACCCTTTTGAAAACCTAGCATTTTTATCAACTCTGCAGATTTGAAAAGAACTCCCTTAAAAAAAAAAATCAAAGCTTATTTTGATCACCTTTTGGCTGAGATAAGAGTTCGCCAGAATATGTACAAAGAGCAGAACATCAAGGAAAACCATAAAGAAATGGTACAGAATTCTTTTACACCACAAAATATTTCAAATACAGATCTCAGTCTTTAGCCTAGGTCTAAACATCAACACAGAGGGCTCCCATCTCATCATCCTTCTCCAGCAAAAGGAAGTTTAAACTCTAAAAGATGGCAACATCATTACTCCAATTACTGTTGGCCCAGAGAAAGGCATCTTTTAGTTCAATCTGTGCAATCACAGCTGAGAGCACTGCTGCCCTTATTCGCTCACTGAGACCTTTCCTACAGTTCATTTGGAGTTTGATCTTTCTCCCACTGATGTTGTGAAAAATCTCACTCTGATGTCAGGAGGGATTGGCATGTAGAGAAATCTAATGAATTGTGGGTGACTGTTCTATCTTTTGTGCTTTGCTAGCTGTTTAGTAGGCATTTTTTGTTCTCTTGCCAGTTTCCAATTTCAATAGGGTACTCTGCAGTTTTTAATGGAAAACAAAATTCTTGGTTTTGGTTGTATTTTGTGAAATGCCCAAAGGCTTTCCCACACAAGAATCCTATAAAAATGCATGTGTGTTTTATTATTTTTAATAATTATGTACTTAATCAAGAGTAGTCTACATATGTCCCTGGCTAACTTGAACTACCCAATTTGGATGGTTTTTGCCTCTTTGTTTATGATGTCAGGAGGTGGTAGTCTCTCCACTGCTAAATTTGTACCTGAACATTCCTGACTATGTAGAAGTCAGGAACAAGAAGCATCACTGTAATTGTCTGTATATTATCAGTGTGGAGATCATTATAATACTTAATTTTATGCCAATGCTTTAACTCAAGTGAATGTAAAGCTACCATTCCAAGGATGTAAGGCATAATCACGAACTTGTTACTGCCTAACACACGTTCACACTTAATTACCTATAAGCTCACAAACAAAATTACATTAAAGATCCAACCATTCAAAGCAGTTCTTGGGTTAAAAGGAGCTAACAGAACTAGAAGGATATTTGCGGATGAAGTTATCCTATACTCCAAATAAAATTGTTAATTATAGTTATCAAAGACTCATGCAAACGCAAGCACATGCCTGAAAGCGGTTCACTAACTCAGAAATATAAGAATCACTAGAAAGAGGTGAGTTTGAGCCTTTACCACAAGAGGATGCAAGGTAGTGTATGTCTAATAATTTTGGTAGGAAGCAAAAAATTTCCAATCAAGTCCAGAATGCTGGCTTCAGCTGAACAATGATTTGTGAGATTATATTACCTCTTTTTATCTTCTCTTTGTAATGTGGACAACTGCCAAGTATTTCTTAAAAGGTTTCATGAATTTTAGCATGAATGACAGTTTCTCAGAAAATTTCCACCAGAACAGCCTCATTTGCTATTTGCTGTTATTCTTTATAAAGAAGGGAGATAAAAGTGGTGTGACCTAGCAGGGAATGCAAAGAGCAACAGTTTGAACAGAATTTTCATTAGTGGCCTGTAGTCTGATAATTGGTATGGTAAGTTGATGAGGTGGGCAGGATTGTGGTGGTTTTAGGAGTGTTTTGCCAAGAGAAGATGACTTTGTAGTTACAATCTCATCTGTAACTGCAGTTATCTGTAATTTTGGCCAGCGAACACTTCCAGCTAGGAAACATAATCCCTCCCTCTGACTGAGCTGTTGGAGCCATAACAGCACCTACACCACAGGACAGGTACTTCTCCTGGCTATGGGATAACAGTGAATATGTATGGGGTAGGATCCATCTCAGATCACTTTGGACAGCTACACTTCTAGAGTGTGACCTATTTAAGAGTTTGCTTAACATGAAATGAATGTCTCTGTAGAAATGAGTCTTTCTGTACAGTGACTAAAAGGGATCCTGGAGTGACACACTGTTATGGTTTAGGAATGATACTCCCCAATTTATTGCTCCCACTGAGACTCTCCATACCAAGTGTCACTCACATGCACCCCCCTCCCCCTCTGTCTGCTGCTAGGGTGGGATGGAGAGGAGAACTGGAGGCACAAAAGGTGAAGATCGTGGGTTAAGATAAGAACAATTTACTGGACACAGCAATGACATAGGAAAATGAACAGTAATAGCAACAGTACCAGCGACAGAGGGTACAAGAAATGAACAATTCACACAGAAACTCCCCTAAAATTAGACAATACCCAACCACCCCCTCCACCACGCTATGCCAACTCGGAAAGGACGTGTTCCCCTATCCTTGGAAAATGATGTGAGGTGGTACAGAATAACCTCTGGGTCCTAGACATGCCCCTCCTGGCTACTACAAAAATTAACCCTGTCCTGGCCAGAGCCAGGACACATACTCAGGTGAGGTTGTCTATGTCAGAAGATCAGAAATTTAGTCAGTTGAATTCCACACAGGTTAACGTGCTACAACTTCCTTGTGCCATTTCAGAAGCTGAGAAATTGTAATTTCTTTACCAGCAACATAACATTTTGAACTGCCGTATCCTGAATCTTCTTGTTCCTTGAGAACTGAATACTTATTTTGCCCCAGCTCTGACTAAATGTAAATTTTCACAAGGAGAAACCATTCTTATTCTTGCTTAGCCCTGCTTGCAAAGGATTTTTTGTCAGCTATGCTTTAAAGGCTGTTTAAAGGCTGCATCTTGTCAAATCAGTACAAATTGCTGCAAATGAAGAAACATTTCTTCCATGTAGCACTGATATTTGGAACACAATCTAAATTTCTCCACTTCCCAAAATCCCACTCCACTAGGGAGTAAAATGCCTGACATAATGACAAACAGGGCCAAAGGTGTGGATTTAGCTATTTGGCTCTATGTATAACACTATTCAATATTAAATTGAGTGACCAGCCCATTCTCTTCGGAGATGTCATCTCCTTCACTTGGGTTGCATTCAGACACTGGACTGAAAGAAATGGCAATGCCCTAACATAGCCAGGTGATGAGGACAGAATGCTAAATTTACAGCATCAGCTTGGTACAACTTCCAGTGGACTTTGAGCTGAAAGCTTCTGAACTGACTGAATTACAGACAAACATAATCATCCTGCTTAGACTGCCCAAAGACGTGTCCACCTAGTGACATTTGCTGTGTTCACACTGAGCACTGTCAACACTGGCTGCGTGTGTAGAAATGTATCATGAGCAAATGTTAGCTTACACTGCTTTACGTGCCCCAAATATTACGGTACAAATTCACTCATGACATATTGATTTTGTTTACACAGTAGTAAAGGTAACTAAAATTACCAGATGCAGGACAAGAATATAGATCCAAAAAAGAACAAAACGCCTAAGTTCCACCCACATTCAAGTGGATCCATAACTCCCAATTCAGCTGCTACCTGTAGCTCTGCTTTTGAACATGCCACAAAGCACTCCAGCCTCAACAGCACTGAGTATCTCCCACTCACCCAAGCAAAATTCAAAAATTGGTCATTCTTCTGTTCTTCTTTCCTCACTGCTTTGATCCATCAAGAGTCTGCAGGGCATCCCTACACACCAGGCACCACATAGCACACAGTAGAAGCTACTGTTTTCTTTCTAGATACAGCCACCATATCATTCTGAGTTCAATTGTCAGATCACCCTGCTAGCATGCAAGAAACTGGCCTGCCACCACCATGCCCCAGAGAGTTCAAATGCACATTAAGCAACTGCTTTGAAAGCCCCCCAGCCTTTTAAGTATATGCTACTCTCTTATTTCTCACTGGAGTTGTTTCACTCGGAAGGGAAAGTCCTTGCTTATCACTTAACAGGGGGAAGAAAATTTTGAACCCAACTTCCTACTTTATGCATGGCAAAGGCGTTTTGATTGAAATGGCCCCTGGAGACAGAAATCGCTGTGCTCCTTGGAAGCACTGTCTTATTTTTGGTTTCTAGCCTAGTTCACTTTCAGTTCTCTTTCATCCCACAGCAGGGTCAGTATCTGCACTGCAGAGAGCAGATAGACACACTATTTAGGAAACTCTCTGGGAGGTGAGTTTGAGTTCCCTCAGGCGAAAGCAGTAACTGAGAGAGATTTCCCGCAACCTGGGGGAGTGCCTTAATCACTAGGCTCCTGTTCAAAAGGCCACCCCCACCTACTCTTCTGCCATGTGTTAGAAGAGAGAGACAAGCTCTGTTTTTGGAATAAAGGGTGTAACAGGTAGCTACGTGCTGGTGAAGATCCCACA
Source organism: Irena cyanogastra (assembly GCA_013397155.1). Classification (NCBI taxonomy): domain Eukaryota; kingdom Metazoa; phylum Chordata; class Aves; order Passeriformes; family Irenidae; genus Irena; species Irena cyanogastra. The sequence goes on along the minus strand of VWZV01017171.1, from coordinate 828,824 downwards.
GTATCCTCAGCATTTCCTAATAGAAAGCTGAGCACTTGATCCTGATGCTCCTTGCTCTTCCCACATACCTGTATGGGGCCAAGGCACTTAAGAGAGGTGTCTGCTTACCTTGGGCCAGCCACATAAAAGCTCAGCAATATAACACTCAGTGTTGCAGCATCAAAGTCCCACTTTGGATCGAGCCTGAGGCTGCTACCAGAGGTAATTTATAATGTCAGGATTTAAAACCATATGTGATGCTCATTACTGTAACAACTGACTCTAGCCTAACAAAAGCAGCAATGCCACAATAGTTATTGTTAAGCAATTTAATTGATCCAGACATTTATGCAGAGCCATTTACCTGTCAGGGCTCTAGGCAGAGGCTAGGCTAGCCTTCTTTTCATTCCCACATTAGATGACTTATAATTTCTTAACTCAACCTGAAGGGGTGTCCTCAGGTTTCAGAGCCTTCAGCAACTGTTCTGGTTGCTCACCTCCAAAACTGACTCTGCATGTATATTGGTATATTGTGCTAGTCACCACAGATGACACCCTTTATTTCTGGCTGCAAACGCTTTACCTTAATTGTGTATGCAAGTCATCGGTCTGTGAGGTTCACCTCACTTCACCTCCAAAGACTTAGTGAAGTAATACTGCACAATGCACTACAAAGATTTTTGTAAGGTACCAGAAATAGTACAGTCTTCTGCCATCTTGCTTCTTGTAGATCCCACATATCTATGAGCAAAACCAGTGACTTCATCAGACTAATAGGGACCACTAACAATAATCACTGCTGAAGTTGTTTAACTTGCATTTTCCTCAGAGGAAAAAGGCGACAAACAGTAGACTGGTCTACGGGCTAGGCAGGCACACCTCTTGACCTTCTCAAATAAGCCCAAATAAAATTTAGTTTTTACAAAACAATTCAAATCCCTACATTTGCACCACGAGAGGTTGCTGCATTTCCAGGTAGAAATCTGGCTGAGATAAAGAAGTCTTAGCCTGCCTAACACTGACTTTGCAAACACTCATCCTTGCTGTACATATAGGAGAATAGCCATTGAATGCATTACTCCTGTGAACTACCTAGGTGAATTAATGAATTCTCAAAATGTAGCTACAAATCATAAGCCAGTAACTTCAGAAGAGACTCAAGGGGTGTGACAAAAGTCTTGACTGCTTGACCTATGCACCGAGCAAGTGCTAGCAGAGCTAACTGCACAAGGAAGCAATGGGCATCACTTCACATCCTGACAGTTCATAGAGCTCACACACTCATTTGATTCCACTTATTTTCCCCTTCTGGGCAGCATGGGATTCTACACAACTACTTTGCTTGTACATGGAAATAACAGAAAGAGAATATCTAATGTGGTAATATTAATCAAATAATCTCTCAGAAGCCAAGAAGCATGTGTGAAATGATATAACATCAGTTGAAGTTTCTGTTTTACCTACCACCTTACCCAGGTATAAATAAATATCTTTAGACCCGTTCTTCATGTGTGGGCTATTAATGTCTCATGAAGCAACTTGCATTTCTTTTCTTCCACAATGAAATAGGACTTCTAGGTAGTTTTGTGGCTAAGGCAAAACTCATCCCTTTTGATGACCTAGTTAAATTGTATTAATATCTTGCTATATTTCTATGTTCTTTCCTGCTTTTAATAGCTTCTTACACAGACATACTAATCAAAAAACACATATAGCTGAAAATCTGAAGTCATTTCCTCCCCTTGTCTGTTGATGTAGTGGCAGAACAGATGGTTGAAATTAAAGAGCTGCTTAGAGATGTAGCAGAGCACACTAGAGAAGGAAAGCACTTCGTTTTGAAAAAAACTTACCTCTGAGCAAACCAATGAACAAACCTAGGTTACCAAGGAATTTCTTCCTCTAAGAAATTAAACCCAAGTTAGTATCCACTAAAACCAAACCAGGCATTTGGCTTATGTGGGTAGAGAATCATGCTTTCCTCCCCAATCAGGAACAGGTCATTGCATTTTTTAGAAAAATAAGTCTAAAATAAACAAATAATTTCCTTCCAGTAGCTATATTGAATCAAGAACACCCATGCTGTAAATCACTTAATGTCAACCCAATTTATAGTTGGGGTGAATTGGATCCAGAACGCTTCATTTCCCATGTTCCAACAAAATAAGCCATATGCAAAGATGCGTTGGTGGAAAGTATGGTGAGCAAAAAAACCCCTCCCAACCCTGCTGGCTGATACCACATTCATCCTATTGTTAGCAATGACGCATTTGAAGAGAAAAACAAAGACACATTAGATGTATTATTAGGGAAAGCATGAGATCCTTCTGTGGATGGACAAATTCATAACTTCCTTGCCTCTTCTCTCTTGCATCTTCATATGAGATGCCTCCTTCCATCCCTCTATTTAGCTCTGTTCCCAGTTCTTGAACTTTCTTCTCAACTATGACTACTCCAGTTGATTCTAATTCAAAATAACATCCTGGTTATACCTGTCATGGTATAAATATGACAAACTTGATCCAGTTTGATACATTCCTTAAAACTGATACTAAAGATTGCACATATAGAATTCAGTGTACCAATTTAAAAGCACAAGAAGTTCAACAAAGAAATTATGGGCCAGGCAGGCAATTCTCTTGACCTTCTCAAATAAACCCAATTTCAGTCGAGTCCTCACTTCCCACTCTCTCACATTACAATTACTTAAATTACATTTTAAAATTTTATAAAAATCAGGCCTAACTTTGATTAAATCTCCTTCCCTCCTTTACCCTTTTCTGTTTCAGCCTCAAATAAGGAGTACAAACCTATTTGCTTCAGTTCTTCTCCTACAGCCACTTTAACAGGTAATTTCTGCAGTGCTCCCGAAGTTAAGGTGTATGTCAAGTTGACGAAAGAATGTGCTAAAGGAACAAATCAATACTTGTATAACAGAACCCAGGTCAGTGATAGAGAGCACTGAGGAAGGACGAAGGGAAGTCTGGACATATTCTACATGAAATTTTTGAGACTGCTTATGGAAAAATTAATCCATGTGCTCAGATTCACTCTTTGAGCCCCCAAGCCCACACACACTGCATTGAGAGTGACGACTTTCGGCAACTCTGGTAGTTCTGGTAACTCCACAGGCAGATGGGTGGTACAAGCCACTTGCAGCAGCTCTAATGTTTTCTTTGCTCAAGACAGTGTATGGGACACAGAAGTAAATAAAACACAAACTTTTCCAGAGAAGCATCTGCGTGTGTGGAAGTCATGAGGTTGGCCACTGATTTCTGTGGAACAGAAGCAGGGCCAACTCAATTTATTATATTTACAAATACCTGCCAGTTCTCCTTGCTGCAGAAAAAGATGACAATCTCAGAATTCTATAGGAAACTAAATCACCTTGACACTGGTAAGTACTGAGTGCCTAATACCTGACATGGGCCTGATTCACCCACACTATTCAAAATAGAGGAACAGTAAAGGAAGAGCTGGGGCTACAGAAAAAGGCCTGAGACTCCAAACAAACCATGTGGCTCAGGGCCGACTGCTAAAGCTAATGCTCATTAAAATTATTTAAAACACAACTATTTCAGAGGAGATAGAGCAGGTAATTGGTCAAAAAAATAAATTCATCATCGCTTGAGACAATGGTCAAAGAGACTTTTCTGTCTGAAGGATAATCACATTAAAACCATGCAGAGGAGCTGAAACTGTACTCAGAAGGCAAAAGAGATACTGCAAAGGTATTCACTTAGAACATATGAATTGTTCACAGCTCCAGGTTTTGCAAGCTTCTGAGTAATGTCTCTGCCTACAAAACTTGTTTGACTACAATAGACATTATTTTTGTAACTTAATCCTGTATTTTTTTCAAAGGTGGTTCAGTTAAAAGGGGAAGATTCAACATTTTTCTACATGAATGAAAGACATCAAAGTAAATAAAATGAAATGTTCTACCTCTGCTACCTCCAGAAGCTAATCTTCCACAAAACATGGTACTCTCTGAAGATCTGACATGCCTCTTTTTCTCATAGCACCTTCCCCATTATCTGTGTTTGCTCCTTTTTTCATATATTTTCTTTTTTTTTTTCCTCCTGCTTGACACCTTTTTGCAAACACTTCTTCATTCCTCTTGGAACACAAATCAATGGTGCACTGCCTCAAAACCAATAGTGTTCAATGTCTGTCATATCACTGCTCCTGACAAAGAGTGCCACTATTAGATGTTTTATACCAGCAGAAGGATTTCACCTGCTGCAGCAAGATCAAATAATTCCAAAATGAAATGAAAAATAAGCTATTTCTCTCAGAGACCTCAACTATTTCATGGTGCAAGCTATGAGTAGACTGTGAAACCTTCAGCAGAGATTTCTCATCACCCTCATGCAGAAGGACTCTGCCTGCCATTAACCCAGGAGACCAGAGTCCATCATTGTACCCAGTAAGTTTTCAAACCTGTAATTTAGGGCTTTCTCACATTGCTGCGTTTTTCTAAGAGGATCCCTTACATTTGCAATGGCTATCTCATCTTTCTCCACAGCTGTCCTCTGCTTTTCACTTGCTGATCTGTGTTCACCTGTTGCCCTTTGTCTTTTGCCCTTTTTGTCTTCTTGTTTCTAGTGTAATACCTTTGAGAGAAGGACTGACTTGCACTGTTTTCCTACTGTGCCTAGCAGGAGCAAACTGCAGTAAAATAAAGGCAAGGAGCAAAGAAACACCCTTTGGGTGGCTTTCCTAAGCTTTCCATGAGGCTTTATTCTGATCTCACATACATGGATGGGAATCCACCAGCAGGTGCATTACAACCAAATAGGCATCTAAGACAGGCACAATGTAACACAAAATCAATGCATAAAACAGGTGGGATCAGTAGAGGCACTCCAAAAGTCCACTCCCTATCTCCCCATCACATGCAATTGAAACTAGAGTTTAGCCAAAGTTGGATCCCTTGCAGTGTTTGTCCCTTGAAAAGCCACACTTGAGGCTATATTAATATTATTCCATTAATCCTAACCATGAAGAAAACTTCTTGAGTTTTATTCAATTGTACAGCATCACATTGAAAACTTCTCATAACCTCCCTACCATGAACGATAAAATGCATTAAAGAAAATACAAAGGTGCAAAAATTAACAGGATTGAGAACATCAGGCTTAGTGGTTCCTCATGCAAATCCACGTCAGTCTTCCTTGCATGTCTGCATTCTGCAGTGACATGATAGCTGATTTTCCCAAGGATCTCTGCCTCATTCAACACCCAGAATTGCCAGCACAACCTCTTAGAACACTAAACCAGCATTCATGAATGGATTCACAGGCTTCTTTGTCATTAGAGCATCTAAGAGGAGAAAAGAAAAAAAGCAGCAACCAAATGTTGATGGATTTATAATCACAAAGCACCTTTCCTTTGAGAAAGGTGTCCTATATTCATCATATGGGTCAGAGCTGAAATACTGGTGCATCTGAAAATTGCCCCCTAATGTTGCATTCTCTGCTTATAAACACTTTTTTCCCCATGTTTTTGCAAGGTTTCCTTTGTTTAAAGCTTAACTGCTACTGACTTTAAAGTTTAATGCTACTCCAGGGCAGCATTCAATTTCATGGACCTCTACACACTTTGTCTCATGTGATGGACACTCACTAGAAGAGAACAGCACGCAGATATGTGATCAGAAATTACTTCAGAACACACATAAGCCACAATACTGCTGTAGCACTGCACTGATAACCCTTACTTAAACATGCCCTAACTCCTCAACTCTTAACTTTGCAACCCTCCATCCTTTCAATGCAACTTTTATTTTTTTGGCACATTCCTCTCTTTGTACAGGCTGTGCTTGTGGAAACATATTATGAACTTCAACACTTTTACCCCACAGATCTGTTCTGTTTTTACAGCCTGCAGCTCCAACCTTTACAATTTTAGCAGGGAGTTATTGATAACTGGTAGCTGGTTGCTGTCTTTGGTATGAGCTGATCAAGGCATCTCTCTGCAGGCACATCATACAGCTACTGAAGGATAACAGAGGACTATGACAAGTTTGGCTCAGTCAAATTTTTAAAAACTTTTCTTTACATTTTTTTTGTCTTCAGGCTCCCCAGCCTTCATGTCCATCTGCAGGTGGTCTTCATCCCTATTCTTCTATCTGGTCTTTTTACAAGGTCAATTAAATGCATATGTCTCAGACAGCTTTCCAAGTAAAGATTCAAGTCTTTGCAAAGCTGTGAATTTTCCTCTTTACTTCATTCTCAGAAATGATTGAATCAATTTTTTTACTAAATGTTACAAAAATTACAACAAAAATCTATCTTTGCCAAAGTTTAAACCACTGGGACTCAAAATTTCTGTGCCAGCTCTTTGGCTATCTTATCAGCAATTGCAGCAAAATCATATAATGAATAAAGTTAGTCAGTCTTAATTAGCTGTGTCATTACCAGGTCTGCCTGTAATAACATAGTAGCTCAGTCTCCTGGCCTCTTCTAGATGACACTTGACTTACAATTCCGTGGGAATTTTTAATGCCTTACTATATGTTTATGTCTATCTGTCATCATATCATTATGAGATTAAAATCATATCCCCATTCATACTTCCATCAGAAATAATGGCCTGAGAATACCCATTGTTGTTGCTGCAAATTTTAAATCATGCAAAGAAAAGAAAAGAGACCAATTATCAAACTGAAGTTGCTCTAAAAGAAGGATACCATTTTGTCACATAGGTGAGTACTGTCTTCAAATATTTCCACTGTTTATGTATCTATGTGCAATGTAGCAGTTTCAGGGGGACAAGTGAGATTTGCTAGTCATCACCCCATGAAACACCCAGGCAATGATGATTGTGAGGAAACAAAGCTCTTATCCCATCTACAGACTGAGCACGGAGGCACAGGAAAATGGAACTCCTGACAAAGCTTACAGGGGAAGCCTGTGGCAGAGCAGAAACTCTGAACTCCTGCACTAGCTCCTTAAGTATCCACCAGCCTTTTTTCCCCATCTCTATGTGTAAGTCTCAGATTTTATTTTAAAAATTCTTATTTTATAATTGGTTTTCAAAAAGTCTAGACAAATCTAAAATAAATACTTTACCTTCACAGAAAGATTAGGGTAAAAAATGAAAGAAAAACACATTTGAAATGCTCTGATGTTTTGCCAAAACCTCTTTTGAGGAAAATATGGCTGTTTATGCTGATTTTTGGCAAAATATGATAAATTGGCTCATCTCAGCCCCATAGTGAAGTTGTTTTAGAGAGGCTAAAACAGTAAATCCTTACTTTTAGCACCATAACCACTTAATTATAGAGGATAACATTATGACATTGCTGGTGTTTAATGCTGAGTTCAACTCCATTCTGCCACAAGAGTGGAAACACACACACATCACCTTTCCTGGAATGCTTTTTCTTCCCTTTGGATAATTGTATTTCATCATGTTCAGAGCTCAAGCAATTTGAAAAGCTAGCAGTGTTGCTACAGAAACTGAGGTTACAACTAAGCTCCCTTCTCCTTTTGCATGCAGAGAATTGCAAGACAAACTGCTTCATTATTAAAAAAAAACAAAACCAAAACAAATCTCTTAATTTTAAAAAGTTATTCTAATCTCTGAAGAAACCAAGAGTGTTTCAATATCTGGCATTTCCCAACTGTTTATTTAAAGGACAAGTTCTGCAGCAAGTTTTCTTTTGTCTCTGTAATTTCATCATATTTGGAGCTTCCTCCAAATGCATTTTGTATACACAACTCTTAGTGAACAGATCTTTAGCACACATTCAAGGCCTCTCCACCCACACCTCATCAAAATAAAAAAGAAAAAAATTAAAAGTTATTATACCAAACAACTGAAACGTTAAGGCAAACACTGCAAGGACTCATGTAGCCATGAGAACAGTATTCTTCTTAGGATCTGTTCTGGTCCTGGCTGGGATGGAGTTAACTGTGGTGCCATGCTCTTGCACCTGCACCAGTGTGTCAGCTGCGCTTACAGCACCAAAGCTCCCTCCCTTCCCCACAAAGCAAGTGGGCTGCAAGTGGGCAGGAGGTTGGGAGAGGTCGTAGACAGGACACCAAATGAACAAAGGGATATTCCCTACATCTAACACCGTGGTCAGCATGTAAAAGTTCAGGGAAAAGGAGGAGGATGGGGGTCTTTGGCTATCACAGCATTTACCTTCTCAAGCAACTGTTACTTGTGCTGAGACCCTGCTTCCCAGGAAGAAAGTGGGTGGGGAGCAATAAATTAATTCCTCTGTCTCCTTTGCATACTCAGCTTTTGCTTTCCATATTAGTCTATCATTATCTCAATCTACAAGTCTCTTCACCTTCTTTCTTTTTTCTTCCTATTATACAGGAGAGAGGAACAATCAAGAGGCAGAGTGAGTGTTGGGCTGCTGGCCAGGGTTAGCCCTCCACAGGTTCCCATGTAATGGGTGTGACCCATCTGGAATTTTCTGTTAGACCAGGCAAATGCATCCCTTCAGCACAGCAAAGCAGAGGCCTAAAGGTGATATGTAGTTATTTCCACTATCAGTAGTGTATGATGCAGAATGATTTAGAAATTTGAGAAGATTGACAGGTCACTCTCACCCCTACATGTTTTTCAAGATAAACAAAACTGCTGTGCAGCACTGTGCTCATTTTACTGTCTCCCAAAAAAAACCAGTTGGTCAGACATGCAGGAGAAGCCTTTTGCCCTACAAATCGGCCACATTATCTTCACTTTTTCTCATCCATTAGAGATGGCCAGAGAATTATTTTCCTTACAAGAAGTAATAGCTTTCAAAAAACTCCAAACTTATGTCTGAACACTAAAGATTTTGACTTCTTGACTTAGAGCTTAATGATTGTACTTCCTGGTTATCTGTATGCATTCTCCTTTATCCATGAGACTAGCTGGCCAGGCTCCCTCTCTGGTAAAACCTGATGTTGATCACCTTCTGTTGGCACAAAGTAGTTCATCATAGGCCAGAAATATTTGTCCAAAAACTTGAATTCCAGTGTATGATAGAGTACGTTTGAGTACCTGCCCCTGCAGTTCCTGAGGACTATGACATAACATTTTCTATGTTCATTTGATTTGCTGTTATCTGAAAATGAAAACTCTAATAGATTTCTATTAAACCTTTTTTACAGGAAATTTTCAATTCTTCCTGTTTTAATCAAAACCTGACTTTTGTCACATTTTTCTTCCTCTCCTTACCCCTAATATCACAATAAAAAGAAGTGAAGGTAAGTTTCTAAGGCTGTTTAGTTTCAGGTTCTGCATTTCCTTTATTTGCTGACACTAAGCATTAATTTGATGGTTCTCTGCATTTCACACAAGTTCCCAGTAGCACTTGCAAGTAGCATTTTATGCACAACACATGGCTAATATCTAGTCAATCTCTTCTCCACCAGTTTCAATCAAATCCTTATCTATTTTCTCGCAAGGAAAAAGAAAATCCCTTAAATTACACCACGTGGAGATGATCTAGACAAAACTGGCTGAGCTACAACATACTAAGACTAACCCAAACCACATCACCTGTGCTGTGCCAGGCACCACCCTGTGATACTCCTCCTTCACGGGCCCCTACAGACTCCTGGGTGTATCAGAGAAAGAGGTCTGTGTGGATTGCCATCCTGTAATATGATGATGAAGCTGTCTGTAAACATGGCACCGTGCTAGAAACGCAACTTAAAATTTGCGCAAATCATCATCAGCCTTCATCAGTCTTGTTACTGTCTCTGTTGTTTTGCTTTCCCATAAAATAATAGCAAAAACAGCATTAAAACCAACCTAATAAACTTCTTTTTGGTGCTCCAAGGCAAAAGCATCTGCTCTTACATCCTTCTTCAAAGATATTTACTCACCTTTTCTAAATTATTTCCTTCCACTTACAGAAACTCTGCTACTACTCCAGGCAATCACTACCCTTATTGCTACAAAGTATTCCTAAATATCTACTCTACCATTTAACAAAATGCAATTAGAGTCTGATATGAACAATAAAAACACAGGATTATACTAGATAAAACTGTATTTCAGTTCATCCCCAATTTGCCAGAGTTTTCATATATTTGAGGACCCTTATTAAACTCTCTCTCCATTTGAGATCCTCCATTCTCTCAGTGGAAACACCCAATTCATTCAATCTCTTCTTACCATTAGGTTTTGCAGATTTTTGATAATCCCCTTGTTCACTTTGGATTTTCTCCAATTAGCTCACATCCTATTAGGAAGGCACAGCCCAAAGTCAGTTCCAGTGCTCCAGCTGATGCCTTATCAGTATTGAGTGAAGCAAGATTACTTCATGTGTCTTGTCAGCTGTATTCCTGTTTGCATGTCCCAGGTTGGCAATTATTTTTATTTTTCCTGAGCATTCCCAACTCATGTTCACACACGTGATCCACCACAAGGTGCAAGGCTTTATTCTGAATAAGTATTTCCCTGACGCTTACTTACATCAGCTGATAACTTGGTGGTGTTCTTCACTAACAAACAGTGCTAAAGCACCACAACTAAAGGGCAAACTATACCTGGTCAAAACCTTGATGCAGGGACCTAACATGTTGCTTCTGTGTGTCCTGGGAGGTTTCTTTGCTTGATTCCATTATTGTGCTTTGTTTTAGTTTTATTGGGGTCGTTTTGTACATTTTGAACAAAGCTGTTAGGCAGAGAGAGGATACATAACAGATGAAGGATCAGCAAGCACTCTTGCTGACTACCACATAGTTGCATAGCTGCTATGTGCTCAGTCACAAACTCTTTCGTGAGGCCATGAGGGCTCTGTCCCTCAGCTCATCTTTGCTGACTGTTGCCTCTTCCCTGACAGAGTCATTTTTTACTGACCATTTGCATACAAATTGCTCCTTTGAACAATCCCTGTACTTGCACTGGGCATGAATGTATGACCCAACAGAATTATCACACGTGGTTTTAAAGTGATAGTCCTGTGGTGACCAGCTTCCTAGATCTGAAGAGAAAGTCCTTTTTTTCTAGACTGACCAACACAGTTTAGACTGACCAACACAATCTCAGGTGATAGTCCTCTTCATTTATACCAACTGACCAACATAGCTACTGTATATTTGTACTAACAGGCTCATTGTTTAAGAATTCCATAGGTTGACAACCCAGAGATTTAAGATAAAATTTGGGTTAAATAAACATTCTTGAATTTCAATGCACAGGGCCACTGAACAGGAGAGACAAAAGCTAGGGAGAGAGGCCTTATGCTTGCAAGCAGAAAGAAGTATTCTACAAACCCAATTGTCACTCATAATCAAAGCTACTCGGCTGGCTGAAGTTAATACAAGATCATTTCACTCAGTTATGTAGGTTTCAGGCTGAGCCTACTGCTTACTAAATGCACCTCCAGGGCTTCAGTTCTTTGATTCCTCCATAAGCCTTGCACCTCTGTTACTGGACACTCTAAACACCGGGATCTTGGGTAGAGTCTTCACACCATTTTTCAGTTAGAGAAATTTAAGGTCTTTAGGATTTATGAGGTTGGTATTTGAATGGTGGATACCTTTGGATATTTTTGAAGAGGCTTGAGAGACAACAAATGGCTTCAAGAAATTTTCAGTAGCCCTGCTGCATAGTAGAGTTACAGAAGATGAAACTATGGTTTATAACCAAGAAGATGAGGGGAAAAAAGAACCTTTTTCATAACAGGAAAATCTCAGTCTTAGGTGGCCTTCCTATGTCAGAATGAATACCAAGAAGTTTTCTCTTTTTAAAAGAACTGTGCCATGAAACCAAAAGAATCCTCCCTGTTTATCAAGCAGCAAAAAATAACCAATGACTTCAAATACTTCTTTAATCTCTACCATCCCTACAGAAGACTTTTCTTTTTACACATTTCAGCTGGTTTATTGCATAAATATTATGTTAGCAGTCATTCTTCAGTGTGTAGGTGGGATCGCCAGTAGGCAGAGACAGTGAAAAATGAGTCTCCAGGTGTTGCTGCTCTTTTTAGAAAATCCTTTAACAAGCATTTGTGAAGATTGAGGTCATTTTGCAAACTTGTAAGAGTTACAGTAAGTTGTTTCACAGACACTTCTTTTTTAAGAAGTGCTGTCAAGAGTTGGTGAACCCAAAGTGGGTTGTATCTTTCTACTTAGCTCTGTTTACAAAACCCAGGTGATTATTTATATGCATTTAGTTTTGAGAATACATTAAAGAGGTCAGGGATGGGGATTATTAGAGCGATGTTTTCATTAATTTCTTTTCTGGCTGCAAGAAAGCAAATCTTGCAGTCCTGAACTCTCCCAACAAACATTTTGAGCACTTGATAACAGCACAGAGATGATGGTCTGTGTCATTAGGGTAATTATTGTAAACACCAAGAAGCCAGGGGAGAAGACGCACAGCTCAGAAGATGAGCTTTTCACCTTCAGACTGCAGATTCTACCAACAACCAGACTGAATGGGTTCATTCAAGTATCAAACCTACACTGAAGTGTCCTCCCACCCTCAGCACCCATCAAACCCAGCAGCAACTCACTGGCTCACTGACTGACAGGGCTCCACAGGGAAGGGCAGGACCACCCAGGGCAGGGCACTGGGATCCATCGATCCCAACACAGGCACTGTGCCGGACTGAAACTCTTCTTGCTGCAACGGTTCATTCAGACAAGATTGCTGGCAGCTTTCCTGAGGATCAAATGGATGCAAACTATTTTCTGGAGCACACCAAAGGAACATGAGGAAAAACAACATTTCAAAGCTTGTTCAAAGCACAATGCCACTGTCCTTATCAACACCACCCTCTGGCATAGGGAAAGCTGTTCAGAGTGGGTAATTCCAGGCAAACGTCACCCAAGATACCGCTCTGAATGCCCCTGTGCCAGCACTTGATATCAGGTAGCAAAGAGAAGTGTTTTGCAGTGAGGATTAGCACTGAAGGCCTCAGCTCTAAGGATGCAATAAACACCACATGGAGGGAGCACAGCCGTAGAAAACCGTTTGGCATTTCATAATCAAGTCCCCCACCTTCACACTTAAGTAATATTTTATCGTCTAGCATCGTGTCTTGGCACAGAATTCCACAGGCTGAGACTCTTTTGTAATTCTGTACTCTACAATGTTGTTCCCCCCCGCCACAAAGAGACCTCTGTCCAAAGGTGGAACACAAACAAGCTCCATTCTGAGTCATAAAAACATAACACATGCGTAAGTGCATGCAATAATCTTTGTATAATTTGCCCCTTAGTCATTGTCTAGTCCTATTATGTAAATCTGAAACATGCATTTTTGAAAATAAAGGGCTTCAGTAAAATAATTACTGTTGTAATCCTGGAACCACACCCAATAAACAGTTTAGCAATCAACTGGCTCCATATATTTGAAAGCTATAAACAGATTAGTATGAAATTAAACCAGTAAGGGCCAAAATCTCAGCTGCTGGTGTAAATTAGTACTGTTTGACTAAATCAAATTAGCAGTTTGATTGACTTCAATTAAGCTTCACTAATTTACAGAAAGCCATCATCTCTTCTTTCTTTATGCATATTCATCTCAGAGTATGTGTATGTGTGCAAGATATCTTTGTGTTCTATGGAGACAGTGATCTTCCGCACAATAACCTCATTTCTCTCTCTGCATATGTAGATTCATGAAACTTAAGTATGGCTTCAGGCACAATGGGGAGAGGAATTGAGGAACTACCAGAAAAGACCTGATGACTCCAATCTAATAATTTCAGTAAACTCCTATTCATTTTCTTAATAAGAAATTTGCTTGACTACAGAAGACAGCCTGAGACTGCTCTTAGCCAGCTTCATTCCAAAGAACCCTAGAAATTATTATCCATTAACAGTTTTTGCAGAAATTGGAGTAACAGCCAATTTTTTCAAAAACCAATATTGTTAACTTCACAGTATTCCAGGGCAAGAACTGCACCTGACTTTTCATGCATCTCCCTACAATTCATGTCGTGACTTTGACCTCATAGCAAAAATAGACCTGATTTCAATGGTTTTTAATGTCACAAAATTGGCCATAGAAGGATCAGATGATTGGGACCTCCTTCTCATTTGGAAAGGGAGCCATTTATATTGCACTTTCATTCTAAGCCTTGTGGAACACGTGAATCCTTACCACCATACTCAGGTTGCATGTTGGAAAAGTGGGGCACAGAGTCAAGCTATGTGCTCAGCTCATGGAGTGGGAGAAACAAGAAGTCAGGTTTAAGAAACAGATTCTTGTGCCTCAGCCACGTTCCAAAGCCATGCTTTTCCCTGAGATCATCTGTGCACCATCACACTGCCAAACTAAAAATTGTCTCACCACTACAATTCTGGTGCTCTGTCTGAACAAACATTTTTAACACAGGGGGAAAACTCTTTACTGAGAGGGTGACAAAGCACTGCAACAGATTGTCCAGAAAACTTGTGGATGCCCCATCCCAGGAAGTGTTCAAGGCCAGGCTGGATGGAGCTTTGAGCTAACTGGTTTAGTGGAAGGTGTCCCTGCAGATGGCAGCGGGGGTGAAGCTAGGTGATCTCTAAGGTCCCTTCCAACCCAAGCCATTCTATTATATTCTATTCTAAGATCCACAAGGTCAGAAAGAAACAACCCCTCACATGCTGAAGGTTACCTGAAAACAGAAGCTGAGCACAACAGCCACCATGCTGCTGCATTATCATCGATCCCACAGTGCTGAGTGTAAAGCCCGACAACGCATGCAGCCAACACACCAGCAGCAGGTGGGGGTTTGGTTCAGCAGCCTTCATCTCTGGCTCATTTCCCCCCTTCGATCTGCTACAAACACACGGGTTTGACTGCAATGCCCCAATAATATCTGACACCTTGAGGCACGTGGAGGAACACGACTCTCTTTCTCATCATTTTTTCTTTATAGAAATAAGCCTAAGGAGGGGTCTCCCTTAGCGCATCTGTCATTTCCCAATTGCTGCTAAGTAGTAAGTTAACAAACATGAAAAGCTTTGTTTGGGAGCACAGTATAGGGCTTGCATCCAGAGAGAAGATATCTTGTTACTGTGGTATTTCCCGTATACTGAGACATTCCTGGCTGGGAAGGTAGGCAAAAGAAGTATGTATTTAGCAGCATGTGGCAGGACAGTGAAGAAAATGCTGTATGTGCTCCTTTGCCACTCTAAGCTCATCTTTCAAAGCTTGGGCTATATTTTACTATTGACTACTAGGATCAAGTAAATGTTAACATTAAAATGAATTCAATAATATATTTTGATAAAAGCACATTTTCCATATAGTTTTACTCATTTTATGCTATCTGTCACAAATCCTGATCAGTTTGAGGGCCGGAACACTCGCAGAAACAAATAGTTCTTACGAATGAGAACTCTGAATTAATACACGTGACAATACAATCCTGAATTTGTGAAGTGTTATTTCCATCTTTCAAGGAACACAACTGAACCATAAGACTGCCCATAACTGGTCAAACCTGGACTAGGTATGTGACAATACAGAGCTGCTGGCCACATTATTAATGATTTCTAGGATCTTTCAGCTTTACACTTGAGGTTAAGATTTTTTTCCCTTCCTTTTCACTTCTTCACAGAACTTCAGGTTTTGAAGAGCAATATTAAAAAAATATATTCTGAGTTTTAGAGTTTTCAGGAAAAGGTCAACAGATATCTCTATCTAAGTTTTAACTCCCACATAGCACTGAAGTGTAGGGATAGATTTAAAAAGTCATCTGGATGTCTGAATAGACTGAGAAATACATGTTAGGACTGTCAAAATACCTGGCTACTTCTTCCAAAAAATCAACAGGTGATGCTTGCTTAGGAACACATGAAAAATCTCATCATTTTATATCAATATTTTCAAGCTCTTAAAGTATTTTCCTAGAAAACAGAGCCCCACATGGAGTTTCACCTCTAGGACTCGCTCACCGGGTGCTGAGCAAACCTCATCACTTTCGGTGCTGGTTTGTCCCCTACAACCACAGTAAGGGCTCTGACAGCCAGAGCAGATGTGCTTTTCATCACAACCCATCACAAAGTGTACCATACTAGCTGTGTAATATTTGGAAGCTGACTTCTGCAGGGTAACTCAATTAGGCAGCAAGGCAACTCTTTGAAGCTGACAGAACGATTTCCATTGGCTCCAGTGGACACCAAATCAGGTCTAACAAGTAGATAGACTTGAAACAATATGTGCCTTTGAAATACCTATATATAAATACACACAGGGACATAAACAGCCCATCTGTGTCTGAATTTCCTCATCTCAGAAATGTGGATAACAACAGCTATTTACTCATCTTTATAGAATGCTGATAGTATTTAAAGCAATTGGTGTGATGACTAATTAGCTAATATTCGAAATTTTAAAGCACTACATAACTGCTAAGTACTACTACTGAATTAAGCCAAAAGTCAGTAATGGCAGACAGCCTGATCTTTGCTGCTTGTTGACACAAAACCAATTATAAATAACAAGTTCCATAAAGTCTAAAATATGTCATACATGGAGAAATTAATGAAAATTAAGAGGAATAAAATGGTACATTATCTTCATTCAATATTAAAATTTATTGGATTTCAGGCTTTTAATCAGCAATGTCTACAGTAATTTCCCATTCTGTATGTACTATACAGCTAAATAAAGCATACACGCCTTTTTTATTGAAAATAAGGCCTGTGTTAGCCTTGTGCCATCATACTAATATTGATATTGTTAACTTCTGAATCAAGAGCCCTGTTCATCAGCTCATGAAGGTTCAGTTAGGTTTGCTGCTCTTCCTACTCCAGCTGTAAGATTATAAAAGAATCTCATTTTTAGTCATCTCCTAATTGCAAGCATAATTATAATGACCACTCTGTTTCCATTTGGCTCTTCCCAGATTGCACCAGAAGCTCACAGTTATTCTGTAGTCAACTAGCATATGCAAATCTTTCTCTGCCACTTTCTTTCCCACCTTGTGCTGTGTTTTTTTCTAGGGAAAGACCATTTCTTCTAAAGGCAGAAACCTTCAGCTATTAAACATTTAGTCTGTTTTTATTGTTCCTGCCCTCACACTCCCTGTATGGGAAGAACTGGACATGATCTCTACCTTGACAATGCTTCCTTGTCTTGTGTCAGCAGAGAATTTCATAAGTCAGCTCCAACCTTCTACACCCAAGGCATTAAGGAAAATGTCAAGAAAGATCCATCCCAAGCTGGTCTGTTAGGATTTCCACCAACAAGCTTCCACCAAACTGGCAGAACCTGTGCCATCTCCCTGGTCCCTGCCCAGCTTCCTACCAGCTTCCTCAGCTTAAGAAGGAAGGTGTAGTCTATCTTTGCTATCCTAGCATTTCACTCCTGCCAGAGCAGTTTAGCAGATGAAACCTGTACACTTAAAGTTACTACTTTAAAGTCAGTACTTTATACAGACGTTCCTTGCCATGATCAGGGATATAGTCCAGTTTTTCAGATTCCAGAATCATACAAAACAAGTACAGTACTCTATGCCCAGCTTCAGAAATGTAGAGGTAAGTACAGGTACTTCATAAACATTCAAGCAAAACACTACCTACTGTGTCTCAAAAAATGTGGGGAATTACTCCTTTTCAACTGACTAAACAATTACTGCTATTTATTATCTCTATTTTGACAGAACTGGTTTAACACATTCTTTTAAAAACACACAACTTATTCTTTTTGATCATCACAAGTGTCATCAGCCTACCACAACCATTGCATTAAATAACTCTGCACCACAATGAAACATGATCCTCTAAATGTTGAGCCAACGTATTTGCTAAGGAAGTGTGTATCAAGTCAAGCCATCTCAACATATAACTGATCACCCAGTGGGAAGCAAATAAACAAGAAAACAGAATATCTCACCTTTGAAATGCCAGTTAACACAGCTCCACAGGCCCAGTTCTTCTCTAGCATTTACCCCTTGAGAGGCAGCTGCTGCAGGCACAGAGCTGCTCTTGCAAATTGCCTGGTCTACAGCTCTAAGCAAGTGTGTTTGCTGGTCACACAGTCACCAGGGACCCCACAATGCTCCCCACCAAGACAGGAACAACCAGGCACTTCCTCCTCTCCTTTTCCTTCTTCTTTTCAAGGCCACATGCAACCCCCTTCTCTTCCTCTGGGAAGCTGGATTATTTTATGATGGCAACTGGTCGTTCCATCTCCCTGACATTGACAGCACAGAGACTCCTGCGCCTCAGAGAAACATGGGTAAAACTGCTCTGTTGGGGCAAATTCTCTCCCTTGTAAGAAAAATCCCTTCCCTTAAGACAAAGAATTTTGATTGAAAATCACATTTTGCCTGAAGGCATCCTGGTTTTTTAAGTCTTATCCTTTCCTTCCCAGAAAAACATTAAATCAGCCAAATGCCTCTTTCTGTCCCTCCACTGGAAGGAAGGAAAGTAGCAACCAGAAGATAAAATACAGAAGGAAAAGCATGACTGGTGAAAAAAGAAGTGGTAGCACTGACCTCTTGACTCAAGGGCAGTGCGGAGAGGAAGGCAGCTCAGAGTGGGAGGGAAGTGGCAGAGGTAAAACAGTATGCATATGTGAGGATACACATGCAGATACTGATTTACCAAAGCCTAGTGAGGAGGCGTCAGCCTCCCTGTTGGCACCGGTTTGTGCAGCCTGCCTTCCTGCATCTTGTGGAACAGCCACACAGCAGCACGGCCCAGCAGCCTCCCACCCCATTTGGGAAAGGGCATCGCCTTGTCCTCAACAAATGCACCAGCATCCACATTTACCCACGGGAAGGGGCCAGTACTATTGGAGAGCGTCACACTGCATGTGCTATTGCCAGTGAATGTGCAACAAGCTTACACAAGGAACATGATCTGATCTTGCATTTGTTCCATGTCTGTAGCTCCTGGAGACTTGTATGCAGACTGACCCTAAAGCTACAAGCTTGTTTTCCTTGCAAAAGGGAAAAACAATTAGAAAACCTTTGTATTCTTTGCACTTGAAAGGGCAAGTCCCCTTACACCAGATACTGCTCTTTCAGCAGATCTTTGTGGGTGGAGATTTCATATCAGCATGTCTGCCAATTCCTGCCAGAGTTTCATCCAAGCCACAATATATCGAGTCAACATTAATTAGCATTAATTATTATTTGTAAGAAGCAATATTATCTGCACTGCTATCATTCACACTTATTTTTATGCCTTACGTCGGGCTCATATACATGGTACGTCACTGCTCAAATAGAACGAGTGCCCATGGAACCTGCAGACCAATGCACACTATTGTCATCCTTAAACCATTTTGAAGAGGTCATTGTAAAAGCTAGGAGATCCCCTTTTCTGTGCTCCCATCAACTTGCCTGCTACTTTCTGCTTATAGCTTGGTCAAGATTTTTCTTCTCTTTTTTTCCCCCCTCACAAACAGGAAAGAATAATAAAAAAACCCAAACAAACAACTGCCTAGAGATCATAAAACCACTTTTTTTCTAACCAGAAAAACAGAAAAGAACCAACACAAGAAGAGCATTCTCCCACACCATTTGGAACCATCTAAACAGTGTTTACAGTAGAAAACTTTCAAGTGAGCCTTCTGCACTTCACTAGAATGAACTGGTTTCATACTAACAGAGAAAGCATGCTCAATGAATTTATGTTGAATTTATTCCTCTATCTATTTTGTTGGCACAAGCAGGAACTTTCTCAACCACCACTTAATTCTGCTTCAAATCATGTCTCTAAAACCAGAATTGTCCTGTATGAAATGAAGTTTTGTGTTAAGCAATGGGGGTGATTTTATTCAGTTCCCATAAAAGTGAGAAAAATTGCAAATATTACAAAATTCAATTTAAAACAGTTAATTAGCCCAGATAGCTATTATTAGTACTATAGAAGTTATTAGTATTGTTGATAATAACTGCTCACAAATAATGATTTGCATACATTAAATTTAGTTGGAAGAGCTTATGAGCATTAGCAAATCCTATAATGAGCATGGTCCATACTCTCCTTTTAATGAATTCTGCCTCACTTCCAGTTTAAATAATATTTTTTACCACTTTGTTTCTTGCTTATTTTGTTGCTTGATGCAATACACAATAGCAAAGGCACCAAGATTAGTTCAGTGAATCCAATTTAGAAAGCCATTTTTGCATAGGCCAAGTTTAATGAAAACACTCCAGTATGTTAAAGTGAATCCCCTTAGCCAATCCAGGCTGTTTGGAGAAACAACTAAAAATCAACAGGAACTGCTCAGTCAAAGTTATGAATGAGATGGAAACACTGCACACATTTTATGTGCTCCCATTGCTTACACTCTGTTTGAGATTGTTGCAATCACAAATTATGCACTGCTCTGAAACACTACATACTTTGACCAATATGAATTGCAACATTTTGCTGAGGAGTCACAACATGTTGTGTCACACTGCATACACCTTTCCACCAGAACTACGAACTGAAAAAAGCAGGAAAATTTTGCATTGCCATTTGCTGTTGAAAGCCAACTTCCATCTGAAAACACCTGTGAGCAGTTTGATTTCTATTGAAATGTACATTTTATTTGCTTTACTAAGAAGTCAGACTAGGCTTATTTAAATTTTCAGATACATAAGAAAAACAACTTTAAAACTAGGTATTGTTGGCAATAGATTGTTTTCTAATTTTCCCTATTATTCACATATACGTAGGATTAATTTGGTCCACAAGTTATCCAATCAGAGGAAAGAAACTACACCATTTTGCTTACACAAATAGCAAGTACGCAACTAATGTAAGTATGCATTACAGACATTATAAAGGAGTTCTTCTGTTATTGTTGATTTTCAGCTAAAATAAGTCATGAATAATTTGTATAGCAGGGCACCTGAGAATACTGTTTACAGTGCATGGACAATTAATACATAAAAAATATTTGTAGAAATTAATGATTATGACTTGTTTTACTCAGTTTTCTGACTCTGAAACATTGTACTCTTGGTTATTTATACAAAAAGACAGGAAGAATGCTTCCAGGATAATAAAAGCATTCTGGATTAAAAAAAAAAAAAAAAAAAAAGGTAGTTTGATCTTCATTGTATCTATAACCAGTAATTACCATGCCATTATATTTATACCAACAGTCAAGCACTTTGCTGGCATAAACAGACACACCTCTTTCAGCAGCAGGGCTGCAATCACACATGCTGGTAGCTATCTTCATCCAAAATGCACTGACAGTTAAATACAAAGAATGTATAAATTATTGTCCAGATCTTTAGCTGGTTCATCACACAACACTTCACTGAAGTTAATAATGCTGTACCATCTGATAACACATCTCATTATTCACAGCTTAATTAAATTGTGCATGGAAAGTTAACAGAAGGAGGTAACCAACTAATGCAACACAAACAACACAAAATTCAGTGCGGCAAGATTAAGCTGGCTCTGTTAAGCAACACATCAGTAATGGTGGAAAGAACAATTTTGGAAAGCACTCAACATCAATAAAGACATTCTTTTTAGTATTGATGAAGCAAGGCAGCTATCAGGACACATAAAAACACATCTTAACTCACCTTTTCCTGGAGCAAGCACTAATGTTCAAGCACTTCGCAGAAAGATGTTACAAAATAGTCTAATGGGAAACATTCTTCTGCAGCAGTAAAACCAGAAAGCAAGTGGCAGCCAGGTAAAGGAAGAAAATATCTGCAATGCTCGAGGTGGAACACAGTGTGCAGCTTTTAAACAGCAAATAAATTTTGAGGGGCAATCCATCTCGCCATAGGCAATGCTTTTGTCTAGCTCAGTATGTTAAATCCCATCTTAATGTCAGGATGAAGTTTGATTTAATGATGAAAGTAGCTTTTCTTTTCACAATCAATTAGCTTACATAAATAATCTCTTCGTAAATAATCTTAATAAATAAGCAGAGTATCTCAAGCATTAAAAACTGAAGAACATCCATTTTAGGTGCTTCCTAAGAGAAGACAGACAGACTGGAATTGACCTTAAATTTTCAGCTTTTCAGAGCTCTGTAATACATTCCAGGTGGGCACCCGGCAAGGCTTAGGCTTCCTTTCAGCTAACAGAAATACAGGGTGAAAATCACTTCATGTACTACAATCACCTGTTTTGGGATGAGATTATAACAATTCCCTGGTGTGACAACATGTGCAGGCATTTAAAATTTCAGGCAGCAGCACTAAGAACCCACTAACTACAAAGCAGAATCTATGTATTCAGAAATCATTAAAGGTACAAATTCTTAGTTCAAACTATTATATCTTTGGTTCTTTGGCTTTATTTTCTTGTTGCCTGTGAAATTATCAGCGTTCTCCACTGTTTAAAATAAAACCACTCTTCCTAGTGCTATAACTTTTGAACACTTTAATACCTTAGCCAATAGTTTCCTTGTAACAAACTGAAATGGTGTTTATTAAAAAAAAAAAATTATTCCGCCTGCATCAAATCTTACCTCTGAAAAGGAAGACTCACAACATTCAGAAAAAGACTGTTTCGCTGCAATGTTCTCGGGCAAAACTCTTCAGCTTCACTGGGACAGAAATGCAGCAAATACATCCCCAAAAATACACTGCTGAAGGGAACAATGTGCTGCTCTTTCCTGTCAAGAGCAGATGGGAGCAATAATACCTTATCAAAGCTTCAAGGTGTAAAATGAACACAAATATTCATTTTACTCATTTTTTCCCTTGCAAACTAAAAGAGCCAGGACATACCCTAAAGAAGCTGGCGTGTGATTGTCCACTATTTAACGAGCAACAAGCTTTGTGACAAGGGCTAGCCCTCTAACCCAGTACCTTCTCACGCCACACAGAGGCCTCTGTTCAGGAGATAACACAGACAAAGGCCAGCTCCCTCCAGACAGCACAGACGAGGTCACCTCTTTGTAAGGAAGAGAATTTAGCCATGCTAAAGTCCTCAGGGGAAGGACTGGGTGCTGGCCTGTTTTTACTAGAGCTAAGGTAGCCCTAAAGACCGGATGGGACATTGTGGGCACCTTTAAGTGTAAGATCAAGATTGTATCTAGAAGACTCACCATACCATGGTGTTTCAAATACTAATGAATACATTCATGCCCAAGAGTAATTTTCCCAAATTAATTAGGATTACTCCTATGTATAAAAGTATGTCAGCGTAGGTGTGCACAGAAGAGGTTCTGGAATGTCAGTCATCATATATGCATCAGTTAAAGCACACTCAGAAATGTTTTTGTTTGAAAGATTGTACTAACCTTAATATAAAATACATGTTTTCTGAGTCTGATGACTCAAGAAGAACTTGCAAGTCTATACTTCAACTTATTAATCTTATATAAATAAACTTTCCCCTTGTGAAAGGGAGTCCTATGGCATTAATAAATAGGGATCTTTCTCAACCAGACTCAGATTCTGTAAGAATCACTTAGGAACATTTAGACTAATTGTTTGTTGCGAATTATTCACTTGACTCTGTCTCTTCAATCAAGAAGCATGGCTCTATTTCTTTCATCAGCACAAGCCAGTATAATAGAATACTCTCATATCCAACACCATTTAATTAAAGTCTCAGATGGGAACAGCCATAAGTCTCGACAAAGTTTTGAAGTTTGAATGCAGGCCCACTGGAGTGAAAGCCCCACCTATTCAGTTTGCCTCTGCACCTGACTACATCTATTTTCCTCAAGGGGCCAAACTTTAATGGTAGTACATTTAAAGGCCAAAGTAGGAGTAAGAGGGTACTGGGTGTTACATCCTGCCTTCAAAATAAACTCTATCCAAGTCACCAAGATTTACTCACAGAGATGACTATTTTTTAAAGTAGCACTGGAGGAGGCTATTCTCCCCACAACACTTAGATAACTCTTAAAAAAAAATCTTTAATCTGTGTTGGACTTTGTTGAGTTTCTTGGCACTGACCACGCATCAGACGGAAAAGGTAAAACCAGACTGTCTTCCAAAACCCTTATGGCATAAATAAATCAAGCTATGAATAAGGTCTCTTGTATGTGATGAGTAAATACCTCCATTGCCTGATCCATCACTGTCAGGCGCCAGAGCTTACACTTCTCAGATATGGACACTGAAGTCTGCAAATCCTTGAATCTCTTTGTGTATCAGTCATGCTCTGTTTCTCTTTCATAATCTCCTATTCTCAACAGTTGCTAGAGATTTTTGCTAGGAAAAAAAATAAAAGGAAGAAATATTTTGTACAGAAATTGCAAGTAGGAAGAACTTTGAAATTGATGCAACCCAGCCCCTTTAGGAATTACACACTGATGTTCAACCTTCACTTTTGCTTTTGTTCTTTTTTTTTGTAATTTTTATTCAGTGCAATACAAAACAAAACCAAAATCAACCACAAAAAAACCCTCCACTCCTCAACCACCCCTAGCCATGAAAGACTGGAAAAGTATACTCCAAGAGAGAAAATGCAGATGAAAGACAATCGCTTCCAAAAGCACCATGGGAAATGAAAATCCAGAGAACTCCCTAGCCTGAGGAAAGCTGTAGAGGTGAGCGGTCCAAAAAATTACACCAGCAGAAGCTGTCAAATTGGAGATCGTTGGGCATCCTGAAAATTTTCAACAGTCTAGCAGTAGAACTGCTCTGCAATGTGCTCTCAGTTGGAGCTCTCTACTCCAGCTTTCTCATCTTCACCTCTTCATCTCAGCTTTGCTCCCTTTTCTTTTTCCTCTGCTACCTTTAATCTGCCTGACTCCCTCCTCCCTATATTTCCATTAATTTATTTTTTACAGTAAAAATAAAAAGGTTCTGAAATGTCATTTCCATAATGAAAAAATGTAAAACCACTCAACATTTTGAAAAGGGAAAATGATCTATGTAAAAAGAAACCCAAAGAAGCAGCTGTGTGCCACAGCAGCATTTGCAATCCCGGAGAAGTTAGGATCCTGTTTGTGCTACGCTCCCTCTGTGCAGGTATACTCACTCCTTCTTCATCGGTCCTGACTGACTTAGAGGGAAGGAGCCATTGCATTAAAGCAGATTTGGAGATGTTTAGTAAGACTTGGTCATAAGCAAACAAATCAGGACTACCGACACGTTTACTGGCCAGAAGATACTGGGTGTGACACACCAGAAAGTCACTTGCAGACATTAAACTGGCACTGGTCTGTGGACTATGTTTTACTTGCCAGTCTTGGGCTAACACTCAAGACTTTTCTCTCCTTGCAAAGGTATGACGTCAGGCACATGGCAGTTCTTGAGATTCTGTATAAGCCAGCATTGCCAGAGGCTCTGTACAGGTGTGGTTAACAGTTATTTAATGATTCTTCACAATTGCATGTATCTGTCTGAACATAAATACAGTCTGATCGTAATCTTTCTTTTCACACCATGAATTTGCCCTAGTGTTTCCACCCTTGCAGGTTCCCAAATGCCCAATGTCTGTTATTACAGACCTGACATTCACTTCATCATTTTGAACCATTCACAAGCATTTTGCTGCCCAGTTGGCTTGGAAAGGTGAAAAGAATGAAGGCAGTGTATTTAATACAAATGCTCCAGTTCTTCACTTAAATCCTGTATGTTGTCTCCTTGATGACTCACGGGACTCTCCTCCTTTCCCCATGTTTACACAGTGATGACAAGTACTGCTAACTTTCTAAAAACCAAAATTATCAAAAAACCTCCAGAACACTGGCTATTCCTGGGAAAAGCTCTCTGTCTTTCTCCTTTCCCAGCAGCTGCATGAGCCTTTATTCTAAATATTACTACAGTTCAATTAGTTAAAATAATTTTGAGTGATAGTTCAACTGTTTCTTTTCCAAAAGGTAATAGTTTTCCTAATTAGTCACTTGCTTTGATAAGGCACTGACTTTTACTCTAATCTAAATTAACAAGACTTTATCTACCTGCATCATTTAAACACACCCTACTCGCAAATCTGGTATGACTAAAAACCATGACAAGTGTTTGGTTTCATTTTACACTTGCTTCAAAGTGCCCCACTTGGAGGTTAATTATTAATCTGCTAAAGTATATGTAAAGGTTCAGGGAAACAACAGGGTTAGTAGGTAGAGCAGTAGTGGAGGAATTAGGAAACCCATGTCCTATTCCCATCTTAGATTATGTAAGTTTGGCCAGGACATTCAAAACCTGTGAACTTTTACTTAGAGAACCAAAATAGCAACTCTGCACAAAGCACTCTGACATCTGTAGGGAAATTTCATGGGTGTGAGGCAACAGGATGTTTATTCACACCTTAAAGAGACTGAAACTCAGCTAATCCCCTAAGAACTTACCCAGGAACTGGAAATCAAATACACAGTGCATGCAACTCCACAAAGTAATGATTTTATTACATCTACAGCAACAGAAGGACCAGCTCCTCAAGCCTTTGCTACATTTGTCTGCCATCTGAAAGGTGGTGAAAACATGCTCAATTTCTAGAACCAGTCTGCAGGACATAAATCCCCATCTCCCACCACCTGAGGTACTGCAGTGGATGTATCCTCGGCGTAACTCTGCTCTCTGTTCCAGGAGTAAGCCAGCAGCAGCATGGACCACATTTTCAAAGATATCAATGGTTCTGGAGCTGTCCAGAGGGTTGCAGATAAGGAAAACAGAACACAGCAAATAGAGGACAGAAAACACACCAGAGAGGTACAGTTTAAGGGTAGTACTGCCAAATCCTGCCTACCACAGGAAAGTCTGAGTTGTCAGCAGCCTGCTTCCGAATACTTCCATTATAATGCATTTCACTTGGTCTTGGAAAAAATAAAAATCAAGAAGGTTTTCACACCATTATTTATTTATAGTTTTGGCTAATGCTTCTATAAATCATGGGATTCCACCCAGTAACAGCTTTTTGGAAACAAAGAAATAACAAAAGAAATCCAACCCAGAAGCAAGAATGTTAAATACTTATTGCTGTTCAACTGGAATATTATTGGCAAGGTGATTAATTTGTTGATCCACAGTGCTATAAATAGTATTTTAACTTTGTTGAATTGAAACATATCCTTCATATCTCTAGTCATTGTTTACCCGTGTAAAATATATGCAGGTTTGAGTTGGCTTAGGTGTACTCCAGCAAGGGCTAGCAAAGTTCAGTGAGTCTCCATCACACATCCGAAGTCCTTCATCTCTCGGTTAATTTTGCTGTAATTCTCTTACAAGGTTGTTCACTTTCCCCCATCAATGCATGGACTTGAAGGCAGTGAGAGGCTATTGTAACAGCTCAGCTGGTGTTTCCTCATATCATGGGCCAGTGATAGCAAGCCTCTGGCATCAATACCAAGTTTGATGCCAATAGATATTTGGTCTAGCACCAGCAAAAACAAGCTATGATGGTTTCTTTTTAAGTTTGTTTGGCACCAGTAGCAAAAACCATTCACTATGCTTGGCAGAGAGCCACAGAATTTCACCAAATGGCTTCTGTATCGTAACTTCATAACAAGCATAACACAGCGTAACTTCTAATTGCGGTGGAGCCTGCCCCTTAGCAAGCAACTCTCTCCTGACAATTATATCTAGGATTATCAATACATGTGCTGCTTTCCAACACCAGTTTCTTCCTTACTGTAAGAAAAATTTCCTTGAAGAGATCCACGAGCCCCTAAGTCCATCACCATTTGGATTTTGTCTCTCGTGGTGCAGTTACATGAAACCCAGTAATCAGCCATGAGAAAAGCCTATGGGGACAGTTACAGAATTAAGTCATCACAAAATATGTTGTAAATACGGTGTTGATTTAACCTCACCCTGCACTCTTTTATGTCACGTATTTCTCCGACTGCAAAACTGCAAAATATTTTAGAGAGGTGCACCTTATGCCAGAGTGGAACCTCATTCAAGCCCTGGAGGCTTAACACAGCACTAGTAAAAAGAGAGAATTAGCCATAAATTATCCGAGTCTCAAGACAGAGCAATCTCCATTTTGACAGCTCCTTGCTAAATGGTACAGCACTTTTCAGTGAGGCCTTGTGGTGGATTACCCCAGTGGACACAGCGCAGGACAAGGCCTCCAGAGAGCTCAGTTCTACAGAAAGGGTTGCAAATGACTTACCAAATTATTTTCAGCAGGACTCGCCTTCATTGCCACCTGTAAAATGGGAGAGCTCTGAGATTTGTCGGTGAAAAGGATGGTGTAAGAATCCAGAATTATTTCTCCAGTACTAAGCATAAATAACAAGAACAATAATGTCACTTCCTTCACAGGAGAAAATCTGTGCCTGCCTATTCTGTCACAATCCAGGGCTCTGGAGAAAAAAAAAATTTGCTTAGATGCAGGCATTTTTTATGGAACATGAAGTGGGCACAGGGAGGAAGTGATACTAAGCTCTCAGCATGGGAAAATTTCATTCTGAGCAATGTCTCCCAAGAAAATAAAGACTGCATGAAACAAAGTTGAAATGGAACTCCTCACTGTAAATTCAGCTCGTAGTACCTGCCAAAGACATAAGAAAATCTCTACCCACAGGGAATGGCTGTCCTTGTGAAAAAGTGCCAGTCTTTCCCAATGAGGGAATTCACGCAGACGTGCATTCTGCTTCAGTGATCAAACTCTTCCTCTCAAGGTCTAAAGGAATTTCCACTAACCTCCTTTCTTACAGCTCGGTCTCTAGCTGGATTTCCTTCAATTACAAAAATATACACAGTGCAATTAACCAACCTTCCCAGACTGTAGTTCATTTACGAATGCTAGGCACATCTCCTGCTGCGAGCAGCCCATCCAGAGCAAACTCTTTGAACTGCTCTTTTGTTTCTCACATAGTGTATTGCATTGCCCAGTCTGATCATTCCTGGCAAGGCAGTGCACTCCTGTAGCTTGCCACAGGAGGAGAAGAGATGATGGAGCACTTTGTCCAGCTGCTGTGCCCAACATCTCAGATGCACAAATAAGCTTGCCTACCACTAACTATAGGACTTTCCCAGTCACCACAGAATCCTTTATTGACCAGTTGTTCTTATATGACCTTACCTAGAAACCCTCTCTAATCTATAGTTAGTGGTCTGGAGAGACAGAAGGCAGAAAAGAGAAGTAAGAAAGAACTGGGTGGAAAAAAAAAAAAACTAGAAGAAATATTTTTTTTTAAAAATTTAAACCAAGAACATATCATGACACACCTTTGCATGATGTTTGCTGAACTAAAAACCCCACGTCTCCAAGGTTTAAAATACCATGGAGACAACATAACTGGATCAACCAAAAATACACTCACAACCACCAGACAGTGTAGCATTTTTCTACATTTAGTAAGGAATATTTTTGTAATTAGTAGCTTGAGCAAACTGCAAAGGACTATACAACCTTATTTCCAAATACCCATTGGCAGACTATTTCTAAATTAAATGAGTGAAATACTACAGAAATGGGGAGCAAAGCTGATCGCGTGATTTTCAAGCAACCATTCATATTTCTCCATTTGTCTTTGACTGGATACTGTTTTGGGTAGGAAAAGAGGGGATTGTACATCAAAAAAAGTCCTGCTCTGCTGATCTGAAGAGGAAGAGATGTTTCATTTTAGAACAAAGAATTAGATTTTTTTCACATTGCTTCACTGGAGGTTTCTGGAGGTTTTTCTTGGGGTGATGGGGGTGGGGTGTTTGGCTTTGCTATAATACAGCACATCAAAGTGCTTTTGATGTGAAGTTTACTTAACAGAATCAGTTTTTCCGATGATTGTGTTAATCTTTATAAACCTGAAGGCGATACTGTGCCTTTTTAAAAACTATAGCAGGAAAAGACTTGAGGTTACATATACTCTCAGTGGTGAGAGATGGGAGTAGTTGGATTATTTCACCACTTCTTACAACTTTGCTTGTGTTTCACGGGCAGCGTCAGCAATGAGCTTGATATTGCTCTCACTCAGGCCAAGAAGGCTCTATTTAAACCCTGCACAGCCCTTTCATAAGCACCTTTCATATATTTTCTCAGGTCAGAGCCACCAGAGATTTCAAGGGACAGTTTACAACAGGCACTGGCTCAGAGATAGTGAAGGGGCCTTTAGCCACAACAAGAGTCAGTGTTGATCTTAGAAAGGCTCCCTGCTCCCACCCATTAATAGCTATCTTTGTATTATTTTGAGTACAAGCTTCTGTCCCCTCTCAAATCCTGCAAAACCAGCTTTGCCATCCACTCCTAGTCTTGAAGTACGGCTGTGAAAAACCTTCTGTTATGTCTGACGTGTTTACCTACAGCATTTGAATGACTTTTTAAGTTCTTTGAATAAAGATAAGAGACAATGTGTACATTTTCCACACAAATAGTAGAACAGTAATAAAATAAACATCAAAGGCAAGCTAGCAAATCATCGCTACTTCACTGCTATTTACAACAAAAGCAGGAAGAGGAAAAAACCTACCCTCGCCATTGGCATCATCGTAGAAAATATGAGTTTTGGAAGTAATGATACCTTTTTCCCATACCCTTAAACACAAACATTGGCACCTACAGCTAAGACAACACTTTACTGAAGGATTTCAGTTTACATTACATGGAGACAACAACAACAATGAACCAAGAGAGGTCTCCCTCCTCTTATTTTTGTCTTTCTGAATTGCCTGCTTTTCTCAACTGGTACAGCTTTTGTGAGAACAGCAAGACATCCAGCATATTATTATTTCTATTAAAGTTGTCAAGAATGCAATCAGAGGGACAGAAGAATCTCTCACTCCACAGTATTTATCATGTAAACTCATGCAAGAAATCGCAAAGCTTTGAAACAAAATGTAGGTGTATGGGGGGGAACATATATTCTATTCAAGAGAGATAGAGAGATCAAGATAGAAAGTAGGGCTGTTTTGTTTCTCCTCTTAGTCTTTTAAACCTGTCTTTTTTCATACTCCTCTCCAATACTCCTTGAGACCCAGACCACAGTGGAATAATTCCAATGCAGAGTCACTCTGCATTATGTATTTATTCTAAAATAAGGTCTGATTTTGAAAGACTGCTTTTGGAAAATATGGAGCAATTCAACTCTTACTCCAGGACACAAAATTCAAAGCATACATATGAGAAATAAAACATAAGCACCACACTGGATTTCTGCCGATGGTTTTGTTATTGTTTTGCAGACGCCAGCGCTACTGCTGTATGAAGTGAAATGGCATTTTGCAATGGACTCTGAACAGTGAGTAGAACAGGGAGTTTTCAGAGAAGCTACTACCAGCTAGCTCTCTTCATTGAGTTGTTCTATCTACCATAATGTTGAAGGAGAAAAAAAAAACTGAAGGAGGGCAAGACCCTGACAACTTAAACCTGAAAACAAACCCCAAAAGGACAAATAATTTTTTAAAAAGAAGAGTGTCTACGTAAAATTGCAGAATATGTTGTCCCAAGTTTTATGGGAAATTTACGGATTCACAGTGATTTAAAGAATGTTAAAATCACCATTAAAAAATTAAATTAAAAAAAAAACCACCACTCAAACCCAAAACCTACACAATAAAAGATTTTACTAGAGAGTGGCAGTTGTAAGAGAGAAGTTACAAACACACCATCCAGAAGATCTTAAGCAATGCTGCTACAGGAACAGTAGCACACGCAAAATTGAGTTTAAGGCTTCAACTAACTCTCTCATAGCAGAACTCCAAAGCATTGCCTACCTGTTCCCATTCTACCTCTGCACCAGGTGTGCTTATGACAGAAGGAAATAGAGACCAGGACTGAAACTGTTTTGTCAGGCTACATAAATCATTAGGAATTCACAACTGCAAAGCCATGTATTATTTTCCAACAGGTTGTTGAGCTGTCATATTACAACTTGTTGCTTTATACGGCGCTATTAAAATAAATCACTGCACGTAACAGGTTCAGCTCTGCCACCTATAAGTCATTCTGCATTTTACACCTGGGAGGCGGGCCGGCTCTGCTTAGTCGCGCCGAACTGCGGCTTCGTTCGAAATACCCGGGAAGGGGAGGGACCTGGCAGGAGAAAATACAAACAAGTTTCGTAAAATAACTTTCCAACAGGACCTCGCTGTCATCTTAGCTAATTACGGCTCTGATACGGCTTATTAGGGCATACCCACCTTTGCTACCTTGCTTCTCCACCCACCACCCTTTCAGATCTTTGTCCTGGCTCCGCCTCTCGCCGGCGTTATAATGGGCTGGTCTGAAAGTGGTGGAGAGACACACAACCACAGGGGAAGGGAGAGATAATGACAATAACACTAATAACCCTAATAACCCGTCTGCTGCCCGCCTCGCAGCGAGGAGCCAGCCCGGCGTCCCGGCACTGACAGGGGTCGAAGCCGGAGAGAGCGGAGTAACCCCGACGGCCCTCGAGAGCTTCTCCCCGCGCCCGGGGAGCGCCGAACGCCAACAGCGGCAGCGTCCCCGAGGAGGACCGAGCCCGGGCGGAGACGGACAAGTGCCGGCTCCGGCAGCCGCCCGCCCTCTACTCGCACCGGCTCCACGGGGGCCGCCTCGCCCCTCTCCTTCAGCCCCATGGAGCAGCGAGAGTAAAGAGCGAGAAGGACAAAAAGGGGGGCGAAAGGAAAGCGAGCACCCCAGTGGGAAAGAAGGAGGTGGAAGCCCGGAGGAATCGCCCAGTCCTCGGCGCCCACCGGCCGCGAAGGGGCCGGCCCCTGCTAGCGACCCCGGGTCGGCGGGCTGAGGCGGGCGCGGAGCCCTGCTGCCGTGCCCTGACGGTCTCGCCTGCCGCCGCGGAGCTGTCCAAGCCGGCGAGAGGACAGAAAGCTCCTGGGTCGCCTCACTGCCTCCCGCCTCCTTCGAGGCCGCGCCGAGGGGCGGGGGTCGCGCCCGCCCAGCGGAGCCGCGGGGTGCGGGGGGGCCGGCGGCGCCGCCGCCATGAAGCTGGAAGTGTTCTCGCAGCACTATGAGGACAAGCTGAGCACCGGCAGCGACCAGGAAGGCAGCGGCTCGCTCTCCCCGGCTCCGGCGGAGAGCGAGCTGGGCTCGGACGGTGACTGCGCGGCCAACAGCCCGGGCGGCGGGGCCGGGCGGCCCGGGCATCCCCC
>VWZV01017171.1:763621-795508 GCA_013397155.1 Irena cyanogastra | reverse complement strand
CTATGGGCCCCTCCGGCTGGCCGGGCCGCTGCCGCCGGCGGCGGGGGGCTCGGCCTCGTTCCAGCCGTACGCCGTGGAGACCCCGCTGGCTTAATGGAGCCCCCCTCCTCCCCTGTGAGGGACCTGCCCGGGGAGGCGTGGAGGGGGAAAGGAGGAGGCTCTGGATCCCGCACTTTAACTCCAGAGGCGACCACAGCCTCCAAGCAAAAGCCTCGGTGACTGTGCCTTAGTGAAATGACAGTGGGTTTAACTTNACAGTGGGTTTAACTTAAGCAAAAAAAAAAAAAAGAAAAGAAAAAAAAAAGTAGAAAAAAAAAAGTAAAAATCAAACAACTGTCGGTTTGGACATAGCCATGAGCCTCAAGTGCTTCTTACTGTTCGTTGAGACTACTTGACTTAAGCCAGTCCCTCGCCACCTCCTTTCTATGTCTCTTTCTTGTCCCCACATCTCCTGCTACCGAAGCCTGGGGCAGCAGAGCGGGGTGCCCCGCGGAGGGGCGCAGTGGCGGCCGCTGGGGGATGCGCTGTGCGCTTGGGGGGGGCGGGGAGGAGGGAGGGGGCCGGGAACAGCAGGGAGAGAGGAGGGGAAGGGGCCGGGGTCTGCTGTGGAGCCGTAGGTCTGTACTGCAAAGCAATGCATCACTGTGCCAAAAGAAACCTTTTCTCCTGTCCGGCAACTAGCATTTCCTGGGAAGGGAGGATATTAAATTATTTATAAAAGTAGTGTTTTTAACACAGAGAGAGTGCAGCTTTTTTAATTAATTATTGGAGGGGGCGGGAGAGGGTTAAAGGAAATGTCAGGCGTTGTGTCCTGTACTGGCTGGCGTTCTACATTTATGGCAAAGACCATTGCTACTGGAAAGAGAAGAGTAATTTTTTTTCGTATTTTATTTTTGTGTTTGTATGTAATACATGTGCGTGTGCATTTTATTGACGCTCGGCTACCATGTTTTTCCGGTTTTTTCCATTCTCCTTTCCCCCGAATAAATCTGCCCCCTAAATAAAGGTGGTAATAAGGAGAAGAGCGTGATGTCTGTGCTGGCGTGAGGGAGGGAAGCCTGTCGTGGGACAACCTTGACCGAGAAGCTTGGCTAGGGTCGCGGGGGCAGCAGGGATGCCCGCCTTTTCATCCCCATCCCTGCCGACGGGTAGAGGTGGCACCTATGGACCCGCCTTATTTTAGTCGCGGGAGATGAGAGGTTCTCCTCTTGGGCTGGCGCCAGGTATGAAAGTCCTCTGCAATTGCTCGAGTCAAATCAGAATTTCTCGCCGGGGCTCAACCCTGCAGAAATGCTGGCGATTTGCAGGTGGAGAGATTTGCAGGCAAACTGCCTGGCGTAGGGGCAGCCTATATGTGAAAATCCTGTACATCTGTTTGCCTTTTTTTTTTCTTCCCCTCCTTTTTTTTTTTTTAATTACTATTATTGTTGTTGTTGTTGTTGTTGTTTTTCCCACGAAGGACAGCAGGCGACATGTAATCCTGTTGTCATCTCTCGGTCCGAGGAAAACTCGCTTCAGGAAGGTCGTTGGCACTACCGGGCTCCGGCTGCTTCGGGTGGAGACATCCCCGCTGGCACATACAGCGGGCGAATCCTCAGCGGGGTGAAAGCTGCGGAGTATCTTCTGGTAATAAAAAGTTCGCACGCGTTGCCTTCTCCCGCCGGGCGTTGTGTTAAGGCTGATTTGTATTGTCAGAAGCCATCAGCCAAGCCTCAGAGAGGCTAAGTCGGAAAAATGAAAGGCTGGGGGGGGCTAACTGCCTGTGCTGCTGAATTATAAATCAGTGTCGTCCCCGAACTCGAAGAGTTTATACAAATGCTGAAATGATCATTCGGAGTTCGTTTGTTCGGTTGTTTAATTAATACTTCTAAAAGTATGAAAATCGGCGGGCTTTTTTCCCCTCCAAGTCCTCTGTAAGCACAGGTTACCTAAAAGAACGATGTCAAGGAGAATTTTTAATTACACGTATTTTGGACCTTGGAGTTTCTCTCCCACCTCTTTTTCCCTCAGCGCCGAGATTCAGCGGCTGACTGGTTTCTACCCTACTCGCAAAAATTATTGCGAATAGCAAAGGTGTGTTGTGAAAGGAAAGCTTCAAACAGAACGATCTGCGGCCAAAAACACCGACTTGTTTCAGTATAGCTCAAACAGATTTCACGGTGTGTTTAGCTCAGACCATAACATCCATCAGAACATTGCGAGAGATTAGTGACTAATGTATGAAGTAATCCAACCCTTGAAGGAATTGGTTTTTGTGTACACACGCGCATGCACACATACACACACGCTATTTTGACATCATTCAGCCTTCAAGGCTCTGTGCAAATATTCATCTACCCTTCCGTAATCTGCTCTTTCCTCTGCCTTGTGTTTTACCATTTCTTTTTTTATAGGAGTTCGCATGACCTGTCAGCACGCAACTCCTAATATCTTTTGCTTTTGTCCATCTGTAAAGGTCCTATTTCAGAGTATGTTAAAAGTATCTTGATGGAAAGTGGAACTTGTTATTATAGCCACAAGTGTGCACTTTAATCGGATGTATTTAAGTTTGATGAATTGTATGTAAACGTATGCTTAACAGGATGACTGAGTTTTTTACTTTTAGAAAATAAGTACACTAAAAAATAGCAAAAAAAAAAGCCTGCAGAGTTCGATATATCCCTTGTTAATAAGTATTCTATTCTGCATTTATCTTCTATGAAACTCCATTTTTTGATGTGTCGAGAAACGTATGTCAACAGTACAGTAACAGGGGTATCTGTGTCCTGGCGGTCCTTTCTTAGCCCTTGTTTGGATTTCCTCAAACGGTCGAGATGAGAGTTTAAAGTGGTCCCCGGTGCGGGGCGATGGGAGCAGGGGGAGGGTATCGCCTGCTGTCCAGAGCCCGCTCGGCGGCGGGGCTGCGGGACTTTCGCTTGCTGAAAGGTTGGGAGGGTCTCCTCCGCCTCCTCCTGCTTGAGCATCATCCTCCTAAGAGGAGGCAAGAGACGAATTTCCCCCTGTTGACCTTTGGGTGGAAATTGTCCCGTTCGCGCTACCTCCCAGAGCACGCCGGCTCATTTGCTTCCGAGCGAATGACCGGGTGGGAAGGGAAAAGCCGCTGTGTCGGCGCTGTCACGTCGCCCCGCGCACACGGCAGAGGCACCGCAGCAGCCCCGCCGGGCGGGCAGAGCGCGGGAGGGACCGGCCCGCGGCCCCCGCCCGGGACTCGGAGCGGACTCGGCCGAGGGGGACGGCCGGCCCCGGTGCACGGCCATAAATCCGAGCTGTCAGTGTGACAGACGGCTGGTGAAACGCAGCACCTGTCCAAACACTTTCCAGCAGCAGGTAATCAGAGAACCGACACTTTACATTTTTGTGTGGAACAAGCGCATTAACCATGTCACAGACCTTCCCAAAACAGCGATGTTTGTATGTCTGGATACTTTGTCTTTTTTAACGTCTAATAAATCAGGGTGACAGAAGAGAGACAAAGCCTTTTGACTTGTGATATTTGACACATCAGCATCGAGCCAACACTTTGGCGCCATGGCCTTTTAGCCCTACCAGTGTCTGCATCACCTACAGCGTGTTTGTTGGATGGGTGCAGTTTGTGATGATACTTGAGGGATTTTTACACAGTGCACAGGCAAAAGTTAGGTCAATAGCAAAGAAAACCTGACAGGACCAGGGAGCAAAACAAGTCTCTATCAGCATGTGAGAGGACCTGAAAACACCCCATGCTGGCTGCTTCGACCCCTCTGCAGCTTCTTCATATGCCTAGTGGAAATACCATCCTGAGCAGAATTACATGTGAATTAAGATTCAGACCGGGCTCTGGTTTTAAGTACTTTTTTGAGGAGAGATTTAGCTTTCCAGAGAAATGTATTTTGTTCCTGAGACATTTCCCCCCTATAAGTGATTCATCTCTTTCAGGCTTTGAATGTTCAAACTTGCCTTAAAGCAGAAAAAAAAAAATCATACCTGACAATCAAAATATTTTCATCAAATATTTTGGGCAGCTTCTCCATGTCCCACCCCAGCTATGGCAGATAGCGATTAAAATGGTTACCTGAATAATGTTAGTCCTAGCCACTTTCCTAAATCTCTTCAAATTTTAACCTGGTGAGCAGCAGAACTGCACAAATTTCTCCTTAATGAAATAAGACCAAATTAATGTTCAAGCAGAATTTTGTGCACTTGAGGAATTTAATGGCTGCCAAACATGAACTCACAGAAGAAATAAGCTTGCAAAAGTGATCTGTAGATAACAGCTTGTGTATACTACATAGAGTTCATGCAGCAGGATAATACAATAACACTGTGCCTATTCTCCTTTATAGTGGAGGCAAAGTGTTTAACTCTTGTATTTCAATGGAGGCATGCCAGCAGGACAGCATTTTGATTATTTTCCCATCAGATTAATTAACCCAAATTTTCACCAAGCAGATCTGATGAAGCCTGAAATTTGCTTTCAGCTCGCCTTCCAAATCACACATAAGATGTCATAAGTATCCCATCAGTATCCATAATGCTACTCAGGAAAGAATGAACTGAAATCAGTCATTTTATTCAACAGCCAGCTCAGCATAGCAGTGCTAGCTACAAAATTCTGTTCAATGCTAATTTTTAGTGAAAGCTTCTAAGCAAAAAAAGTGCAGCCCTTCATATCATACTAGATGCTGAGAATACCAAAAAAGGTTGGATGGAATTTTGTCTTGGGAATTTGCAGGTTTTTCTACCCTAAACTATTTTTCAAAAGGGTGATTCTTAAGGGCTGGATGTTTCAGGAACAGAAGACCTTTAAAAAAAGAAATTCCACCCCAGAAAAGACACATACAAAGGACTCAGATTCATAAGCCCTTAATTTTTCACACCACGCCTTAAGAAGGTGAAGGTGAAACTTCCTACACAAGAGCAAGGAGAACAACCACAGCCCTACATAGAAAGGTAGTGCTTCTAACCAAAGTCCACATTTTGCACAACTCTTCACTGGGCTGGGGGAGGTGTCTTAGTTAATAACAGGCAAGAGAGTCAGTCCTTTTGTTGTGCCAGGTTTTTTGCCTTTTAAGTCTAAAGCAGACAAAACCAAAGTTGAAATCCACCTCCAGCCAAATTCAAGGCACTAGGTTGTGATTTTGGCAAGAGCGCTTGTTGCAACTTTGCTGAGACTACAGTAGCTCTTTAATGATGAGATGGATATAGTTCCATCTTTTGTTTATGTCTTGAAGAGGAAACATTTTTCTCTTGACTAAATTCTCCTGTCCTCATTGACTTTCAGAAGTCTCAAAACCAGCTTCAAAGAAGACATCTACGAGTGCAAATACCCCATCATAAAATCAGACAAATGGCTACAGAACACCTAGTTCCTTCTAAATACCCAAACATATTAATGCACCATTTTTCAGGTTATCTATTGACAGCTTCAGAAAGCTACTAATGCACATGGTCTCCAACCCAGCGTAGGGGTTAAACATTGCTGTTGCCTTCAGGAAGTTATACCTCCATACAGCTGGATGGACTAGGCCTTTGTCCTCTATTCCAGGGCCAGAGGGGGAAGAGTATGAGGAAGGATTGAGAGAACACAGTCATTACAGGTTTGTGCTCTTGCACCATGCTATTGTTTTCTTTGTTATGACCTGTTTCAAAATGTCACAGCTCTTTCAAGCAGCATGGCACACTAATAGCCTCCTCTGCTATGGGGAAAAGCAATCTTTTTGTGGGTTCTTTCCCCTCCTTAATAGCAGAGAATATTTGAGATGGAGCAATACAACTCTAGTCCTTAGTACAAAGTCTTGAGTAGAGTAGGTGGGACCCAGGACCACAAGGTAGAAAAAACACGTAAGAGGGAAAAAAACAGGAAAAATAGGCCAACACCTAGTTCTCCAAATTCCGCTGTAGTTGCTTCCTGATCATAACTATTCACAGAACGCGTGTTTATATGTAGTATGTGTTCATAAATGTTTTAATAAGTATAATTTAGCTAGTTTAGGGTCCAATGGGTTTATTTTAGCTGTGTTTGAATTGCTATTGTTATTTTAAGTCATGATTTGGTACTGGAGTATAATTCCAATAACATCTGACTGTCAGGTGGTAACCTTTCACATAAATAGTACACTTCTTGTTTATCCTTAATATTGCTAAAGTATTTTTAGTCCACTGTAGAGAAATAGTGTTAATGAATAACATACCTGAGCCAATTTGGCCTAACTACAGGCAGTCTGTGGGTCTGTGAGGTATCCCAGGATACCTCGCTGAGAAGACTCTTCAACAAGACTGCTTCTGTGAAATTAATTTTTTATTTGGTAGATCTTTAAGTTACCTGCTTTAAAGATCTCAACGTTTCAGCAGAAACCTGGGACTCCATTTTCCTGGCCTGTTACTTTATTCAGTAGCTGTTTCAAACAGGCAGATGAACTTCAATACGCCAAGCAGAAGTTGTCAATCTTACTTGAATTTTTGGAAAGACAATATTCTGTAAAACCTCAGAGATCACCTATGGTCTTTCAAACAAGATATATGATACCAAACTGTCCATTTCAGTTCCTTTCACAGCATTTAATGTTTAAAATCACAGCATCTTACTACAGAAATAGCTTCACTAGGTCTCTAATAAGAATGCATAAAAATGTGGACATGAAAGTCTTCTGGAATCACCCAGCTACTTTCCCTCCAGTGCAGTTTCTCTCAGTTGATTTTTAATAACTTATGAAGCAAGGCAGCATTTAGTAGCTATGTTTAAAGCATCCTAGGCAACGAAGAGGAAACCCTACAAAGATATGCTTTGCTTTGTGAGACAAGATAAGTTGCATAACCAGGTGACAGCAGATTTTTAGTATTATTCCTAAAACAAACATATCATGCAATTCTCTTTCACCATCAAGCAACTGCTGTTGCTCTGGGTACCTCACAAAGCCATCTTCAATAGAGAGGTAAGTGCTCAGTACTCATCCTCATGCACCACCAGAGTAATTCCCCTCTCTTTGGCATACACAAGCCTCAATTAGTTGTATGTTATCATCACATTCCCCATTAATCATTTAGCAGAACTGTACAGATGTACAACAGCAACTTTCCCCATTTTTTCCTCATCAGTCAGTCCAGGAAGCCCCCAAGTTATTTCTGTGTTTCTCTGAACTTCTCTGGATCATCTTTCTGACTAATTGTAGGAACCCGGTGAAGGCATAGCTTTCTGTGTCACAATACCTGGAGTCATATCATGTTCTTCCCATGCCCCCCAGCTCCAGAAGGAGCAGGTTAAAAAAAAGAACAAAGAAGTTATAAATTATATTCAAAGCATCCAGGCTTACACATGACAACAGAGTACAGACTGCAGTTACTCAACCTTCTCAGCAATAACCACCAAAAAAAACCACCTCAGTGTAACATTTCAACAGCCTTGTTCGGTCAAAGAAACAGCCTTTTCTTTTCACTTCCCTCTGCTCCCTTATCCAAGCTATCCTTAAGGAAACAGAAACAATTTTGCCTTTGAATCTAGTCTACAAAACACTGGGCACAGAAAGACACAACTTGCCATAGGCTTTTCTGATGCCTTAGCATCCTCTGCTAAGAGGGCTTTGCCCCCAGTCTCTCACAGAAAGCATCTCTCCTTCCAGATCCTAAACTGGGAAGATAAAGCATATAAACTGTATTTTGTCTGGTCAGAGCTCCTAAACCAAAGCCCACAAATCCTATAGCAAAGTCACAGCTGAGACCCTGGCCAAACCAAAATTAAAGTATAGCACTGCTTGTGCCATTTCCCAAGGAAATTGGGGGATTCTTGGGTCTTCCACAGCTAACAATATAAAACACTTGTCAGAGCTCCCAAGGTGAATTCCAGTTAGAATTTTTCTGTTCCACAGAAAAATTCTGCTCACTGCTCACTCCCCTTTTCTTTATTCCATACAAAGGAGATTGATTTTATTCTTTGCTGGGAATAAGTTTCCCCCATCCCGTACTGTTACCAGTGGATGTAAGGGAGAATATCCTCTTTGTGTTATTATTTCTAGCACCACAGATGAGAGGTTCAAATCTGAGCAGGTGACTTGACACAATCAACACATACTATCATCTTGTTATTATAATATCTCTTTCTTTCCACTCCAAACAACCAGAACAAGGATTGTAAGGTTACTCAAACTTTAATTGATGTTTGCATCAGGAAAACTTACATTAGACACCTTTTTTGTTTCTTGCCCAACTGAAATCGCAAGCCCAAGAAATCCTCTGTGTGAAAAGAAGTGAAAGGTGTAAATTTTCATAGCTTGATTTCAGTGTTGGGGAATTATGCTGGGGTTTCCTACAGGAAGAAGTCAGTCAGGTCACCCACAGGTTTGTAAACACTGCAGGGGTGCCAAAGGCCTGTTAGTTGGAGGAATAAATCTGCGTAACAGAGAAAAGCATGGGATATAGTTTTAGGGCTAGTACTTGTGCTAATTAGCCAAGGCTGTAGCTTACTGTCTCCCTTTAAGATGCCATAAAAGCATTTTTATTCAAGTTACAGTGTGGTATCAGCAATTTGTAATTATTTTCACATTTGTATGTATTACATTAAAAAAAGCCCCTACAATAAAACATCTTAAAGCAAATAAATTAAAAACTGGACCAGTGTACACCATTATTTTAGTACCTTTTAATTCAGTGCACACATCACTGTAGTGAGCTACTTAAATTAAAGGACCACACTCCCTCTCTTCCTATAGGATTGCTGCACCATTCAATATAACTAGTTGTTGTGGAAAGGAAACTGTCTTGTGCAATTAAAAGGAAAATTGTTCTCAGGGCCCTGACTTGGAAGTCAGGAGGTTTATTCCAAGTTAGAATAAAACCCTCTGGAAAAGGGTTTTAGAATGAATGTTTTAAATATTTAAGTCA
Source organism: Irena cyanogastra (assembly GCA_013397155.1). NCBI lineage: Eukaryota > Metazoa > Chordata > Aves > Passeriformes > Irenidae > Irena > Irena cyanogastra. Next base: position 786,655 of record VWZV01017171.1, on the reverse strand, counting down.
TAGTATTATAGATGTGCATGTACATAGGAGAAGTAAAGTCCTTCATTTCTTTTCAGCCAGCTTGGTGTCAGGATATATAGAAGCCTGTTGTAAACTAAGACTTTTATTTTTACGTTCGGAGTACTTCTGGTAGTTAGCTTTATCAGGAACACAGGCAGTTGTGTTACTTTACCAGAATCCATTCTAATACAGCGGACACTAAAATGGAAAAGCAGGGCTCCTTGCGGACCTGCACACTCTGTCATGGTATCCTTTGAGAAATGAGGTTTTGCAATTTCTGAGGAGTCATATGCACCCAGACTTGAATCTAACTCAGATAATAATCTAAGCCGTGGGACCCTTCCCTTTGGCACAGTTCTGCTCTTCCTTACCAGAGCAAGAAGTTTGGCTTAACAGGCTGGTGCCTACAGGTCTCCCAGATGTGATGAGGGCTGACAAAACCATATCATCATATTCATTCTTATTTAATTGCTTGCAAAACAGGATTGAACACTGCTTGAGTTCAATTTATTTTGGTTAGCTGCTTTTGTAAGCACCATCCATCCATATCCTCTGGCACAAGGCCAGCAAGTAGCATTCCTGTGATCAGGGATTGTGCCAACAGCCTGGATCTATCAGCCACCACTACACAAAGCGCAGCACTGGAGTATCACAGGGATCTCCATCACAAAAAGAAGTTTGGTGTTGTACAGCCATTACTAGAGATGTTCCTCTAAGTGGCTAATGCAGCCCTCAGACCATGCCTACACAATTTCTACTGATACCAGTCACGTCCTAGCCACAAAAGCTTGCAGGCAGTGAAGAAAACCTCACCAATCACTGCATTTCATCACTTCATAACAACTGTAAAACGCTTGAATTGTATGGATATTTCCTCTCAAAAGGGTTGGGTTAGGAATGGATGCACATAATAAGCTCCCTTCTATTTATTTGATAAATGTCCTGTTCGATGAGAAGAACAGACTGGGAAAAACTGAAAACATATTTCCACAGATTGACTGAGAAGTATGTTCTGTTTGACTTCAGCCTCAAAATTTCATTTCACAATGGTGAAAAAAAATTTTAAAAGTCCATTTGTTTTCAAGATATGGCCATATCTACCTACATGACAGATGGCTCCAGCTGATTTCAGCAGGAGTTCTCATGGCCATTAAATATCCCAGTCATACTGCTCTTGTTGGGAGTGGCTCAAACCCCAGCTGAGCCAGGAACTAAATGTGAACAGCTATACATTAATCTTAATTGCTGTTCTATAAATAGTCTGGGAAAGACGGTAATGGGAAACCCCAGCCAAATTGAGCAACCAGAGGCATGAAGGGGTGTTTTTGTGTCCCCTGCATTATTAAAAGGCCAAATAGGTGCTCAAATTAGAAGGCTCAAACACTGACATCAAACTCCATTTTGAGCAAGAGGCTTATTTTGGCATAGAGCCAAAAAAATCATAATGCTAAATTTCACCTGATAGTTTGTTATATATTTTCATATTTCTCTGTTGTGTTTCTTTAAACTTGCCTTATAACAGCCAAATTTGAGCTCTTGAGACACTGAACAGAATGATTACTTGCGCAGTAACTGTTTTCCTGAATCTTCAACTTATTTCAAACAACCTTATGGCCACAACTGGTGTAAATTGGGAGGAACCAGAGGGATTTCAGGGTGCTGAGCTTACCAAGGGCCAGGCTGCCTCCAGTTCTTCTGAGGTTCTCCACATGCAACAGAGAATTCCACATCACGCAATGCCACCCAGGAGTACATGCAATGCCATCCTTACCATAGATAGAAGAATTTTTATTCCAGTGGGAGGTGAAATCAATGAGCAATACCTGGAATGTCTGACAGACCAGGTCTTGCAGGGGCACATCCCCTTAATGGGCAGAACAAAACCACTTAAGCCTTCAAAATACGTGCTAATTCTTCAGGGAGGGTCATGATAGGCAGGAGTTAGATACTCATGGACAAGGACGCATCCTTCTTTAACAAAGTAGGGGAAAGTTGCTCCCACCTCTACAAAAACTAGGACCTTGGAGACAAACCTGAGGTCCAGAGGGTCATGGATTCATGTTCCTACTAAAACCACTCCACAGGATGTCTGCAGAGTTAGAAGCTTTGTCCAAGCCCTGCCAACCCCTGCTGCCTCCCAGGACAATCAACTGCCAAACACAGCAGCAACTGGAAGGAGCCTGGGAAAGGAGGAGGAGACAACTCAGTCTCCTGAAGGCCTTGCTGCAGCTCTGCTGACACCATATCAGTCACAAGTCTAGAGGCTTGTAAGCTTCCAACCTAAACACTCTTATCACCATGTATAGCTCTGAGCCCTGGGGGTTCCCTTCTGCCCATCAATGCATGGATATGTTATCATCCTTTTCTATCATGTAAACTCAACTACTGTTCAAGTTGCACTGATGCGTGATAACCATACAGTGTTGATCATCCATATCAGGCTGAAAACATACCTGAACTCTGAGGTGTTTCTATGTACAGACTGGTAGAGAAGCTTGACTGATGTCTCTGCTTGTATAAGGCTCACTCCTTGCTCCATTAGTTCTACAGAACATTCAGAAAAAAATTAACTAGAATTCTTTTTTTTTAATTAAAATAAAGTTATAGTGAGAACAAAACCAGAATCTGATTTTCAGTCAGGAAGGGGGAAAAAAGTCTTCTTTGAGATTATTCACATTTCAACTTTTATTTCTTTTTCAGAGACCTGATCAACACTGTCAAACATAGTACTACTTTTCATTTGCTTGATTTACTCCAGCATGCCTGCTTTACTTAGTAACTCCACATAAAACAAGGAGAAAAAATTGCCTACAATTTTTTTTAAAAATATCATCCAATAAAAGGAATAGCAAAGGGCCCATCAATACACAATCTGAATAATACATCAAAATATTATCTACAAGTAAAACCCTCAATTATTTGGCAAATCACCATTTACACTTGTATGAAAAAGAAAAGTGCACTTATATGAAAAAGAAAAGCATAATATTTTTATGGCTGCAGAGATAAATATATATTAGCATTCACTGAAATAACAAGTTGTCTTGCTGAAAAGCTGTATAACATGACAGAGTAGAAATACAGATTAAAGGTGGCCATAATTGCACTATGAACACAGAGGTCAAAGCTAGAAAAAAAAGTAGGCCTTAAATCTCCAAGTTTCACTGATGTAAATGGGAGCACGAAAAAATGAAGGTTTTGTATGAAAAAAGACTTGCAGAGCCAGTTTCTTATTCTGCAATCAGAGGAAGACCCACATGCTAAGAGAAGAAGGGATCCATCCTTTTGATGTGGGCAAGCAAGGGAATGTCTCCTTCTGGACAGTAGCATGCACCTGCACCACAGGCAGCACAGGTGACTATGCTGCTCATCCCCCCAGGGGCCCGCATGCTTCCCTTGAACCTGTGAGTTCTGGCAACACCTCCCAGCCTGTGCCTGTATGGGATGCTGAAAGACCCAAGCAGGGTAGACAGGCTTGCTGGACTACCACCATCATGGCCTGCCAGGTGAATTACCTTTTCCCTGGCTGCTCTGTCCAGGAGAGCTCCAGCACATTCCATGCAGCTGAAATACATCTTACTAAAAGTCAGAATTTACAACCAACCTGTACAGAGCTTTCCAACTCACCTGTAATTGGTGGGAAAATGTCATGAGGAACATCAAGATAGATTGTGAGAATTGTTATGCATCTTTTCATAGGAAGCCATGTAATTCCAAAATCCCTTCAGATATGTCCAAAAATCTGCCTATCCTACATCAAAGGGAGGTTTTGGTTAGCCCAAGGTCCTGTTTCCGGTACACATATTCTCTACAGCTTAGAGAATGGTCCTAACACATTTCCTATTTTTACATGAAGGTTAGGAAATTCCTAAATCAAAACAGGATTTTGGTGCTTAATAGGCCTGAAAAACTTTTCTTTAGCAAATCTGTCCTGTCAATTTTTGAGCCCATGCCAATTTTTTTCCGTTCAATTTCACAGTCAGATTGGTGTCACGTGAAGAAGCACCTCTTGCTATTTTGTTACAAAAGTGCCTCTTGATAACAGGTCACAGGACCAACTGTAGCTGTCATCTGGGAGAAATTCGCAACCATTGCCCAAAGCTCCTCATTCACAACTTCGGACTTGCATTAAATGCCCTTACGAGAAATCTCTTGAAGAGTTTTGATAAATTCATCCCTCATCCTGAATCTTATTTTATCTTCGTGGTACCTTGCTTTGAGAAGTTGAGGTAGTTGGCAAAGGTTCAGGGCTGGTGGGGGCTCCAGCCACAGACAGGATTTGAGAACTGAGTATGCCAAGGACCCATATTATGCAAACACAAGTGAGCTGGTAGTCATGAACAAAATATCTTTACTGGTTGCTACTGTTTTCTCCAATTGCAGCTCAATCTGGACTTCCGTTTTTCATCAGGAAAATCAAAGCAACACTCCTGTGTGGTAAGTGCTGTTTCAGAGCCTACCTGAAGCTTTTTTTTTTTTCCACCATTAACATTGGTCTCTTTCAAAAAGCCAGACATACTTCAGCTTTGGTAGGGAGGATTGGACCTGTCTATGCCATCAGTATTGGGCTGTCTAGCTCTGTCCCTTGATCTTTGAGCAAGCAGCATGTAGACCATGCAGTACGTGCTGTCCTCAGGTCCCTGTGAAGACCACAGGAGCTGGTGGGGGAGGGTGAGGTTAACAATAAGTCATGCTTGAAATCCCTCCAGGCGATGCCCCCACCATTCCATCCATACCAGGATCTTTCATAGTTGTACATTCCATTCTTGAAGCCTTGTCTACTACATATATAAAAGCACCAATTCCAATTCTCCACAAAATTTTTCTGGTTTTGATCTGTTCTTCTGACCCTGATGATGGACCACAGATGTCTTGAATAAGTAACCAGAAAGTTCTTAGGTTTTGACTAGAGCTGTTAAAGAAAGATCTTATGGTTAAGCAGGATGGGGCAAAATCATCAGGAATAAGAGCTATCTTGTCCACCTTTTTTACAGCAAAGGTTGACCAAATTCTCTGTGTCCTTTCTATGAGCCTTTCTGTAGCCAGAAGACCTCCTCTGTCTTTGTCTAGAGCTTTAGTCTCAGCAGGCAAAACCACCATCTTTAAGAGTGACCTATATTTTACACAAAGGTATTCTTTATGTCAAACCTTCATGCCCACCACTGCCCAATCTGCTGAGAAGTAGCAGTGCTGTGTGTTCCTGATTAGCTAGAGAAGCACACAAGGAAGGTTTTGGAAGAGCTTTCTATTTCATATTTGTATCTGTGAATGAGCCAAAAGGTATTAAAAACAAGGAAAAGGATTTTCAGAAGAACAAGTCATCCATCACACTTTCCCCCTTTCCTCCGACAACTACTTTTGTTTAATATTAGCTTCAGTAGCAACAACAACAAAAAAACTCATTACAAATTACCCAAGCTACAAGATAGCTTAAATATTAACAAGCATGTAAAGCCACTGGGGGTAAGAGCCTGAAGCTGTATAATAATAAAGCAAGACTCAGCGAGATTCCGTAATTATTTCTTACACAACCCAAGAAGCTAGCTAGAGCATTTCTAAGATTACACACCTCACTTATGATGCCTAACCATGCCAGAAATTACATAAGGCTTTTTGTAATATAATAATTTATCATTAAAAAGGCTAAACAAAGGGTCATTATGACCAGAGGTGACAATCCAAGAATTAGTTTACTTAGGACAAGATCCAAAGCCCATGATAGTGATTTGCATACATTTCAACATGCTTTGGATCAGATGTTGAGTGTTTTCCGTGTTGTTCCCTTTTTTGCTCCTGTGGAACTAAAGGACTGGAATTGTAGAGGAAATTAAAGTGGACATATGTTCCTGTCAGAGCTGGCACTGATTTTGGTGGTGGTAGCATCTGTTTTACATCCTTCTAGGGGGGGAAAAAAAAGCAAGCTGGCCATCAATTCAGATTCCCAAATACAGGTTTGAATGCTTTCTAGGTATTTCACTTCTGGAAATGCTGACCTACGCAGACAGCTGTAGCAAGAGTTGAAGGAAGCATCTGAAGCAGTTGAGATACAAGTGGATATGTCTATTCCTAGCCACTTTTATGTCAAGAAAAATGCAAAACACATGAGCAGCTGCACTGTTATAACAGGAAAATTACATCTGGAGCGTGGAAATTGAGTCCTCAGCTGTAAGCCTAGCTCTATCCATCAGGAAGTCTTTTCGGGTAAGAATGGACACCCTGGTGAGACAGTTTATCTGTAAAGCTCCAGGTGAGGACTCTGCTTGCTCCCTTCCTCCAGACACGTTACGGACTGTGGAGAATACACAACTCAGTGGGGAAATACTATGATAAAAAATTCTTTCACATACAGTCATATATATTAACCTAGAAAACATAAGACTCCTGCATAAGAAGCAAAAAAAAGACTTTGAATTGACTTGATGGGTAATAATCTGCAGGATCAAGTTCAAAAATTTCTTGCTGTGGAAGTGCTGCTCTGCAGCAGTTAAACATAATTAACCCAGGGTCAACAAATGTGTGGGGGGAGAAAAATCACCTCAGAATACAACAGAAGTATACAGAGTATTGAGTGTTAGGGTGAACATAGACAAGGCCCAGTTTTGTTAATTGCTAAATTTTCCTAAAAACTTAACCACCATTAAAAGAGGCTTGCAGGATCTAGATGCTTTGTTTTGTTACAGAAAAAAAAGAAAAATTTTAATAGCTCCCAGAGAAGTCTCCCTGCAACTGAGCAGGACAGTCCATGCATGCAAACTAACCTGAGAATTGACTTGGTTTCTGTGCCTCTAACTCATTTGCAACATCCACCATCTCCAGATCCCCATCTGACAATAACACCACTCAGGACTGACAAAGAACCCTTGATCTCTTTAGATTCATAGCTTCTCCTTTAGCCCACAGCTCTCTCAGTGTAGTTTACAGGCCCTAAGCCTGGCATCAACCAGGAGCTGCACAGTGCTCCAACATACATTTTGCCTTTCCACAAGTACACTGCCTGGTAATTTAATCAGCTCAACACAACAGCGGGTACCTCTCAGTGGGGCACAATTTCTTGTTGTTAACTGCTTTCTAGATAGAAGGATTCATTTTGCTGAACAGCCAAGGGTCCCACCAAAGCATCCAAACTCCATTGCTACATCCTTCGATTCTCACTCGGCAGAGCAGAGACCTGTAGCACAAGGAGATGCTGGTCTGCATGCCTTGACTTATGTCTGCAATAGGTCTGAGGACTGAATGTACCAAGGAATTGCCCGAGAGCTCACCTCCATAGAGGCTCTGGAAGTGCCCCATCTTCTGCTTCCGTGATGCCTAAACCTGATCCAGCAAGTGCACTAGGTAAAGTCACTGCAATCAAGGATTAGAACAAAAATCTTCACACCCACACAACCCCTGATGAACAGGAGATTCTCCTCTTCCACTATCCAAATGACAATTGTGTCAATTTGCCTTTCCCAGGATATTCAGTCTTCCATGTTCTTCAGCAACAGCCCCTGGAGACGCTAAACCTTTTCTACACAGGCTGAAAAACTTCAGATTCAAAACTTTTCCCTTTTCTATCATCCACCCTTACAGAAGGAGGAACTATTCCTACAGAATATATTTGGCCCTCATTCTATTCTTGAGACACACGCTTTCAAATAAGACAATTTGATATTACTTCCTGGACACAAAGCTAAACATTTTTTTGATATGAGGGAATTTGCAGGTTCTTGTAGGAAAAGGCACTTTCTAAGCCAAGACGGGTTTAGCTTTCAACAGGAACATCAGCAGCCCTTACAAACCTTGTGTCTCTTATATCTGCTTGGTAGGAACAGACACATTAATATTAGAACTGGCAAAACACCCACATTATTATTTCTCCCCCAATCACCTGAGCGACACCAATCAAAACGTCTGACTAGTATTGCCTTAGTTTGGAGCCAGTTTTCTGGCTTTCTCTCATCTCCAGCTTCTACAACTGGTGATTGGTGCACCATTAAGAACAAAAACACAGCAGAGCCTCTGTGGAGGTGTGCAGATAATCAAGGCAACAGTGCAGCCTGCAGGTGTGTTTTAAGATAACACCAGGACACACCTGGATGCTCCTCTGTTCTCCACTCCCCCAGAGGAAAGCATGCTGGCAGTGACGGACTAGAGGATCTTCTGAAGTCACTTTAATGTGTTATGTACTAAGTAGACCAAAATAAATTATTCAGGCTGTGTTTATAACTAGAAGGAAATAATGATTTACCTTTCCTTCCCTCTCCCCCCACCCCCTGCCCTTCTCAATAACTGAAGGACTTGGTGGAGGTTATTTGTAGAATTCTTTACTTATCCATGGACATTCATGTGCATGGAAAACGCTAAAAACCTCAAGATGATGAACAATAAATGTAATTTTACACAGAACTGGGAGCATAAGAGAGAAATAGAGACTTGGGACTGAAAAGGAACACAGAAGTGGGGACCAAATCAGCTAACACTCATTACCTTCTTTGATTTAGCAGCCAGATACCTTGTTAAAGTCCCAGTAAGCAGCCTGGTGAGGACAGCTTTTTTTCAAGTCTATTGTCCCTCTCCGTTGCTTTAACATATTCCTCTCCTTGGAGCTCAGATGCTTTACCACCACCACTTTCAAGCTATTTCAGATGATCCTCTTCACTTAAATTACCTCAGAACTTCAGGTCCTTTGTCAGCTTCTTCACATGACAGCCAGAAATAATATCTTTTACTGCTTTCTCCACATTCCTACAGTTAAATGTTCTCAGCACACTCCAAAATTTTGATTAGTTTTGTCCTGTAATATTTTTTATTAAAACTCTTCCATGACCTGCCTTTTAAATCCTCCTAATAGTTATTCAAAACCAGATTCTGCTCTAACGCCTCCATTCAGTTTTGTGATCTCAGAAGCCTTATGGATCTTTACTTTTATTTCCCAGACGCATCCAGTAAACTAAGTACTCATCTCTTCTTCTCTGGAGAAAGTCTAAAATTCTTTGCATGTACTGCAATCTCTCTCCTTTCCATGGCAATTTATTCTGATATAGCAGCCATAGAATCCATCTTCCAAGTTCCTACAATACCTGTTGTAACTTATCTTTGGCTAATGCTTTGGATACTTTTTTTAATTGCCGTACTCTTAGCATTAGTCTAGGGAGATCCCAAGTGCTCAGTTCATTGGTCCATTAATCACAGTTCTGTCCTGTGAAGGCTTTTGTAAGGCTCCCCATTCTACCCCCAACAGATGTCAGGACACTCATTTAGCTGTGGACCCCTACCAAAAGTCTCTTCAAGCCTCGTTCTGTCTTCCATCAAGAAATGCTTCCTCCCTGCTTAACTAACTGGACATTGTCTTTTATTTCTTTTTTCTCAGAGCACACAAAGTTCCTGATCAGCAGACACAGAGACTCTATCCGGTCCCTTTACTCAGCCACACGCTCCCCTCTGGCACTTAATTGTTCCTGCCCAACTCTTACAAGGACAGGATCTGTGACTCTCCCAAGGCCCAGACTTATTTCCCATTTGGATGGGCTTACGCCTGGCTGTGGTTCCTCTGTACTGACATAAGAAAAAGCAGTCAGAGAAACACTATCACAATTCATCTTCCCATGATGTCTCCAACTTAAGTACTTCCTACTGCACAGAACAACAGGGGAAGCAGTCTGAAAACCATTTCTGTGCCCTTCTGAAGCCTGCCACTGATCATCAACAACCTCTCTGACCACCAATGACCTCTCATCTCCCAATATTTTAGACACTGCACTCATGGCACCTTCTGCCTTTTTTTCTAGAAAAAGTCTTACACAGTCTCACATACAAAATTACAACTTGTCTTACCCACACCCTCTGCCTCAATTACTTTTAATTAACAGCATATCAATAAAGAATCACACACATTAACTTCAAAGATACCAAGAACTTACCCATGTGCTACAAAAGCCAAAGAGCAGTAAGGTTTAAGCATACATTAGATCACTTTCTGCTAAAGATGACAACTCCTTTTCTTCTGTCTCTCCCAGGCTACCCCAAGGGGATTGGAACAAACCACACTGCATCTACTTGTCAAATACTTGGCTGTTCTAAAAAGCATACAGCAAATACTACAGTAACTTCTCTGCTTGCAAACCACAGAACATACCCAGCTACAACCACTAGCCCAGCCTGTGGGCCACCCTCGTTTTTATGGTTGCCTTAATCAGCAGTATATTGAAAAGAACTGTGCTGCTCAGGCTCAGAGCATTTGCGTGCACTCAGCCTGGCCTTGCATTCCTTCAATGGCAGGCAGGTGGTGGTCATCATCCTTCATGTGGTCTCTCATGTTTATACTAGCATGGGTTTGGGGTGGGTGTTAGGTCCCTTGTCCCCAGTGTAGTTCCTAGTGCCATGGTATCTCTGCTGCAGCTGTCTGACACAAGCACAACTGAAAGTGAAGTGATGGGCATTAGCTGTTGGAATGGCTTCTACTTTGTCATTTTGTCTACTTTTTCTACATGTAGATGGATCCCTGACACTACTTGCTGCTCACCCCAGTGTTGGTTTCCAGGATGGGTGCCAGGCATGTGCAGAAGGAGGGAGACAATATGAAGCCATGACAAAAAGACAGAATGATGTGAACCTCATAAGTTCAGTTTATCATATATGTTTTAATATTTCCCATAAGACTTCCTTAACTTTCTGCATCCTTAAGGTAGACATAGATGTTTTGAAAATCCATGTGATTTTTCAGCCTCTCCAAAACTGTCCTCTTCTGGCCCAAAATTTCACTATACACCTAAAGCCTTTCTAACTTACAATGTGTGAGTGTCAATCTGTAAGCAAAGTAATGTGATTTCTAACATTATCCACATGACACAAATAGGCAAGAAAACGTGGTAGGAGTACTAAGTGCTTGTGCTATGCTATATTTTCAGTGAACAGCAGCCAAAGTTAAGATTGAGTTTGAATATTGTGCTTAAGAAGAGCAAAAAGCCGTAGAAATGTTACTCACTTCAACCAGAACCAGGACTTTTTTATGATTATTACTACCTTAGAATTAAAATATTGTTGGAGGTTCTTCCTTGTTTCTCATACTCAGTCCAAAGCTGTTGACATTACTGGAAAATTTCCACTTTAGAATATGAATTGGGTCACTCTTTCACAAATATATTTTCATTGAGCTAAAACAGAAGGTAAAATACCTGTGAAGACAGTGAAATTATCTCAGTGGAAGTACATTGGGGTAAAAAGGAATAATCTAGTTCTTAATGAAGCCCCAAAAGGGCCCTCAATAATTCAGGTGAGCTTTTGCAAAGGGGCTTTTTCACTGGTCTAGGAAGAAGAGGAGAATGCAACACTCACTCCTACACTTCATACTAAACCCTCTTGAACCCCAAAATAGCAGAAAGAGAACAAAGCTATTGTCTGTCTTTTGACGGTGTAATGCTGGCACATTAAACAGCCATCCACATGGATACTGTTAGCTAGTGAGAGATAGGTTCTGTGCTGAAGGACTCACAGTCCAAATAGGTAAGATAAAATGCAATAAAATAAAAGCAATCTTCTTATCCCTGTTTTATGGGTAGGAAACAGAGCTCTGAAGAAATTAAGTGCCTTGCTGCTCAAAGCCATACAGGAAATCAGTGTCAGAGGAAACAAATTCAAACCTTAGTGTCATGGTAGTTCCTTCCTCTTGATACCACTTTGACCATCAGGGCTGCTTTTAATTAAGCCTTTTATTGAGGACATCTCTTCCCAGCTATGCAATTTTTTTTATTGCATATCCCACATGGTGGACCTGTAGAATTACAATGTCTCCAGCCAGGTCCTTTACTGTGTTTTACGAACCTTAATGAGCCCCCCCACAGAAAGCCAAAATACCTACAGGGAGGGGGTAGGGAGCAGGGAAGCAGAAATAGCAGCATTGTATGCAGCTTTTAGTGTGCGGCTCACGGAGTGGTGTGTAAACAATCCCATTTGCCACGTTTAAGGACAGGCACAATTTTAGGAAATCCAAACACCCTGTTAGCCTACTGACCTCTAGATAACCTACTTCAGCAACAATGAAAACTTACAGTGTGCTGGGGAGGCGGAGGGGCAACGCTGGGAAGATGCTTTGCTGCCATAGGAAATGGGCCAAGGAAAACTCTGTCTTCATTTTGATGTTCGTCTGATGAGTCTGTAAAAGGAGAAGAGTATCAGCTTGCTAAAAAAACTGTTTCCTGACAGGAGTTTGCAGTGAATTTTTTTACCCTAGCAGCACTAGCTAAGGGTTGCTGCCTCCACTTGCCTTGATCCTCTTACCTGAGGACTCTGCTTTTCCACAGACCAAGGTGAAATGGAATCCAAAGAAAAAGTAGCTGCACATTGTACACAGCTTTTCAACCTAAAGGTACAGAGGCAGTGTGCAAATCAAGCTCTTCTGCCTTAGATACATAATCTCAGTGTGGATTTTGGTAATTCATACCAGGAGATACCAGAAATGTAAGTGCAGACACAGAATTGGAAGTGAAGGGGAAATTAGGGTCAAAAGCAGGAATGGGGGTTGTTTGCATGGCTGTTTGACAGCAGTACACATTCAGTAGGCAGCTGATTGTATAAATACCTTCAGTTTACCTTGTCTAGGTTTCTTTTGCCTGTGCACAGTCAGGTGTTAGTGACACTGCCATGAAATCCTTTCTGTACAGGAAGGGCTGGGAAGGGATGTTACACGGTGAGGATGCGCTACCATCTGCATTTTTCACCTAGGAATTATGTCTGCTTGCATTATTTGAAGTGCTTTCTCGGCTAATTCAACTGTCCCCACCCTTTAGGTAGTCTCCTGCTCAGAAATCGACATTGAAGTGGCTTGCCCAGTGACAATGCAGAGGACAGAAGGGATGTCTCTTTATTTTCTCTAACCAGGATCACTTTTATCTGCTGGGAATGGCTGTAGTGATTGAGAGGAGATTGCCTGTATCAGTTTATATATCCAGTTTAATTTGTTTGTGTTTTTAAAGCCTGGACTTACTGTGGGAAAACTGAGGAGAAAGACCTTTACAGTTGCATTAGCTTTGTGGTGGAATATGAAGGAATCTAGAACAGCAGTGTTAGGTGGGCTTGCCCCAGCACTGGGTGAAGAGAAACACAGTCAGGCTACACAAAATAGTTTCATTGCAAGCCTGTCTCTATTCAATCTTCTGAAAAAATCATTTGACTCTTTCAGTCCTTGTTTGTGACATACTGGAGCTTTGTTGCACCCAGCACTTGGATAAATAAAATCACTGCACGTGGTTCACGTCGGAATAGCAACAGCCTTGAGTACAGTATTGTACGAGCAAGAGATTTTGTTATTTATCACCTTGTTACACTGGTCCTGCAAGCCTAGCCATAAAAAACACCTTGTAACCATACCTAATATCCAATATGTCTGCAGCAAAACACATTTTTCATGTATCGAATCCTGCATGGCACAGAAAGAATGACTTGGAACGGGAAGAAAGACGGAACGTTGAGCTCTAGGAAAACTCAAAGGAACATTTTATTGTAACATTTATAATAGGAGTTGGGGGGTTTAGTTTTGCCTCAAGGTGTAGCTTGCTCATAAAAGTTCTGGAAAACCTGCTGTGTATAAGAACCCTGGCCTATGATGTCAGAATTCATTATGCACACAGGGGCTATTTACAGCCTTGTAAAGTTGTAGACAAGGAAATTGTTGCTGAAATATTGTTTCAAAAGTTTAAAGGTAATCATTCTACTGATGTATACACCTCAGCTATTGAACAGATCTTTCAAACAGTTCCTGTAAACTGAAGAAAATCACATGGCCTGAGCTGTAAACATCCACTCATTTCTTCATATGTGCTAGGTATAGAATTATATATATGTACAGGGGTAACTGTGAGATATTTACTTTTATGCAAAAGTTATTCACTAACTTATAAATTAAACATATGCATAAGGTGTTCAGAAATAAGACAAACTGAAAGCAATTTTCACTGCCCTCTTTTCAGTCCCCATTCAGACACTTAAAAAAAATTTTAAAAAAACCCAACAAAAAATAAGAGGAAGCAAATCAAGAAAAGAGGGACAGCAAAGAATAAAACCCAGAAACAAACAAACATTTTCATCTCTCTAAATCTAAAGGTATTTTATCAAAGAGACTGAAGCATTAATTGAAATATGTATTTCTTAACAGAACAACTGTGGATGCATGAAGCCCTGTCGAGGATCAAGCAGAATTTGATGCGAAAGTGCTGGTTAGTTTAATGTGTCAGAAGAGTCTGCAGGAACTGCTTGAGAAAGCAGTGAGTCTGTGTCTGTTACAACCAGGACTGGCACTGCTTTGTTTAAAACTGAGGGAGAAAAACTGTTGACTGTAGAGTATGCTCTGTTTCGTTTGATTGCTGCATGCTGTTTTATTCTTTGGCTCTAAGCATTTTAATTGCTGGTATAGTGATTTTTCTGTCACCCTGAACAGGCTTTGTGACCAGATGTTATTTGTCAATTGTCCCACAGTAGCTGGCAATAATACAATTACAGAAATATAGAAAAATATGCTTAGCACTGGGGATTAATAGCCAATCCAAGCATTTTCCTACTGAATAATCTTTTTTCAAATATTCCTTCTCACAGCAGTCCAAATTATTTTCTAGCTCTGGATGAGGTAACTTCCCAAGCATTCCAGTTATATTTATTTTTTCTAATGCACTTGTCAGCTACTTCAAACTCCACCCCAACTCCTGACAGCAAGACCAATTGAACACTCTCTCATGGTGGTTTCATGGGGAACCAGACCACAGCCTCAGAAATGGACTGCACCCAATGGCAGGAGCCCAAAAATAACCCCACCACTTCCACTTTTTTCAATGTGCCTGCATTGTTCCAGTCACACTGAGATATTACTACTGATTAATTCTGCTGTATAAAAACATGCAAAATGGAGGAAAGCTTTAAGCTTGCTTTCTTTTTTTTTTTTTTTCTTGCTTTTACTCATGTTCATGGTAAAATTTCCATCTGCTTCAATAAGCTCTGTATACCAGTCTGGCACTAGCACAGTTTCATTAACTTATCTGAATCACTCCTTGTTTATTGCAGTGGAAGTGAGTGGGAAATCAAGGCCAGTGGGATAAGAAACAATCCTATTATCCTGTCCATCAAGATTGCTCTGGTTTTAAAACCTAGGTTCAGTTTTATCATTGGCTTTTTTGGTCACATAAGCCTTTGCACCTTTCCTTGCTTTCCACGGCCATTTTGATAAGTTCACTCTTGTCTCAGTATTTCAACTCTCCTATGTCCTTCTGCTGCTGGGCTTCCTTTTTTGCCAGATCTACCCAGGGGCAGCAGACAATTTGTCAGCAATTCAAGGTACCTAGTGATCCACTCAGATGGCAACAGAAAATGAGTGTCTAGTTAACAACAGTCCTCCACATCTGAGAATTTCTCTGTGCCATCGAAACATGCAAGTCCTAAAAGGCAACAGTATGCATGGAGAAGGTGATCAAGGCACAAACCAGGCAAATTTCTGTCACATCCCTCCAACCCTGTAAACCAAAGGTTTCGCTCATTCACTTACATGGAAAATACTTACACTGCCACATTTTATTCACCTTTATCAGAGATCACCAATGCATCCAGACAAATGCAGTGATATCAGATCTACCTCATGCATAAATACCATTTGCAAAACGGGGTGGCTAAAATTTCACCTCGGTGTCTTCACCTGACATTACTCAGTAGTTCTTTTGGAATTGGAGTGAGCCACAGCTGAGGGAAACATCATGGAAAGAAAGATAATTGTACATGACGCTTGTTCCTTTAACACACAGGCTGTCTGGACTGCACTTGCTGGTGAGTTTGTGCAAATACTTTAGGTGCATGTTATATGTATGCCTATATAAAGATACAAAGGTAAAAGTTGTGTGTGCGGGCAAACGTGTTTACACCAATATATTAAAAATATTTTATGGTTTTCCATTTAGGAGCTGAGTAATTTATTTCAATCCTGTTGGTCCTAATTTTCAGCTGGGAATGTGCCACTTTGCAGGGCTGGGTCCAATCTCTGGGAAGAAACAACTTCAAAATAAAATTATTGATGATTTGTAAAGACAGACAACCATTGAGACATGATCCAGATGTGCACGAATATCACTGCTAGTTATTTCTACACCCAAATATCCTGGTAAGATGAATGTGCCAGAGTGCTGTAAGTGTTCAAAATTTCAAAGAAAATTGCATATCTTCACCCCCAGCACCAGATTAATATTTCTATGTGAAGTTCAGAGACTTGAACCTGCTACCTCCTGTGAGCCAATTTCTCCTTGGATCCACACTGCAGATTTCAAGAGCTGGAATAAGTTATGCTTTGGAGAACAAATTAGTTACTGGCAGGACAACTTTGGCAGCAGATTCATTTCCCAATCAGTTGCTTCACTAGCATTCTTCTAGCTGGGAGAAAAGGCCATGTCCTCTTCCTCTTGGGTCTGCTGTTTCCTGGAGTGAGTTTGTAATAAGATTCGATTTGGAGAGTGAAAGTTGTGATGTTTTCTGTTAAACAGATATGCTCCTGCTCTATTAAGACCCGTGGGATTTCTTTTCTTTTCTTTCTGTCTCTTTCATGAGAACAAAAAGATGAGAAGGGTTAGTAGTAGAAGAGGGGGGAAAAGCCTAATTAAAATTAAGCAGGATTTGAATAGTTGAATTTTAATAAATACAGGACTTTCTATCCTCTGTACCATGAGAAGCAGCAGAGTTGCCTTCCTTGGGAGGAATCTCTACCTCTCATCCTCTTCACGACTGTTGTTTTACTTATTTCTTGGATCTCTCTTAGATGTCTTCAGAGCCTCCAAGCCAGGATGTCTGATCTGTTGAAATAATCAGATGCATGGCTAGCCATAAAACACTTTAGCTAATGTCTTCTCAGAATGCAGGAAACTAAGCCTCTATCCCATGAAGATGCACACTGTTGTTCCAATGCAGAGCCTCTGGAAAAGGGGGGGACAGGACATAGTTTTGTTTTCATGTGCAGCCTGAATCAGGCACTCCACACAATTTCCCTCAATGTGTATTTGTTGTGCTACAAGAGTATCTGTCAATTCCCACTGCACACTGTAGCTGCGTTGCCCTGGGGCTGGACATTCAGCTGGGAGAGGACTCCTGAACACAGTGAGTATAGAGTGTATTTCCTTGGACATGGCTTGGGAAGCGCTGTAACAAGATCCAGAAAGCTGTAAACTCCCAGAGCATTGATTTGCTCTCCTCACATCTATCCTGCATGATGCTGTATTTGTGGAGTGACAGCTGGAGATGGAGCCAGATTCTAACCACAAGAGCTGTCTCTCCATCCTGAGGTCTGCTGCCAGACCTCCTTCCCTCACCTCTGGCCACGTCCCTGTGTCGCTCAGCCTGACATATTCCCTTAGTCACAATGTTTATGGGATGGGTGCCCACCTTGCTGCCTTTGCCTGACTCCACAGCAGCTCCCTTCTGATGCAGAGCCTGCTTTGCTTCTGGGGAGGTCTGTCTTCCTCATCTGCAGGCTCCCTCATCAGCAGCCCTCAACCAGGGCGAGAAGATGAAAGTATTTTCTTTTTTCTTTTCATTTCTTTTGTTTTCATGAAGAAGAATGAGGACAAGGGAAAGGAAATAAAGAAAGGCTAAAGAAAATTGTCCCTCAAATCCATTTTATCCTATTTTTATTTGCCTTTTTGTTTTTCTGAAGGCTGAAGACAAGGAAGAGAAGGGAATTTAACTGTATCTAGTGCTGGAAGAGATCCATTGCTTTGCATGTGACATGCAGCTTTAAAGGCTGTCTCGGTTTGCAGAAGAGGAATAGTAAAATGCCTTCATGACTGCATCGACTTGGACATTTTTCTAGTTCTTCTCTGGTGCCATTCAAATGTTTTTTCACACCCAGGCAGCCACAAATGTTTTTTCCTTCCAGCCAGAGTTGGTGCCAAGCTGCCCTTGAGAGATCTCAGGGAAGAAGCAGCCTGTGCCCAGGCCATGCACTGCCCGGCATGCCTGGCATCCAAGTTCCCCCTTTGGTGATGGCAGAGGGAGCCTCAGGCTCTCTGCTCACCATCCAGTCCCAGAGCAAGAGGTTTAGGTTTATTTAGGTCCACATAACCAGCACCATCCCTCCCAACAAATCTCACTTTTCCTCTCCCTTCAGTCCAGACAATAAAAACTTCTCTCGAAGTTTAATAAAGACGCACATATAATGTACATGTGATGTCAGCCTCGTGTTTAAAAGGCATAGCAGGTCTTTATAAGCAGAGGATATTGCTCTGCCCTGGGACAAATCTGAGGCGGGAGTTTTCACTTCTGGAGTGATATGGGATGTTTAAAGCCGGCCTGGCGGGGAGGAGGACCGGGACTCGGGTGGGGGCCGCCGCTCTCTGCCTGTCAGCTTGGGAATTTATTTTCGTGGCAAGAAGCAAGCATGGCTGGCGTTATCGGCAGGGATGACATGAGAGCCAAACAAGGGGGCCTTTGAAATCGGAGGGGTCCCTCCTCTTCCTCTCCACGCAGTGGCATAATTCATCTGAATAGGGGGCGAAAAATATCGATATCGACGTATCTTCAAAACTAGGCGGCTCAGGAGCCGTTATGGGAAGGCGCCGAGCGGGGGCGAGGCTGGGAGCCTTGGGCTGGGGGTGGCGGGGGTCCGCGGGCTCCTGTCCCGGCAGGTGAGGGACGCCCGAGCCCCCATTCCCAGGATCCCAGCGCCACCCAGCGGAGAGGCCGGGCCGCCGCTGCGGGGCCGAGGGTCCCCTCCTGGGCCAGATCGGGCGTCCCGGTGGTCCCCCGGTCCCTCCCTCCTCACCCGGACACACTGCGGGGAGAAGGTGGACAGCTTGCAATGACATCGTTTTAAAACCTCACTTTGTTTTCTCGTTTTTTTGCTCCTCAGCTGGGGTAGAGGAGCTGGATCTGTCAAGCTGCAAAGCCTTAATGAATTTGGGAAAGCAAGCAATAATGGTGTAAATGGTGTGGCAGTGAAAGTTGAAAAAAAAAAGTTTAAAAAAAGGAAAAATAAATCATGAGGAGGGTTTTTTGGCCGGGACTCCATGATTCCAAAAGGTCAGTAGTATCATTTTGACGTTGATTATGTAGCTGTTCTGGTCTCAAGTCGGCTCCCCTCCTCTCCCAGCGTGGTGTGCGAGGATTGTATTTGAAAGGGAGGAAGCAGATACCGAAAGTGATGCCTGATGAATTGTCTAAACCCTTCAGGGACATTTCGTGCGGGGGCTCGAAGGCAGCTCATCAATAAAAGCCTCCCGGATGGAGGAGGGAAAGCGAAAAAGGGTGAAGGGAGTGGGGGGGACATGGACCCCAGAGGCACGATTGCTCCCCCTTTCCCTTTGATCTGGTGGGGGATCACAGCAGACACAGGGCTTTGGAGGTATAGGTGTAAAAAGGTGTGTACGGAGGGGGGAGAGGCGGGGCAGCCTGTAAACCCACACCCCTCCCCCCCAAAAAAAACACAAAAAACAACCCAACAAACAACAACAACAACAAAAATTTTAAAATGTTTAAAATTGGTTTTACGGTTTCCTGCTGCACCTTGAACCGGCCCTACTGAGGGTCGCCGAGGCGGGAGGTAGCGGGACCGCGGCCACAGCAGCCGTGCCCGGCCCTGGCAGGCTCGCTCCTGAGGTGCGATCTTGGATTATTACTTTTTTCCAAACTATGTTCGTAAATCATGTAATAATCCGGCACTCAGTAACTCTGCCCTACCTTTGAGTGGGTCGTTATGTTTTATGGGCTTTACTTAAAAATTAATGCAAACCTCTCACGAAAGGAGAGGGGGGTACGGAGGGGGAGGCGGCCAGGAGGAAAGGAGAGAGCGGGCAAACCTGCTCCTGATTAGTGCCTTCCCCAGCAGCGGGGCCGGGGCTGCGGGCGAGCCGCGATGCGGGTGAGGGGCGCGCAGCGTCGCCCGGCGGGGCCGCGTTGGTGGCTGCGCGCATCGCTCCGAGCCCTTCTTCCTCCGAAATCAAAACACCCTCACACACCCTCCGATGCTACCGATACGCCTGCCGTCTCAGCCGGCCCCCGAGGGCTCCCCCCTCGCTGCCCGGCCGACGAGTCCCGCTGCCTGGCGCCGGGGGCGTCCCGCGGAGCTTTTCACGCGGGTTTCTGCGGGAAGAGGATGCCGTCCCGCCGGGGGCGGCGGCGGCCGGAGGGCTCGGGGCTCGGGGGGAGTTCCTGGGGGAGCGGCGGGGAGCAAGTAGAAAAGCGCAGCCCTCCGCCAGGGCCGGGGGCACCGCTGGCTCCCTCGCCCCACTGAAACTATTTGTCTGCTGCAAATGGTATGGAAAGTAATTAAGGTCGGCGCATGTATGAAAATTATTGACAATGTGTAAAGTTAGAAATCTCATTTGATCGGAATGTAAACTTGGGCGGGGGAGAAGCCAGTCAAAAAGGTGCCGTGTGTTCAGATCTCGGGCCAAAGCCCGTGTTTGCCCTTATTCGCGGCTGTCAACGGGCTATGCAGGGCAGGATCGGGAGACGGGGGGGCTTTTCCTACGGCCTTGCAGGGACACGATGAGTCTCTACAAGGGTTGCCGCTAACATTTTTTGAACTGGCGCTGCTGGCACTTGCGCGACCTTTACCACTGAGAACCGGTCGGGATGTGAACGGGTAGAGGGTATCGGATGCCACACCCGTGTCTTTTGCAGCCTTCCCTCGGAGGTGTGCCCGAACCCTCAGCCTGCCTCCTTCCCGGGAGCGCGGCAGAGCCTCCACCTGCCCGGAGCCGCCTGCTCTGCTGCCGCCGCCCGGCTGCCTGCGCTGCGCCGGGACCTCGCCTCTCCTGTGATCTCGAAAAAACCGCTTCTTATTTTACCCCGCGCCTGTCACGTTTTATTTACACCGACAGAGGATGCTCGGAGACAAAAGAGTATTTTTTTTTCTACGTCAAAGATGTTTTATATTTTTGGAAGGGTTGTGTTTCCTTTTAGAGAGGTGACCTATATCCTGACCGCTGTAGGGGGTTTATTTTGATGCTCCGGGAAGTTCAGCTGGAGCTGTGCAGAGATGGGAGGGGATAGAATCTTTAACATTGTCATCTGGTATAGGAAACTCAAAGTCTACGCACAAAAACAGTCGGGGGAAGTACTCCGGGGCTGACACAAAACCAGCACTGTTACTATCCGAGGAGCGTGTCTCTGTGCAGGTTTGTTCTCAGCAGTATCCGCGCAGCTCCGGCTGGCTGTTGAAACACCCGCGTTATTTGCAGGGCGGCCAGGTCCCCTCCATCTGTTGGAGCCTCTGCTTTACCCCGCATCTGGGGACCCCCCCTATCTCCCGTGTCCCACCGCCCCGGGACCGCGGGGAAAGCACAGAAGGGCGTGCGGGACAGGTTGCCCGCTGGGGCCCGGCAGACCATCAGCTGGTCCCCTGGCACAGCCCCGCAGCTTCGTGGAATTCGACGTGGCCGAACCCTGGGTTTAGGAAGCTCAGACGGAGCGCGGGCCCCTCAGACTTGCAGGGTGTCTGTCTGCCACGGCTCCCGGGCAGTGAGGAGGCTGGGGTGGGATACAGGGGATGCAGGTAGTCTTGGAGGCGGAGAGCTGGGGGGTTAACAATGCAACAAAATCATTGGCGTCGGTGTCCTCCGGAAAGTCTAAACGCTGAGAAACTCTTTTTCAACACGCTGAAGAGACCAAATGCCTGTGAAAGCGGGACCTGTCCGGAGGCGGAGGATGGGATGGGCGGCGGGGGGCGGATATTTCTCCTCCCCGGTGTTCAATGCTCGCACTTCCCCTCCGCGGGGTCCTCCGGCCCTTGAGGCCCGCGGAGCCCCGGCTCCCTGCGGGACGCCCCCAGGAGCCAGGGTCCTGTGGGTCCAGCGTGAGAGGGTTGCGTAGACACTCTTCTCCCACCTGCTGAGGCCGATTTTCCCCTGGAACACGCTTCCCTAAAGGCAAATAGATTCTGCTCTTCGGCTGGCTTCTCGCCCAAACTTTGTTTCCCGCCTGGTCTTTCTCTCCGTCCTCAGGCACAGAACAAAGCTGCCCCGGCCCTGGGAGTTGTGTAGCAGGGAGGAAAGGGAAAGGTGCGGCCCTACGATTTTACGAGCGCCACATTGGTGTAGGTGTCCTGTGCCAGGCTTAGCTTTCTCCCGCATTCAGACACTGATGAAATATTTCTTAAGGGATCTTCACGGAAAGCCAGCCAAACCAACCCACGTGGCGATACCCCAAGTGATCCCCTGTAAAATGCTAGGAGAGGTGCCTGCTCTGTGCAAGCAGCGTGTCTGGTGATGCTTTGGGAGTCAGGCTGGCTTTTTGGTGTTTTTTCCCCCACACGGGAAAATGCAGTGCATTTGCGCTGAATGTCCTTGTCTGCCCTTGAGATGCGAGATGTCTCAACGCCTCGGATTGTCGTGAGCATCTCCCCTTTTTCTCTGCTTCGGAAAAGGAGGGAGGGACCGACTCTTCAACGGGAGCTGGGAAGAAAGGTCCTGACGGCAGCCTTCAGGGAGACTTCTATAAAAAGAGTCACGCCTGCTGCCCATTGCGTATGCAAAGAAAAAAATAAGGAAGGGGGGGCGTTAAAAAAAAAAGCGGAAAAACCTCTCTAAACAAACATCGGGATCGCACGGCTACTGCCAGAGGTCCCGAGATGTCAAGAGGTCTCGGGAGCAGCACAAAGGACGGGACAAGACCGCTGAGAGTCCCTTCCCATCCTGGCCTTTTTGCTCCCTCCGCCGCCGTGGGATTACCCCCCTCCACACCCTCCAGGTGGTCGCCCCGGGCTGCCGGGGCCGGGAATTGGGCGCTCCACTGCGGCTGCAAGGCTCCTTCCAGCTCGTTAAAATGCCCGCATGCCCCTCATGCGGAAAGGGATCTCTGTCAGTCGCTGTAGATCGAGATCTAAATCCAGGCACCCTGAAACTGACAGTTGGAGGAAAATCCTCCAGGGCTTAAGGAAACGCACTTTTACAATACTGGAGGGATTTGTTTAAGTTTCAGTCTCGGCTTTAATTGAAAAAACGCTTCTCATCTGCAGAACCTCAGAGGAGAGGAAAGAGCCTGAAACCCACACTTTAAAAAGGGAGGAAAAGAACAGAAAAAGAACAAAAAGGGGGG
>VWZV01017171.1:674730-763596 GCA_013397155.1 Irena cyanogastra | reverse complement strand
GGGGGGGGGAGGACTCCAACATAACCGTAAACATTTATCTTTCATATTTGTCTTCCATTTTCTTAACTGGTTTAGTCTAACTTACTTCATTTAGCTCACGAAGCAGAGGGAACTGTGTTATGAACATGAAACTGAAACCGCAATAATGAAGAGATTTCCTAGAATAAAACTTATGATTATACAACAACATCTGAGTAACCAAATCTGCCAAAAAGTTTAATTTCCGTATACTTTGGTAAAACAAACCAGTTGTGCTCCGAAACTAGGATCAGCTCAGAAATGGATACACCAACCAAAACAAACATCTCCACAAAACAGCAAATGCACTTCTGTTTAATCACAGGCAATTTAAATCATCTTTTAAAGTATCAGGATCATGTCTTGGAGACTTTTCAATGCTATATTTCAAACAAGTATCTGCTGCGAAGAAGAGGACGTTACTAACAGGTAGAAGATTCAATGTCTTAGCCCCGATTCCCGTATCAGAACTATGTCAAGTCAGGATTGAAGCAGCACACGGCTCTGCCACCGGGCTGCCTTTCCCGGCTTTGCTTCGCTGTCTGCCCTGTCTCGCACTGCCGAGAAACCAATGACACCCCGCTGCATCGTGACACCTTGTGTTGGGAGTAAAAGATTTTTCTCGCTCGACTAAAAGTAATGATCAAAACGAACAGTCTGAATCGGGGGCAGGTTAGAGTGATTTACAGGCAATGATCCTCCCCCTTGCTTTTAATTCCTTTGGTCTCCTGAAGATCGCAGAGATTACTTGGACGCGTCATCCGAAGATGACATTTAGACAGACATCCCTTCGAGGAAGGTGAAAAAGCACCCTCGCTCGCCGATCTAGAGCAAGAAAAGACGTTTACGTATAAAACCAGGGATATTAAAAAAAAAAAAAAGGCAGAATAGGTCGTTATAACGAGATCAGGATTCGCACATTGGCCTCCCTGCCTTTCCAAGGAACAACAGGGGGAAAAAAAGATAAGAAGACATATAGATTGATAGATAGAATTCAATTGCCTTTTTTTTTTTTTTTATGGTAACACTTTAAATCGATGCCTCAGGAAAGGTAAACATGGGTCTATGGACCGACCGATTATTTTTTCTATTAAAAATGTGTCGTAAACATTGCCGAGCTTGGTAGTGTTTTTCTTAGCTTATCCTCAGATACAATCAAGCCATTTTCGGACACATTCCCATGTATGTAGCAGTGGTGATCTGGAGGAAGCTGTCGACGCCTGTTCAGTTAATTTAGGTTTTCTTTGTCTAATTACTGTGGAGCTTAGGGAAAAGGAGCTGGGCTCAGGGCAGTAAACTGACACTTGGGCTCTGTGTGTGGTATCCAGGCAGAGTTTGATGGAAAAAGCCTGCTTCCACTCAACTGCAGGTCACTGTCTGGGACCAGCCCCACCCCCTCCCTGCCCGTACCCACCAGCGAGCTCTCAGCACGGAGCTGCACTGGAGACAGACGGACACACAGACACACACAGAGAACTGCAGGCACGCCGCTGACACGGCGTCCCGCTCTGCCCGCGTCCTTCCCACCCCCGTTCCTTTGCTTCAGCATCCCTGTCTGCTCTGCCTCTTGTCCTGCCGCCGTCCTCCTTGCGTCTCCAGTTTGATTCTGGAGCCTCCTCCATCATTCGTGAGCGGGCCTGTGCCTTCGCCGGCCCCTCTCCTCCCTGCCCCCTCCGGCGCCCCGTTTCCTTCTGCAAACGGCGTTTGCCAGAACGCATGAGACATCCCCTGCACAGGGGAACGTCCCCGGGGCGTGGAGGGAGGGCGCATCCCTGGTCCTCGGACTC
This sequence comes from Irena cyanogastra, assembly GCA_013397155.1. Classification (NCBI taxonomy): domain Eukaryota; kingdom Metazoa; phylum Chordata; class Aves; order Passeriformes; family Irenidae; genus Irena; species Irena cyanogastra. The sequence goes on along the minus strand of VWZV01017171.1, from coordinate 761,791 downwards.
TACCCCTGCTGCTCTATAAAATGAATGACATTTTATAGGATCATAGGAGGTGGCAAGGAGTAGAGAAAAGTTTTAAAAAACAAATGTCTTGAAGGCTTGAGGAGCAGTAAACACTGCTGCCTCGGGCTCCGCAGGGTGGGCAATCCCCTCACACGCGTGTCTCGCATCAGCGCCCGTGTGCCCCAGGGTGCAGCGGCGGAACTCGGGGCTGGCAGCCGCTCGCCTCGCCCGTGTCGGGAGCAGAGGGCAAAGCGGTGCCTGTGGGGCCGAGGGAACCCCGAGAAGGCGGTAAGCGGGACCGATGCTAGTCCGGTAGCGCGAGCAAGCCGGGGATGGTGCCGCAGCAGCAGCGGCAGCAGCGGCAGCGACTGCAGAAGCAGCAGAAGCAGCAGCGCCTCTTGCCCAGATGACGGGTGGACAGAGGCCAGCTGGAAAAGGGGTGGTCTCTTTCTTCCCCCTCTCGCTCCCCCTCTCCCTCTATCTCTGCTGATTTCTCGGCCGGATTTAGGGGGGTCTGCGGGGAAAGGGGAAAAAAATAGCAAGATTGAAGTAACTGATAGGCGATCGCGCTGTGCCTTTTAAGCAAAAAAAAGTATATATGAAAGAGTAGCAGTGCGGAAGAGATTGCGGGGCGGGAGTCAGGCTTTTGCGCTTCCTCTCCTTGCCGGATTAGGCAGCGGGATGGTCCCCAGGTGGGGGGCAGAGGAGGAAGCGGAGCGGCGCTGAGCGGAGCCTCCGCCGGCTGCGCGGCGCAGGGAGGGAGGGGGCCGGACCAGGGCCGGGTCCGGGGCTGGGCCGGTCCATCCCGCCTAGTGCCTGGCTCCGGCGGAAAGCAGAGGAGCCATTGCGCAAGGGACCGTGGGGAGGGATGCGCAGGGCGCTGCCGCCGCCCCACCGCCGCCCGCCGCGCTGAGGAGGTGCCCGGAGGACAGCGGCNCCTCCCTCCGCCAGATGACCACCGAGAGCGGGCAGCAGCGGCTGGAGCCCCCCGTCCCTCTCCGCTCCTGCAGCCCGGCTCCCGGAGCTCTCCAGATGAGCCGGCCGCCCTCCTCCGCCCTGGAGACCTCCACCTCCTCTTCCTCCACCTCCACCTCCTCCTCCTCCTCCTCGGCGGCGGCGGCGTCCTCCAAGAGCAAGAAGGCCAGCTCGGGGCTGCGGCGGCCCGAGAAGCCCCCCTACTCCTACATCGCCCTCATCGTCATGGCCATCCAGAGCTCGCCCTCCAAGCGCCTAACCCTCAGCGAGATCTACCAGTTCCTGCAGGCCCGCTTCCCCTTCTTTCGCGGCTCCTATCAGGGCTGGAAGAACTCCGTGCGCCACAATCTCTCTCTCAACGAGTGCTTCATCAAGCTGCCCAAGGGCCTGGGCCGCCCGGGCAAGGGCCACTACTGGACCATCGACCCGGCCAGCGAGTTCATGTTCGAGGAGGGCTCCTTCCGACGGCGGCCCCGCGGCTTCAGGAGGAAATGCCAGGCGCTGAAGCCCATGTACCGCATGATGAACGGGCTGGGCTTCGGCGCCTCCATCCTCCCTCAGGGCTTCGACTTCCAGGCGCCCCCCGCCTCCCTCGCCTGCCACTCCAACGGCTACAACCTCGACATGATGCCCAACGCCATGGCCAGCGGCTACGAGGGACTCAGCGGCGGCCACCACGTCCCACACATGTCTCCCAACCCCGGCTCGACCTACATGGCCAGCTGCCCGGTGACTGCCAACGGGGACTACGGCCCCGACAGCAGCAGCAGCCCCGTGCCCTCCTCGCCGGCCATGGCGAGCGCCATCGAGTGTCACTCGCCTTACACGAGCCCTTCGGCTCACTGGACAGCCTCGGGGGCCTCGCCCTACATAAAGCAGCAGGGCCTCCCCGCCGCCAATGCCGCCTCCTCCGGCATCCACTCCAGCGTGCCCTCCTACTCCCTGGAGCAGGGATATCTGCACCAGAGCCCCCGCGACGACCTCTCAGGTAGGGGCGCGGAGGGGCGGCGGGGGCGGCGGGGAGCGCGGCGCCGGAGGGGGTTTTCGCCGGCGACAAAGTTTTCGCGCGGGGGAACCCCGGACCACCACGATGTCGAAAAAAAGAGGTGCATTGTCTGCGAGAGGGAAAAAAATACGCGTGGGTTGGAGCTGTTCTGTTTCGGGACAGGGGAGCTGTTTGAGGGGGGCGGCTGTGGGCACGGCTGCGAGCATCCCTCCCGCTTGCCCGATGCCAAGAAGGAGCACGCCGAGGAAAGCCTGGCCTCGTCCCGGCTCCGTCTCGGTTCGCCTGTCCCTCTCCCGGTGCCGGCGACATGTGCTCGGCGGTGGCAGCGAGGTTGGCCCCTCCGCCCTGCGGTGCGGCTTCACTTCTCGGGGAGCGCCGCCGGGCATCGCCGCCGCCTCGGTAAACCGCGCTCCGCGGAGACGCGCCGCGAGAGTAATCAAATACAGGCGTCAAATATTATCCTCTAAATTCTACCGGGGAAAAAATAATTAAAAAGAAAGTAAGAAACCCTCTAACCACCCGCTTATCTTAAAAAAATGCTAGAAAGATTAAAGCGGATCGAGTACAATTCTGCAACAGAAGGGAAAGAGTTTTCTGGTCGCTGTCTCCCACCCCCTCACCCCCTCCCCGGCCGGTGATTACAGACAATGTCTGCTCAGAAAAATCCGAGCACAAAAATGGGTAAAAGATGTTGGGCTCTTACGGGGAATTTTTCCAAATAGCCCTTTTAAACGTGGGTCCCAGAGGTTAAGCAAACAAAGACAGTCTGGGCTGGACCACACCGAAGAGGATTTTAGCCTGACTTAACCCCTATGAGAGCGGGGTCTTGTTCAATTTTATGGGAATTTCAACAAGTAACAAATACAGGCGACCCTCAGCTCTGGGTCCCCTCCCGCCCCCTCCCTGGGCGCCTGTCAATCATTCTCCTGTCCTTCTGCGAGCGCCGCAGCCTGCCCTGGCCTCCCCACAGCCCGCTCTCGCCGTGGAGAGGGCAGCCGCCATGCAAGTCGCGTTCCCATCACCGCAGAAGGGACGTGGGCTGCCAGGGGAGAACAAGCAGTTGCAAACTTTCCTCCCTTAGAAACAAAAGACCCAAACCTCTAAACAGCCCTGATGTGCCTTCTGGGGAGAGGCAGCTGCAAAGCGGGTCGCTGTCTTACCGGCTGCTCCGCGCAGGGGAGAGAGCGGGCGAGATGCGTCTCCAGCTGGGCTCCTCTGCGCCCGCAGGGTTCTGCTGCTGAGGTTTAAAACAACTTTTCGGAGCTACAGGGCGTCCTTCCACGTGCTTTTTAGAGCCAGGGCGACAGGCCGGCGGGTTCACAAGGGCATCCCCCGCCGAACTACGTACCTTCTCCGTTAGGAATTTCTGCTTTGGTTTGTTGTTTTTGCTTGGATTTTTGTTTTCTTTTATTTTTCTTTCTTTGGATCTTTTCCCCCTCTGTTTGTTTTACTATTTGCGGCCGCACAGTCCGCCACGCAGGGCCCATGGGGCCACGCGTGGTGCAGGAGTGAGACTGGCCCAGGGAGCGGGGCTGGGAGGCAGCGGCCCCCTCCTCCTGCCAGACACCTGAGGTAAGAAAGCTGATTCCTGGAAGAGAAATTTTCATCCAGAAACAGCCCAAGAATACCTCTACAAAGCAAAAAGCAGAGGGAGAGACAGCAAGGATTCTGGTCCTCCAGGAGTTCCGCTGCGGTTTCCGAGGCCGGGGCCGTTAAAATCCGAATTGTTTCTGTTCAAGGACAGATACAGACGCATCCGACCACTGAACGCTGTCTTAATGTCGACCACCAGCGTCCGTTTCCAGCAGCTCAGATTTAATGCAATCACTTTGCAAAACGGTATTTCTCTGCTTATTTTCTACAGCTTCAGTGTCTGGGCCCAAGCCTTTAGTGCAAGCCATACGCAGTCCTTGATTAACTGACAAAAAATCAAACCAAATTATTTATTTTATTTTTTTTTAATTTTTATTTTCTATTTCTTGAGTGGATTCAATCCTTATTTGTGCATGATATGTAAAATCTCAGTGGCAGAAATATTCCAGAAGAGTGAAAGAAGATGGGAGGAAAGGATCGGAACTCTTTTATTTGTACTTATAATCAGCAATAATCTTTCTCCTCCTGTCCCCGCAAAAGCAGTAGCAAGTGAAATTCGCCTTTTCCTTTCTCTTAGTTAAATGCAAAGCAAATTCGGTGGCAAATCGCTGTTGATCGATCAATAATTCTCTACCCATGACAGCGTCAGGGTGGACTTAAAGCCGTGAATTTATATCAGACGCAAGAATAAGAGAGGTAAAAATTGGAAACAGGAGGCTTGGTTCTGCTAAAAGGATTTTGAAGCTGGGGGGCGGGGGGAACCGGATTTTTTTCGCAGACTATTAAATCCTGCTAAATGATTGAATCAGGATCGTAATAAAGTGCCCCAGTTTATGGTAAGCATACCAGCAGGGTTATTAGAAAGCCGAGGAAATCCAGCGAAATAATCACTTTTATAAAGTGAGCTCTGCGGGGTGAAGGAGGGGACAACGCCGGAGGAGAACGGGCTGTGCGCGCCGCCGGCCGACGCCGCCAAAGGGTTCGGCTCCGCCATCCTGAGGAAAACCGGGGACGTCTCCCTCCTGTTTATTTCTTTTTCTTTCCTTCCAGTCCCCCCTCCCTCCCGCCACCCCTTACACCCTCATTCTCCTGCTCTTTCTTTTGCTGTTTTTTTCTGGTTTTTTTTTTTTTTTCCCCCTCCCTTTTTTTTTTTTTTCCCTTGACCCTCGGTCATATTTGACAGGATCCCGCTAGCCGAGTTTGACATCCACACGGCAAACCAAAACCCTCTCTGGCTCTACCCTGCGGGCCTTGCTCGGGCAATGCTCCCCTCCCCGCCGGATCCAGTAGGAATCCTGCCAGACCAAAGATCCCAGCACCGTCCTACGGCTCGGTGTTGGGGGTGGGGTGACGTCTCCCATGCGGCCCCCGAAAGGCTGCCTTAGGCTGTGGGAAATTACAATGGGAATTTGCAAGGTCATTTACATGTCGGTGGCACGGATGTACTTGGCTTGTTGTTGTTGATGAACCGTAGGGTGTATCTTATGTTTATGGAAGCACGCACGCGAAAAGGCGTGAACGCTCTTACACACACACACATAAATAAATACATATTGTATCAACACACAAATGGATCCTGACTGGAACTCAACCTGCAGCCGCTCGAATCAGAAGCAGAATCGTCCCAGGAACAGGGTAGGGAGTGGGAAGAGAGAGGAAAGATGGGCGTCGGGTTGAAATGTCTGTGGTGCGCGCAGGAAAACACGCAAGTGGCATCGTCTTCTCTTTCCCTCTCACACACACACGCACATAACACACACTCCCCCATCTACCCTCCACGTGGAGGCTGAACTACCCCTCCACGCTGAGAAGTACCGAGGCAGAGGGCAGACAGACAGCAGTGCGTGTGTGTGCCCACGCAGGAGGGATGCTCAGGGATGCGGCCGGGCACGTGTCTGTGGGCATCCACCTCCTCATGCCTTCCTCTCCTCAGCCTGCGTGCCACACGGCTGTGCAGCCTAGAACCTCCCCCCAGAGCAGGCTCGGGGGCTCGTAAGAGCACGGCTCCGAGCCGACCGGCAGGCGATGAGGGGCTCCGGGGAATCCGCTTCCCCTCCTCGCTCGGGCAGTGGAATCCCCGGCCTCTCTGCCCTGCAGCAGGTCAGGCTCTGACCCCGGGGGAACGTCCAAGTCAGGAAAGCCAGGAAAGCCAAAGAGGAGTTACCAAACCTTGCAGGGGGAGCCGAGACCGGGCGTAAGGGAGAGGTGTGCCAGTTCTCTGCAAGCAGCCTCTCCTCCCTGCTGGTGGGGGAGGAAGGGCTGCTCTACCCGGGCAAATCTCTCCGACTTCTGAGCAGCTCTTGTTATTTCCTTCTCTTGCAGTGGGACTGCCTCGCTACCAGCATCATCCCTCCCCGGTGTGTGACAGGAAAGATTTTGTCCTCAATTTTAATGGCATTTCTTCGTTTCACCCGTCCGCTAGTGGATCTTACTACCACCACCACCACCACCAAAGCGTCTGTCAAGACATCAAGCCCTGTGTGATGTGAAGGCCCCAACAAAGACAATCCAGTGTCGCTGAACAGAGCCGAGGTGTAGACGGACCCACGCAGATTAAATAGAATGTGCACTCTGATAGCATTGATAGTACACGAGTCACTTAGCAAATTTGCCTAAGGAAGCAGTGTTTTCGGTGCCACTCCACTCCCTGAAGGACACGTACAGCCGATATAATGCTCCAAAGGTCTTACTAAAAGAAAAATGCCTTGTGTGGTGTTTTGGGTTAGGGGGCACGTAATGTCCTTATGCCAAGTCTGACCACCTAAATCATAAACCGCCTTTCTGCAATCTCCTAAAGAACCGAGCTTTGGGAAAGGGAACAATTCAACGTATTTTTATACGAGAAAGTGTCTTTGCATAAGAAAAACAAATGCCTCCACACCTGCGAAGACTCCCCCTTCTGTTACTGTGTTAGCGAGAAATGTACTCTTTTATTGTGTTCTCTCCCTGAGCCCCACCAAGGGCACTTTGTATGGACTTCAGCACCGACCAATTGATATTATTAAAACAGTATTGTTTAGCCCTTTCGTGTATAGACTGTAAGAAAAGTTCAATTTTTTTCCCAGTACTGCAGCAATACGTTTCTTATTTTTACAAAAGTTGTTTTCTACCACAGTATTTTTTAAAAATTATTTTAAATAAATCTCGTGTATACTCACACACTATTGCTTTAAAAGGAGAATATATTTGCACTTATGTATACTTTTTACAGTTTGCCAAAATATTTTGATGTAAAAATTTTTTTTCCAATAAAATGTATATAACGACTATCACTAGACAGGCGCTTATTTTCCCTTGGCTCCTTCTGAGAAAACTCTTCCACCCCAGCATTCGAGAGAGTTAAGGATGCAACCCCAAATCCTCCAGTCACTGCAGGTGGAGGAGGGGAGCGAGAGGTTGACCCGAGGAGGCCAGAGCCATGCTCTCTAGGCTGCACCTCCCGCCGTCACCCACTTCCCACCCCGCTTTCTACCGCTGCAGGATAGACTTTGAAATAACCGAGGCAGAGGACGCGAAAGTGGGAGGGTCGGGACTGCATGATCCTCTCTTGGTGGGTGCCTCCAGGTCTGAAACACCCTCCCCGCTCTCTGGGGATGCGTCTGGGTGTCCCCGTGTCCCCTTTCCCCATAGCGCCCTGGGAGTCTCTTTGTGCCCCGACGGACTTTGCCAGGTGCGGGGGCAGGAGCCCCTGCGCAATGCGGCTTGGACCCGAGAGGGCATGTCACGGAGCGGGGCGAAAAGCCGTGGCTTGATAAAGTCTGGGGCAAGCACCGACAAAAGGTGAGGGCAGCGAACCGGGCCAGAGAGGAGAAAAAGACAAAAGAAAAAAAGTACAAAAGAAAACAAAAAGGGGCCCCCGAAGCACCCCAAGCGAAGCGACCCCTGTCTCCACGGTGCCCCGTGGATGGCGGACGGCCAAGAGTCGGAGCCGGGCGCCAGGAGCTGCTCGTCTGGGCATCCTGCAGAGCCCAGGGCCGCGCCAGCCCCACGGCCGGGGGATGAGCTCCGAACCCACCCCGCAGGGCCCGGCCCGGGGGCGGCTCGGCACGGCCGCCACCCCTCGCGCAGCCTGTCCCGTCGGACGGGGACACAGAATTGTCCCCGTACCTCAAGGCCGACGCCCGACTCTGCCCGGCCCCGCACCCGAACGCTGGAAAAGGGGAGAGAGTTTCAGCAAAATGCTCTGTGCATGTGTGCACGCATATAAGTGTATATATATATGTATTTACACACACACATATGTATATGCATGCACGCACACTCGCACAGACACCCATATATATATATACATATATAAAAATTATATCTGTGTAATTATACATAGACATAAAACTCTTCATCTTTAAAATACATATTTATGCTCAGACATGCCCTTTTCTTCCCTGAGCTTCTCAGGGCCTGTGATAAATTATAAAGTCAGTTTCAGCGTTTGCTCCGACCACAGTGCTGTGTTTACATTCTTTCCGAGGCAAGCCTGCATGGTCGTAATTTATATCCTAAACACTTGAACGTAACTTGTTTACACAGGAATGACAGGACCTCAAAGAGAAAAAAACTGCCTTTCCCTGCCGGCCGCCGGGCGCGGGGCTCCAGTGCCCTCCAGCGGCCCCGGCCCGCAGCGCGCCGGGCTCCGGCAGCTCCACAGCTCCGCAGCTTCGCACAGCGAATATTTTTAAAATTATTATTATTTTTTCCCCCACCTTCTGAGTGCTGTTATATACCAGAAGATGTGAGTAACGCTCCCAGTGGCTGGTCTCTTAAGAAAGGGGAAGGATTTGCAAGGGCATCATTTGGTTTCGGACTTGTGTGTTCTCCCTTGGTGATTTAAGACTATTAAGGTTCCATTTTCCCTCTCAAACAAAGGACGTCTCAGAAGCTGTACTCTTTAGACATCAGTATGTTTCTGGGTGCTGCCAGTAAAACGAGCTCAAACTCTTTCTTCTGAATTTAAGGGTGACTTAAACGACAGGGAGGAAAAAAAAGTGGACAGATTTTTAAGTTAATTTGATCTGATTTTGTTTTGATATTTGATTTTATTGCAGTACCTTCTACCCTAAGAATTCAGCCCTTGTTTAGTCTAAAGAACTCCAGTGGCTGCAGAGCCAGTGAGAGTCATGACCAAAAGCTATGCCGCTGTGAGGACAAGGTATTTACATTTTAGCCATACAGTTAAAAATTCCCTGCATCTTTTAACATTTGCTAACAGCCATTGAACATACCCAAATACTTCACATTTCAGAAAAAGGAATTCTCTTTCAGATATCCAGCACACTGAGACTTCTAATTACAGCAGTAGTGACGCAGTACTCATCTCTGAGACTTGTGGGGACTTACATTGTCAGAGAAAGTGCCAGAGAAAGCTGAAATTTCTAGCATTAGAACAAAAACCCAAAACCTAGACGTGTATATTTAGTCTCAGCATTGTGAAAGGGTCCAGGGTGGCAGGCGCAAAACTGAGCATGCATTTACTAGTCGGTCTGTAGGGAAACCCATAGCTGCTATGCTAAAGTGAGCATCAGTAGGTGTAAAAAATGGAAGGTCTGTGTCCCAGCGTTACTGCTCTTTTTTTTGACAATAGTCTGCTCTCTTCCTCTTTTTCTCTTAATTCCTTGCCCACTAACATGTCCCTGACTACTTTGTTCCCTATGTTTTGATTGTAAGAAGCGTTAAGTGATAGTTTTTTCCCCCTTTAGCAGTGTTATAACCCGAGTAGCACCCAACAACAGTCTCACACCTCTGCCGTGTCTGAAAATAAACTGCTGACTTTCAGCCCAGGACTTCATCCCTTGCAGTGACTTTGTCCTTTCAGGGTGGCTCAAAGGAGGATGCAAGCAGAGAACTTCTAGGTACACTTCTAGTCTATCCCAGTGAACAGCTTGTGTATCCAGAAAGCCACATGAGCTTTTCCAACCAGATCAGTTGCTCTAATGCATTAGCAATGCAAACCGTGCCTCCCTAATGACCCCAGACCGCCACAGCTACAAGAAAGCTACAACTAAATTACAAATAGTTAGTCATCTAGACTGATGGCATAGCTCACATTTGGTGAGGTGCTGAGGTAAATGGATTGAACATAGACTAATCCAAACATTTCCATTATTAGAACACGCTAGGCAGAGTCTCCGTGGGATGGGAACGAAATCACACTGGAGCGCCTCAAACAGTTTGCGTGTGATCCACTATAACCTTACATATATATTTTCTCCATTCTCTGGTTTCATCACAGTCTTACTGCCTCAGTGGAGGGATTTTGCTTGTGAGGGTGTTTATATTACACAGAAAAAAACCCCACTCAACCACTTGAAAACTGGGATCATTTGAGCAATCATTTTAACTTTGGCAAAATTAGCCAAATGCTGAGATATCTTATGTGGGATGTTGAATTTCTAGCCAGTAGTGGACCAAAGCATTCTTTAAAACAATAAGTTTATCAATCCCATTAGATCTTCTTGCCCATTATTCTATTAAGACCAACAGCAGATGAACATCTTGCTGTGTTTTGGCTCAGCTGGCAAAGTACCTTTAGCCAACACAGTATTTTCAGTTTAGTGAGAGAGTTTTAGTCTGCTTTGGAGGCAAAGAAAAGTAAAGACTTTTTTTTAACTCAATAACAATAAGCCTGATTTTATGGAACTAGAAAGATTTTCTCATAACATACACATGAGGTAATATCTAAATAAGACTGTTCAATAAAATGCTAGGTATGTCACTTAGAGAAAGCAAGGTGCTGTTTTCAATTATAATTTTAATATACCTGAGCACGTGAGTACTCCCGTTAAAGTCAATGGGATTATGCAGACTCTTAGAGCTAAAAGTGCTTTGCTGAAGAAGGATGATGGGACTAGAACTAAACACAACAGGTTCCTCCTATGTGCTGCAGCTGAGGTCTGTATGAGAAAAGGAGTAAAATATACCTGATTCATATACAGGATGAAAATTAATTCAAAACATACTCCAGCTTTGAATAGAGATGTATTCTACAAAACCTGCTGGCATTAATCTGCATGAAATACTGCCTTAGCTAATAAGAACACCCGGGCTTTATTTATATATTGAGCCATTTGATAGATATAAATGAAGAAAGAGGTAAATAGAAGCCAACATATTTTTGAATAAAAGCCCAGAGGTTCTTTCAGAGTTCAATGATCTTTGTGTCTAGATTATAAAGAATTCAGAGCAGCTTCATGTGACTTGCCAACTACTGAATAGAGCTCCAAAACATCTGTAATATTAAACAACTTCAAGCCTCCTTTTTATGCTTGTTTTCATCCAGCAGTGATTTATAGAAATCTATTGGCTTCTCTACTGGTCTTTTCTAAAAAGAAATATGCAGAGAGGAGGAGGAGGTTTTAAAATATGTTGGGACACCGCTACCAAACTGCAGCTGGAAATTAGAGATATTTTAACTGGATTTAGATTTATTTAGGAGATTATGGAGAAATGCTAACTGCATTACATCGATTATTTTAAGCATTGCAAAATGAATTTGTGGTGGTGTGCGAAGTGCCACTGAGTTCACAGGTAATTTAATGTTTTTAGGGTGATTCAAAGAGACTGTGCTGCTTTTGAGGAACAGGATTTCTTGGACTGGATCCCCACTGGTAACATTTTCCTTGCAGTAGAGTTGCAGCCCATTAATTCTTACTGTCCAAATATAGGTAGCATTAGTTTAAATTAGAAGTTTTATAACTGATTTAGTTGAGCTACTGAAATCCCTTATGTACACAATCTTATCTCATTTTCAGAGATCCTCTTTGGATTGGTTTATACCTGTCCCGATTAACATATACCAAACACATTTTACTTGATGAAAAATCTCTCTAACTAGTTTAAAATTATTCTTTGAGGTGGTGTCTCATGCACAACAATTTTCTGATATGATGAAAAGTGTGATTTAGTTCAAACTGCATAACTGATGTTTATGGACACTCCATTACTGTAATCCCTCTTTTAGACATGTACAGCTGCAAGCTGCGCCAATACGACCAACTTTAAAGTGGTATCAGCTCCTCAAAGCTGATTGTCTCTAAACAAGGCAGTGTCCGTGACTTGGAATCCTTGTGTTAAAGACTGCAACTTTTCCCTATGAAATAGCTGAATGTTAGAAACTGGATCTAAAGCATGATCAATACTATAAGTTTCTGGACAGTCTTACTTGTGGAATTAAGACCTTAAAATCAGGCCTTGGGCCTTCTTGATTCCATGGCTTTTTGTGGCCTTTTTTTGTGGTGGGGTGAGGGGGAATTTTTTTTAATCTGGATGTTTCCTTGCCAGAGATTTGTTGACTACTGGTGGCTTATAGAGTATTTTCTGGTGGCTTAGAGAAAGTTATTTGGTTAGAGGTTGATGCTTCTCATCCTTTGTGCTGGAGAGAATACGAACAATTGGGAGGGAGAAGATGCGGTGAAGATCAGAGTCAGCAACAGAATTCACTCTTCTTTAAAAAAGGAATAAAGAGCCTTCGACAGGCTCAAATTAAAGATAAACTAAAATTGCAGAACCAAGAAATGTTTCATAATAGAGAGAGTGAAGATTCTGGGGAGCAATGTGAATGTTATCAAGTTGGGGCAATCATCAATAAAAAAGGTTCAAGAATGGGAATAACATCTGCAGCCACAATGGGAAGATCCACTATGTCATAATAAAAGGCAGGATTATTAGGTCCTTAAAAATAGATATCAAGTTCTACTCCTCATATCATGCACTAAATCCTGCTTTCATTGCCGTGTACCCCCTTTTCCTTTCTGAAGCAGAAACAAAGCTGCACTGGGAAGCGGGAACACTTCAATAATCCAGTGTATTGGTTTTGCTTAGTGTGAGGCAGCAAGGATGAGTGGAGAGGAAAAAAGCAATAGCTCAAGATAAGTGACCTCCAGTAAACAAACATATGCTTGTTCCAGGGCAGCAGAGGAGCAGGGGGTAGGCAGATTCTGGCTTGACTACTCATTGAAGGTGTCCAATGTAGTCTGAACAAGCACAACCAGAGTGCAGGACTCAGCCAAGTTGCTCAGCAGGCTCAGAGGCTCTGTCAATAAAGCAGTAGAAACTGTTTGGTGAAGCCTATCTTAGACACAGGCACATGTGAAGCAGTCCAGCCTTGCTCAAGCTTCCAGCACTAGCCAGTATGGAGAGACATGCAGAAATTGTAGTTCTTCAAATTTCTTTTTTAAAAACATAATTTCTTCCATGGAAATCAACCAGCAGTCTGAATTTCAGAAGACTACTTTATCCCTGGATGTGTGCCATTTCAGGCTTTCTCAAAGATGTGACATGCTCAGCCCTGCCAATATCCTGGGAAGTGCAACTGGCACGTTGCAGCCCACTGCAGCCTCCGGGCAGCGAAGCCTGATCTAGCACCCAGGAGAGGAAAGGAGCACAGCTCTGTGCTTGCCTTCAGCAAGACCATAATGAGGACAAGGATGGGTCTCAGCTGGAGCCCTTTATGCCTAATGTCAGCATGTTTGTGATGGCAACAAAGGTGAATGTCCAGGAAGGTGGTGACAGCAGCAAGAGTCTAGACTTTTGCTGTCCCCTTTCACCTTTCCACACCTGTTGATTACCCCAGAAGATTTCTATGTCTGCCAAATGAGCTTTATTTCAATCCTGGGACACAAACCTTGCTCCCATATTACTTCAGACAACAGCCTTTGTTACCAAAACCATGGGGGCAAGGAATGGCTGTGGGTGATTCATACACTACTGTTTCTGTTCTAATATTATAACACCAGATATGCAGATCTCTGCAAGCCCTTGACATTTCCTCTACTTTTTCCCCACTGATTTCCTCCTTATTGTTACTGATGAATTGCTTTCACTGCCATCCTGCTACAGGATCAGGGTTTAATGATACCCCTTGGTGAAAGAAAAGACATCCACATGTACTTGTTTCCCAGATCTGAAGAGAAGAAACAAGATTCCCAAAACTTTTTTTTTGTTTTTTAATGTAGCCTGCTGATTCTGAACTCGGAGTCTCTAAATTCCCACCTGTGAAAAGAAATATTCTCTAACTCAGTTTCTGGAGGAAGGGGTCAAGAGAGAAAATGGCCAGAACACATGAGGGCAGACTCATAGCAACTCAGCATATCAGACCCACAGGAGATGTAGGGAGGAGCAAGAGAGAACAAACATGGGATTCAGCCCAGCAGAAGCGGGCTAGGTCTTCTACCATTACTGTATTTGGTTAGATCCTTCTTGGCCCCCTCCTTCAGACTTTGAGAGAAATGTGATCAAAATTCCTTGTTCTCATTGTGTAGAAGAGCACCTACTGTAAGCTGCTGACATTTGTCTGTTCTAGAACAGCTCAGTCCTCCTTTTCAACCACCACTGGTTGGGTTGGCTGCCTTCTCAGGGATGTATCTAAGAGAAGTACAGAAATACAGACATCTGAGTAGTTTCCACCTGCCCACAGTTGTTTCTGGCTTTAAGTACCCCCAGGGTTCCCAGGCAGGAGCCCACTCCAGGGGTGAGAAACAGAAAACAGATGGTCATATGAAACAGACCATCCCATCTAGGGGCATTTCAGGACATATTAATTAGTCAGGAGCATGAACCACAACAAAACATGGCGCTCCTTCTTATGGAAAAGCCTTTGATGGTTGGCTAGTAATGGCTAAAAATGAGACAAATCCATAGCGTAGATAGGCTCCGAGTATGCCAAAAAGATCCGTGTGCTGGCAAACTTGATATTCAGCTTGTTCATTTCCTGTACACTGTTTGAAGCAGCCAGAGCCCTTTCTCACTATTCAGTCCTTTGAATGCAGAGTAAAATGAAAACAGAAGAAGAAACATGCAGCTAGCAAAAGTTCCAAGCTCAGCACTTTAGGAGGCACTTGAGCACAGGGAGAGCAGACAGAGGACCCCCTAGAGCTGGGAAAGCCCCCACTTATTCCATATGTTCTGTATAGTCTGCTCTGTGGAGATGTTAACAAATTTGTCTCTTGCCCACGCAGCTGTCATTCACAAGGTCACTTTTTTTCCACCAGAAAGAGGACCTGACAACTCTCTCATGTCCTTACAGACACAGGCAGTAGGTAGAAGCCTATAAAAAAACCCATCTGTCCATGAAGTGCACACGCTTTCATGTTCTTTCAGGTAGACTCGTGTCATCAAGAAAATGTAGCAAGTTCCTCATCAGTCCAGCCTCAAAGCCCATGAACTCTAGGAACCTGTATTTGAAAGGGGAACAGAAAATTGATGGACTTCAAAAAAAAGCACTGACAGTCTAACATCCCCTGCTTGCTCGTGGTGAAGTGTCTCTGGAGGGTGTGATCTACATCCTGAATGTCCTTCCTTGTTTTAAAATGATAACCATCACACATAATTTCGCCAGGAGATTGATTTCCCAAGATATCCACTTGGCTGTCTAAGAACTTCCAATTGAACTCACAATTGATTTCTTTTCTGAGCCAATAGGTGAATTCTGCATATACGTAAGATATTCTTTCAACCTGCTCAGCACCTCAGGTGCTTTAGGAGATGCAAGAAATTTTGCAGCAGGCAAGTATACATCCACACCAATCCCTCTTAGGGTGAGATTTGCACTCACATTTGAACTCAGCTCTTGGCCTCTCCAGCATCCTGCGCTGGGGAATACCAGAGGCTGCTAGTTAGTATTTTAAAGACACAGTTTTTTCTGTGTATTTTGTCTGTGTTTATTTGGTCTTAAATGCCAAGACAGAAGCTCTTGATTCATCTTAATTAGGTTTTAATTATTTTTAAGTGATTTTACCACATCTCCCCTTGTCGCCTTCCTGAGGCAGCTCAGCACCGTCTTCAGATATCTTGGCCTCTGGCTTCTTTCTGTGATACCTTTAATTCCCACTTCACAGAAAATGAAAACTACTTGGGCAGAAGACTGCATTTTTCTATAGCATACATATTATCATGAATTTTACAGAAAAAGTCAAAGTAGGCATCTGAGGAAGAGTGATGGGAACTCTTGGAGGCATCTTTTTTAGAAGAACATGACTCAGCCTCTGCATGCACACTTCTCTGCATTGGCTGTAAAAGAGCTCAGATGACAGGCTCAGGTGAAGATACCTGTTCTGTGGTTAAGGGAGATGAATCCTGGCCAAGATGCCAAATCCTGAACAACACATAATAGACAAAATTGCCCTGCTGGCTTCTAGTGTGATGCTGTGTAGTCCCCACCACTCTCCACAGGAAGCAGAAGTTTCTATCAAGCTGCCCTCAGTAAGACCCAAGTATTTTTTCAGAGCTCATATCAAGTGCTCCCTGTCACATGAATATTTTGTTTTCCCCTCTACTGTATCGTATTTTGCATGAGCCACCAACGTATCTCTATCTGCCATTGTACTGGGCCTTTGCCTGCTTTGCTGAAGTCTCACTGACATGCTACTCCCAGTGAAGCACTAGGCTTTGACTAAAATAAATAACTTCATCAATCATTATTCCTCCTTACTCTCATTCCCCATTCCAGACTGTCAATATATTTGTTAAACAATACTAGACCTTGGCACTTCTGTGCCAGCATTTTTTTCAGATACAAAAATTTGCTATTCTTTCATGTCTATTGCCTCCAATTTCTTAGATATCTTTCAGTTCATGGCTTCTCATCATGTGACAGCCTTAATGTCTTTAGTAAACACTTAACCAAGATCCTATCAAAGTTCGTTAACAGAAGAATGTGAGATGCTGGAATTTTGGTTTGGTGTTTTTTATTTGTTTGGTTGGGATTTTTTTATTTTTTGATGCAAAAATCAGGCTGGAAATATATAGATGCAGTTGAAAGATCAATTCCCAGAGTGCATACATTGCTTTTCAGGCCTGTGGATAAACTTCTCATAGTTACACCAGTGCAAACTAAGAAAGCAAGCAAAAGCATTGTTTGTTAGGGCTGATTACTTAGGCATACTTAGCCTAACTGAAAGAAAAACCTCCAAAAATATTTTGGGAAATGTACAGTCTGATCAGATATTGTATTATGAATATAACAAACTAGTATTTTCAATAACAATGTCATTTGTAAAATCACCTTGTCCAACGCACTGGAAACACTAAATACTTGTAGATACCAGTATTTTGTTAATGAATACACATGCTAATGCAGTAATAGTGATCTGGAGAATCCAGAAGAGATGAGAATGAGAAAGAAAACCAGCAAAAACAAAGAACCCATAGGAAATTAAAAATGAAAATTGTTATGAGATATGTCACTGTGTCTTTCCTTGGTGCTATTTTCTGTACAGTGAAAAACAAAGGAGGTAGGTAGGAGGAAAAGCACAGGAAATTAAATAAGGAGGGGGATTCTAAGGTGCTCCCAGAAAGAGTGAGCAACGCCCAGCGCATTGGGGAGCAGCTGATCATTCCAGCACTGGGCTGTTTGGCCCATGAGCTGGCATGTCACCAACCCCATCCAGACCTAGCACTGGCAGACATTCCAGTCTAACACCATTTCTGACAGAAAGACAGGGAGTTGTGTCCTGCCTCTCCCAGCCCAAGAGCAGAAGTGCCAAGATGAGATGGAACTTGCCCAAAATTTGTGAGGGAAGAACGAAGCTTAAGTCATATTCACACGTGCAGGCCTTCTTTTGCTATTTTAACCCAGTTACCAAAGCTATGTGTTCCTGTTGATTTTTAAACACTATTTTGTTTTGAAAAGGCCGAACTGCGTCACTGGATGCATTGTCTGGTTACAGAGCTCCCAGGAGTGGGAAACTTCCAGCCAGCTTCCAAATCAGCTCAGCAAAATGAGGAGACAAGGGGATTTGAAGCCAGAGACCTAGTCTGAAAGGGATGGTCCCCATCTGAAATGAGGGAGAGCACAAGGAAGGAGTGCCCAAGGAGAGGCTGCAGAGGCAAGGGAGGGCAGCAGGCACATTGGCCATGGAGGGGCCATGTTGATATTGGCAGATGGATACTGGCTGTCATCGTAATTTGGGGTGGTGGCACACTGATGTGAACAAGCCTTTCACAGCTGACAGGGTTTTTTCCTCTTTCATTTGTAGTTCTACATTTTGCAGACCCAAAATTTCCTGGGAAATAGGTTTGGGGAAAGCATGACATCTGTTTGGTCCTGAGAGGTGCCACCAAGGAGATGTATCACCGATAATGTGTCTGGAAAACAGGGAAACCCAGAGGAATGACTACAGGAGGAGGATGGCTTTACAAAAAGCTAGCCTACAAAGAAAGACTTTCAACCTATGGATGGGGAAACATATAGGGTTAGGTCTGGGAAGCAGGTATGAATAAAGAAAAAGACAAAAGAGAAGTGGTCAGAGTCATTCTGATGGAGAAAGAGAATGGGAAACCCAAAGAAAGGAAAGCATTATGCAATGGATAGGGTAGGACAGAGGGAAGCTGAAGAGACTGGAAGGAGTAAATAAAATGATGATGCTGGGAAGGCCTTTCCAAACGAAAAAGGGAAGCTAAGATGGCTAACCTGCAGGAGGGGAAATCCTTCCTGTTTGGTACACGGCAGGAGAGGAACAGCTGCCAGTCCCTGAAAATTCAGTCTAAGGAAGGAAATACAGAAATGCATGCAATGGAGATGCATGAGGGGAGGGAGAGAAGATAAATCTGCATGGAGATGAAAATGATCTTTTGTTTATCCTGGACAGGCCGTTTGCTGCTCATCCCTTTGGAGGTTTTATTTTTCTCTCTCCAAGACATATCTAGGTGACTACGAGCATATCAGATCCTTACTGAAGTGCACGTGGTATCTGTGCTGAGAGGGACATGGAGATCTCAATATACGGTATCTCCTATTAAAAATATTTTTTGCTGTTGCATGAAAACGCATTTAGCTTGTATATGGATAACATTTGTGGATTCCTCCAAAGATGAGCTTTAGTTGTCATAGCTGTCTCAGTATTCCTGTTTCCCTTATACCTGTAGTCTGTCTGCAGAGATAAAGTCACTGGGAAAGAATATAGATTTTCTTCTTCAGAAAAGCCTTATTTTTGTCTTATCAGTAAAATAAGTACATCCTGTGCACAGAGACTAAAAAAAAAATTAAAGAATTCAAGTTGCTTGAGACCTCAACATTGGCTTACACTGCCAGATTATTATAAAATGGCTTAAGTAAATAAATAACATTGCATTGTCCAAAAACTCTTTTCTTGGAAAGCTTTATATCTAAGCCCTTTATGCAGTGAAGGTAACATTAACATCTTCCTGGTCCTTTTAAAAGTAGTCTGTTACATTGCCATAAAAAACGTGGAGAAAAGATACTCCAAAATTATTCCAAATAAGGAAAATCTGAAGCATAATTTATTACAGCCGTAAATTCTCATGTAAATGTCAGCAACCAGTAGGTCCTGGACTTCAGTGATGGCAACTCTCCTAGAAGAAAAGATACAGTGTTTAGTTTGAGGCTGTAAAAATGCTCATCTGTAGCCTTGGGACAGCCAGTATTCAGAAACAGCCTCCCCGCCGACGAAAGAGACTCAAGTGTGACAGATTCCCATTAGGATTTGTGTCATGGCAACAAGAGCATTGGCAAAGCAGGGTGGTTGGCATGGGACACTGTGTGCTGTCTATCAGGACGAACCTCAGCTTTCATCTGGGGAACCCAAGATGCCTTTTCTAGGGAAGCCATGTGCCACTCCAGCAAGACAACAGAAGCCTGTTGCCTAAAATTGGAAGTTGTTTGTCACTCATCACTCCCAGGGCTTTTGGGATCCCTGTTGTCTTGAGGCACCCAATTTGGAGAAGATTTTAATTCAACTGGACTGCTGGTAGTGGAGGCACAGGAATAACAGCAGGGCAAAGGCAAGCAGAGTGTTGAAGTAAGTAGCCAGTTTCTCCCCCTGGGATAACTTTTTGTGTGCTTTTTATTTGATTAGGCCGACATATTTCACTCATGCTTTCTTCAGCCTAGGGGAGCAGAGTCTTCGTGCCCATGGCCACTTGCATGCTCTTCTCCTTATCTCTGTCTCTGCCCTTACCTCAGCCTGATCCCTGGCATGCCTGAAACAGCCTTTGCCTTTGCAGCAGGGTAATTTAGATGCAAGGCAGGACAAACTTTTTTCACAACAAAAAGCAAAACCAAGGTTGGTCCAGCTTGTACAGCACTCAGTTGTAATACAACTTGACAACATAGAGATGCTTTTTACATTCACAAATAAAAATAATTTGTTTACAGGTTGACATTCTCAAAGTCAAGAAACAGCATTTATTCAACTGGAGGAGTGCATCTGGAACAAGGAACAAGGAAGGTCTTCTTTTCCTCATTTTCTCACTTCTCATCTCCTTTGCTACAGGATTATTCTCTTTCTATCCTACCTCACCCCCAGCAAAGTTGAAACCCTTCCCTTATTTCTGTCCCCTGTTCCCCTTCTCTGCAAGACCTGTCCCCAGTCCCAAAATTACCATTTCTGAGCAGTGGTGGGAAGGAGCAGTGGGGCTGGCTCACACGCTCAAGCCTCAGCCCTTTCCCGAGCCGACACTGGTGGTGGCTCTGTGACTGCAGCTGGCCCAGCTCACAGGTTGTGGCTAACCTGCTGTATAGGTGACACGACATCCTTGGAGCAAACGTTCTGGAGATGCTTACCAGACACTTTGCAGCAGCAAGGCACAGTCCCTCCCTCCAGGGCTACTCAGCTGGCTTTGGAGAATGCAGCCTGACCACACAGTATCACGCCATTGACTTACAAGCCAAATTCCTCACTGATTACTCTTTTTTTCCTCAAAGCTGAATGTTTACAGGCAGTAAGTAAGAGGTGCTCAAAACTCTAGCAGTTCCTTCCCCACACACCAAAAATGATTGGGAAATTTTTAAGTGAGTACCCTTTCATGCCAATAGGTGCTCAAGACCATCAGAGAAAATGGAGAAAGCTGTATTTTTATTTGGTGCAAAGATGTCCTAAACTAAAGCAAAAATCCAGGGAGTATTAGGTGCAGTATGTGACACTGTGAAGGTAGGTGATGTGGGCAGCACCCTTTAGAAGGTCCTCTTCAGGCTTGGATGGGGCTTTGATGATATTTGGCACTCACTGAAAAAGGTCTTGTCTGCATCAGCCTATTGCTCATGTCAACAGCTTGCTCATCGCATCAGCCTCAGGCCCTTCTGGGGCCCCAGGGTCATACAGGCAGAAGAGTTGCTGCCTCAGTCCTTCCTATTGGAAAGCTAATGCAAAGGTGCACCTTTAGGGAAGAATTGGCCCCTAAACTCTAGAGGAATGATCAGGTACTTACAAAGAGGTCATCACTGTTTTTGCAAGACTAGCCTCCCTGCACATTTTAAATCTATACACTTAGATGTGAAGCCTTAGAAACGATGCCTTTTAAATGATGATTTTAATTTCCAACCACCATATTTTAAAGCTGGTGTCCTCAGAAAGTGAGGGCTGCTTGAGTGAAGGTCTCTTCTTTTTCTTGTTGCTTCTCTACTTCCCCTTTCTGCTCCTGTCAAGGGTTGCTCTGACTGCTTCAGCCTTTCTTTTGAATTTAAAAACACAGATGTAAGCAGATAATGAGGCCACAGGAGGAGAATCCTTCAGGATGTCTTGTTTGGTTTGGAAATATTTAAATGTCTGCTGCATTTCCTTTGAGCACAAGGCAGGAGTCTGTGAAAGGGCACTGCTCCTTCTGCTACCCACAGCACTGCTAGGGGTGGGAGAGTGTGCGTGCATGCAAGCATATGTGTGCATGTGTGCATGAGATGGTTTCTAATCTTTTCAGCATGGTTCTTTTGCCTGGGATAATGTGAAACATTTCTGTAGGTCACATTTCCCTGGAGGAAAAGATTTTAACTCTAGTAATTCAGGTGAAGGTTGTTCTGACTAAACAGTCTGCCAGTTTCACATTATTACACCAAATTAATAACTTTCGAAATCACGATGAAGAATGATTTTTTTTTTTTGTGGTTTGGATAGGTTTAAGTGCTTGCAGCCATTATAAATGATAGTTGGTTGTTTTAGATTAAGGTATCATAATCAAGGGAAAAAAATTATTGTTGTGTCATATATAAAACAGTGAATGGCAGCTGGATGGATTATGTGATGAGTCTTAGGATCAGAGTCAATCACCTTTGCAGTGTGGGTGGTACAAAGCAGTTGCCCAAGAAATGCTAACACAGAAAGAGAAACCTTCCTCATTTTTGTCCACAAAGTTAAAACTCTTTTGGAGGCTGTTCTCGACTTCGTACTGACAAACACCTTGTGGTCTGACTACCACAGACGGGCCCTGGGCAGAAGTGGACTATAACTCCAATTAAAAGGCAAGGGTACTTTGTGGCAGACAAATGTATACAGAAGATCAATGGGTTATACCGCAGATGGATAAATAAATTTAATATCCCTGGGATTTTTGTAAGATTTGAAAAGTCAGTCACATGCAAGCCATGGCTTCATCCAAAGACAGCTGAGGTCTAGAGAAAGTATTAATAATAAAATGGTGTATACAGAAATGTTCAAAAGAATTGGCAGTATTCATGCTAGAAAGAGTTGTGCCATTGCCAGACATGAAAGATCACTTGCTGGCTTCACTAACTTGTTTAGGCCCTGCAGTTCAAATTTAGAATATGCCTATCAATATAAAGAGCAATAGAATAAATTTGCAATATATAAATAAGAGAAAATTGCAGTCTGATCCAAGAAATCAGATGAACTTGAGAATGCCCTGACCATGAAAGATGTTTGTGACATTTTGAAGTGATTTGTTTGGGCTTTCAGAAACAAGATTTTTTCACAGAAGCATAAGTTACAAATACCATTGCACACTGGTTGCGTCCACATACACGATCTCAACATGTGCTTTTAAGCCTCATCTTAATTATGATTTTTCCACTTATGCTTAAAAGTAATCGTCATTTCTTTCCTATGCCTTTGTATGTCATTTTAATCCTTGCACACTGACATATCAATACTTTTTACCCATCGTAAAAAAAGTTCTCAGCTTCCTTTTTTAGCTCACACTTTTTTGAAAACAAATAGTGGAAGGATGAAAACCTTCATATGTTTTATTTTAATTTCTAAGGAGACAATAACTGTGAGGAAATGTTTTTAATGTAACTTATTGTATCAGTGGAGACTGTATTGTAAAGAGCATTTTTTTCTATTTCAGTTCATCGTGCCAACAGCTGAGTGATGCAGCTACTCTGCTGTTAAAAATAGTAGTACTATTACAAGTTTAAAGCAGGATACCACAAAATGCACTCTACAACCACAAATGCATTCCAAAGTGTTGTTGCTAGTAAATATGTGTCCTGGGCTTGTCTTGTGGGCAAGCCAGGGAGTGGGATAAATCCATCTGCTAAGGATGGACACTGGATGTGCGCTCACTGAACATACATAGGCACGCAAGCCTGCACACACACACACATACACACACACACACACACACACACACACACACACATATGCACTCATGCACACATGTAAAGGTAAATATGTATTAAATTGATGTCTCAGTGTCAGCCCTGCTCTGTATGTTGACATGATCCAAGTCTAGAAGCCATATCTCAAAACAAAAACCTGTGAATACTTGACCTGGAAGCAGTGAGAAATTTTTCTGCAATTCACTGATCTTCTAATGTTTAACCCTTACCAGCTCCACTTCTGGCATCTGCATGAATGTTTGAGACAGAGCTTGAGTGGCAGAAAGCGAGATATGATATAATTATGTATCTCCAATAGGTTAACTGCCTTAGGAAAGAAGGGCCAGATGAAGTAGGATGTGTTCTGGACAAGTGGAGAAAAAACTCACACAGTACATGCTGCTCCCAGAAGGGTAAAAGAGAAAAAACCTTTGAAACAGCAAAGATTGTTACATTCAAATTACTCCTTTCCAAGTCTGTAATTTCTCAGCTAGGTCAAAACAGAAAATGAGTGATTACTGTTACAACTGGCATACACTCTGCACTTTGGCTGCATTTAAGATACACAACATTTTCCAGAGAATCACGTTGGATAATTTGTCTTGTGTATTTTAAGCCTTTTTCACATGTCCTGAAAGACATAAGCAATAAAATACCTTAAGGAGTGCAGTGGCTGCAGAGGGAGGGAGGCTTGGGCCTGGTGTCAGGGCACCTGGGTGCTTTCCTGACTGTGTTCCCATCTATCATACAACTCCAGATGGATTGCTGACACCAGCACTCCCCAGCTTGGCTGCCTAAACCTCAAACTGTCTTTGGCAAGAGTGATTTCCAATGTCAATAGTACTATTTATCTTCACAAAGAAGAAAAAGTAACTGCACCTAGACACCTAAGTCCGGATTGACAGGCAGAAACAAGCGCTGTGGTTTGCAGAACTAAGCTCCCACGGGGTCAGTGTGTGGTGCTCTGCCTGTTTGCATATCTGTGCTGCCTAACTGGCATGGTAAGGAGAGAGGCTCCTCAGAGGAGTCTCACAGCAGGAAATGCACTTTGGTTCTAGGGGGACCCCAGATTTCCAGTGCCCTTACCATCCAGGCTGATCATCTGCTGTAATGGGCTCTCACTTCTCCTTGCCTAGGCTACTTTCTTGTGGAGAACAGGTGAGGAGAAGGAAGCATTGATGGTTAGAGGGGCTCTCACCTTGTGTTCAGTACGAGTGACCACACACATATATAGGAAACCAACTGGCACTACTGAGTTGCCCATACCAGACCCAAACCTGGCTTCTCCCAAGGGGGATCCTGCCTCTCCCCACTGCCTCCATACATGGGCTGGGGACACTGGGCTTCCGCTTTGGCAACTACCCAGTATTTTCCTTACGCCAAATTATGTGGCATATTCTATAAATTTGTTGGAGCAACATTTTCCCCGACTTCTTCTATTATATTAAAATCCCCCAAATTCATTTAGATAACTCCAAGTTTAAGACTAAAGAAGCAATCACGTACAAATATTACACCATTCAGCCTTCTTATAAGGGCATCTTTGTACACTTGTCAAACTTGAAATACATGTTCTGGCCACATTAAATTCAACACCTCTCCACTTTGTTATAAATAAATAATTTTTCTCAAGAGAATTTATCTTTAAATTCCTGGTCACAGGTGTATTCCTCGGCTCAAATTTAGTCACTGCTATTAACTTGGAAATGGACAGGAAATTTTAACAGAATTCTTGAAGTGTGGTTCTAGCCAGAAGAATGAATGTGAAATTAGAATTCTAGGTTTCATTGTCTGTGTTCTCCCCATAAATTCTGATCAGCTTACTGGTAGACATCTTTTTACGTAACGCTAATATGGAGAATTCAGACAAGTGCTGAAAATCACTCTCCCTGTTCAGGGAGTCATGAATCCATAAGGTCAGAAAGGAAGAAAGAAATCCATAAGGTCCTGACACAGGTGGCTGAGGGACTAATGAGGAGAGATGTTCTCTTGGACCTGTTACTTGCAAATGAGGAAGAATAAGTCATAGATGAAAAAAATCTAGAGCAATAAAAATTTACCCTCACTGGAGGAGCACCCAGTTAGGCAATATTTAAGCAGATTGAGTCCACACAAATCTATGGACTCTGATGGGCTGCAGCCACGAATGCTGAGGCATCACTGAGGGATCATGAATGCTGAGCACATATCATTTTGAGGCCACTCTTGAAAATATTTGGAAGGTTGTGGCAACTGGGGAAGTTCCTCAGGACTGGATAAAAGTGTCACTGCTAGCTTCTAGAGGGGCAGTAAGGATGATCCGGAGAACTACAGTCTCACCTTGATCCCTGTGAACATGATGAAGCAAAGTATCCTGGAAATAATTCCCGAACACGTAAAAAACCCCCAATATTGAGGGCATTCACTGTGGATTTATGCAGGGGAAATAATGCCTGACTGATCAGATGGCCTCCCAAAATGAAGTGACTCAGTCGATGATATAAAGTGGTGGCCAACACACCAGGTGGGTGTGGTGCCTTTCAGAGGGACCTCGACAGGCTGCACAAATTGACCAACCTGAGCCTTATGATGCTCAGCAGAGGGAATTGCAAAGTCCTGCATATAAGCAGAATAACCCCATGCTCCAGTGCTAGCTGGGTATCAGCTTTGCAGAAAAGGATCCAGAGGATCCTGGTGGCCATCCAGCTGCCCATGAACCAGCAATGAATCTACAAAGCAAAGAAGGTCAACAGCATCCTGGGTTGCACTAGGAAAAGCATTACTGGCAAGCCAAGGGGTATGATTCTTCTCCTCTATTCAGCACTGGTGAGACCCATATGCAGTGCTGGGTCTGGATCCAGGCTCCCCAGGACCAGAGATACATGAACATTCCGGAACAAGTTTGTCAGGGAGCCACAAAGATGGTGAGGGACTGGAGTATTTCTCACATGAGGAGAAGTTGGGAGAGCTGTTACTATACATTCTATAGGAAAGAAGGCTCAGAGGAATCTCATGAGACTGGATAAATACCTGGAGGGAAGATGGAACCAGATCCTTCTCAGTGGTACCCAGGGATGGGATGAGAGAAAATGGGTACAAACTGAAATACAGGAAATTCCATTTAAATACAAGAATAACAAAAAAAAATATTTTTTTTTTTTTACTGTGAGGGTGGTCAGGTACTGTCACAGGCTGTACAGTGAGGTAGCAGAGTCTCCATCCTCGGAGATACTCAAAACTCAACAGGATGCAGCCCTGAGAAATTTTCTGTAGCTGAAACTGCTTTGAACTAGATCTGCCTTCCCACTTCAGCTTTTCTGTGATCCTGTGACCCCTGCAATCCTTTTGCCTCATCTCATGCTGTACACAGGCCACAGAGTTTCATTCATGGCTTCGAATCCTGCTAACTGAGCAAAGCGTCACTTTTAGAGAGGTGTCTGCACTTGGCTATAAGATTTCAACGGATGGTAAACCCACTATGCCCTTGATGGAGTTATACCTCCAGTAATTTCCTTTGGCATTAAGAAAACACCCTTACCTTACCTAATCATCATCTTCCCCCATTAATATTTAACAGCTAATAATTTACAATTTCAATCAACTAAATTAAGCCCTCATTTCTGCTTGTGTAAAAATACTGCTTGAACTGAGTTGAAACCCAGTACAGCTGACTTAAACTTTCCAGATGCTTCTGAGGGTGACACATGACCAAGAATTGGGGCCAACTATCTCTTTCAGACTGAGAAAAGTTAAGGAGGGGACAATAGACTGCCAGTCTAAAGAGAAAAGTGGATCAGCCGAGCAAGAAGGTAATATTTTTAAGATGCTTTTCAAAACGAAATTATCCCCCCATTAATAAAATTACCATCCAGATGCTGGCAAAGATTTCCTGTTTGATATGTACCTCAGGAGCTAATGACTGCACCTGTCCCTTCCAGTTTGCCCTGAAAGTTCTTTCTCACTCTTCTTAATGCCACCAAAAATTTCCTCTGCTCAGTTATCACAGACTCAGAGCCTCTTGCAGAGAGTGAAGTGCGAGCTAGATCCTGTGCTGCTGTGATGTCCTTGAAAATTAGAAAATAACTGTATAGACTGTGCAGTCCACAACTCATTTAACCTGCCTTGAGAACATGTATAGCTTCCCACTCATCAGAAAGGAGGGCATCTCTGTTAATTGGGAGCCTGATGTTTCAACCTATTTTTGTGAAACAAAGGCACACGTAATTCACTACTGAAATTATTACAATAGCAAGCTCATATTTTTGCTTCTAATAGTTCACTTGGCAAGCAAGACTTTGTATTCCTAGTAGTCTGCCATCCTGGTTTGGCTGGTATCTAATCCCTACCACAATACTTATTTTAGCTAATCATCATAGTTTTTCTTTAAATAAACCCACACTAACCAAAGTGGTGAGGGAATTAAGTACATTATTTCTTTTGTAGCCCAATATCTCCATCTTATGGTCATAGCATGTATAAGGGCTGAGCTCCTCAGTATTCATTTTATCATGAATTGTAGTGGAGACTATATAGCAGTTAAAACAGAGTTTAGTATTTTATCTGAAATAAGTGGGATCTTTATGGGTTTTTTCAACTTTTAGGATTTTTAAACTGAATGCTACTACTGAATTTTTTTCTTAGGGAAGGGCTAGTAGAAATTACTAGTGAATAACGCACTTTTCTACACCAACCTACACTTTTCTACATATATATCTATAGGTATTGTCCAGCAAACCATGAATTGTCACCACTGTGCCTTTCTTCCACAGAATTCCAAAGGGAGAATTAAGTCAAGCCATATTTGCAGTATATTTTCATTAATGTTTGGAATCAAGGTCCTAGGGGACCAGGCAAAATCAGGAATAGATACCTTGCTAAAGTTTGTTTAGTGAATGGCTTAGTGCTGTCCTAGGTTTGCTGCTCATGGTCTACACAGCCTAGAAAGACCCAGCTGAGGAGAGAGCAGAGGAGACCTAGAGGAAAGGAGCTTGGCAGGAAACCGCTGCTGGTAGAGAAATGTGATAGACAACAGCACTGATTGCTCTCTGAGAAATGCTCTCCACCATGTATTTCCATGGTGATATGGCACACTGTGGCTCACTGAGAGCAACTTTGTTTTTATAGGACAAGAATACCAGCTCCTATCTCCACCAGAAAAAAGGATATAGATATGCTGAGGCCTCAAGATCACATGGGAATCCTGAAATCCGATTAGGATACCAGCCAGGCTAGGGAATGTGCACTACACATCAATCATACCTCCATTAATGATGGAGGATGATGCTCTTCTGTCACATGGTGTTCCTGTTCTGTCTCTGAATGGCAGCACAATTTGATTTGCTGGAGTGAAAGCAAAAATCCCGGTGATATTGGGTCTAGCTAGCCTCAAGACATCAACTGTTTTATTTACCCACCTACACCAATCTCAGCACAGAGCCAGTCAGAGATTGTGCAAACAAATTATCCTTTCAGGAATGTCAAAGAAAACCTATTTCCGCCTCAAAGGTTTACTCTAATCAGAGAACCAGGCAAGAAGCAAACACTGTTTTGCTTACCTTGTCCACTTTGGACTGCTGCCTCTTCACATAATTCTGAACAGCAGAACCTGCTAACCACACATTAGACCAAACATTTCTTCACACACTAGAGAAATTAAGTCAAAAGTTTATGTTTATCAATACCACCTGGCAAAATCTGCAACAACAGCATATTTTGATGTGGGAAAACTAATAATTCTGACATATGAGTTAAGCACTTTCTGTCAGTCTTAATGCAGTCTCATGAAAATGGCAAACAAACAGTAGACCATCCACCCAGCTTGTATACCCACCACAGCTCTTCTGTTTGGTCAAGTGAAAGTCTGTCATCAAATATGTTGCCAGTACTGCTTCTAATAATTTAGAATGTATGTGATGTTCCCATACTATTCAGTAGTTTTGGTTTGAAATAAGGTCTAAAATTTTTCCAAGGTTAATTTTAATCCAAGCCCCAGTGCAAAAAGAGCACTGAGGGAAATTGTATCATAAGGAACCATATAGATTCCTGCTGTCACACAGTGCCTGTGTGGGCCCAGGAATAGGAAAGGCTCTGTAAGTGGGATGTAATACATGTGCTTGTTTATTTAAAGTATCACCCAACTACTGAAAATCTACACAGTATGAATTACATTGAATTGAAACATTCCCAATCCCATTTAAGTAGCAAAGACTCCAGAATGGCTGGGTTCCATGCTGCATACCATGAGGTATCCATGCGGGACCACTTCCAAAAGATGCAAGCAGCATATACCTGTTTTCAGCAATACAGACTTTTCCTTAAAATGAAACCTCTCTACCTGGGCTTTATAAAGAGAATGATGGCAAAATGAAGGAATGGGAAGCCATTACTTCATACTTTGCTCTGTCCTGTATTTTTCAAGCAAAATAGAATCCCAGAAGTCTTAATTTAGTCCAATATTTACAAGAAAACCTGTTTTGGATTTATTGGTTAGAGCAAAGTCATGGCAGGTGCCAGAATTCACAGCTTTCCCAGCTCTCTGCAGAGCACCTTGGGTTCCCACTGCTTTGAATGCCAGTGCAGGACCATGCAGGCAGTCCAGCATGACAGCCCAGATGGGACCTTCTCACTCAAGTCTCTCTTCCTCATGGGTCTGTGGGTGACAAACAATTTAAATTATCTGTGAGTTATTTCTGGTTATGGGGCTTAGAGTGACTCACACCGTGTCTAAATCTGCGCTTGACAACCGGCAGGAATAAAGCTGAACCATTGCAATGTTCATTCTTGAATGAAAACGAAACAAGAGACTCAAATAACATCAAGTGTAGTAACAAGAAAGAAAGGTGGATCTAAAAGAAGTATGAGGGAAGGAGAGCTGCCATTACAGGTGTTCCTTAATTGTAATGCTGGTAAGTTATAACACAGTGTTAAATTCCAAAGTCACTCATCTCCTTGTGTAATCCACACACATACATCACAGAATAGCTGCTGCACCTATCAACAAAAATTAAGCTTTTTTTCCGAGTATATCAGTTACTAAAAGTAGCCAGTAGCCATTTAACACTGCCAGAAAAGCTGAAACATTAACTGTCTTTTGCTTGGGTCACAATGCTTTGAACCAAGATGCCAACCAGCTTTCTTTGACTGCATCAGTAAAAACAGACAGCTGATCTTCCTAAAAGACGGTGAGGATCATCATCCCTTTCCCAATTTAAATCTGATTTTCTCAGTTTGCTATAGAGAAGTCTCATATGGATCCCATAGAACAGAGTCTCGCATTCTCCCTGCAAAGTCAGGAAAGGCTTGCAAAGGGTGGGTAATACAGGCACACTTCTCTGCAAGACAAACTCCA
Source organism: Irena cyanogastra (assembly GCA_013397155.1). Classification (NCBI taxonomy): domain Eukaryota; kingdom Metazoa; phylum Chordata; class Aves; order Passeriformes; family Irenidae; genus Irena; species Irena cyanogastra. Next base: position 731,611 of record VWZV01017171.1, on the reverse strand, counting down.
GGGGAGTGAGTCTTAGGCTTGCAGTGGGATAATGCCTGCCTTGAATACTGAACTTTTCCTTCTGAAACCAGAAAAGCTGCTTACAGAGTTTCTGATCTGAAGGGCCCTTAAATAAAGGTCTTCTGCCTTCTTGTAGCCTGAATTTTGATTATTCTGATTATTCTTGGCATATTCTATTCTGAATATGGCATTTTCACAAAAATGCTCATGAGTGCCACTTTCACAACTTAAAAGAGATTAAGAATGTTGTTCCCCAGGAACAGTAGACTATAAAATATCACCATAGAGAAAACAGAACTATGTAAATGCTGTATCTACTAGTGCTTGCAGTGTCCTGGTTAAGTCCTTTTCTGGCTCATCAGTAGATAAAGCTGCAGCCTGTGGGTCCTTATCACACTTTCCATTATCTGTTTACACTGCCAGAACAGTACTGTCATGGCAGATATATCCTCCATAATAAAACTGAGTGTGAGACCAGCTATTTATCCATAGGATTTTACAGTGAAGTTATCTCAGGAGCAGAAAGCAAAAAAAAGAGAGAAGATACCTATTTTCACACAGAATAAACATCCCTGCACCTGCTCCAGTGTCAGTTGCTGCAGCCATTCTAGCAGGTGCTGCTTTTCTCAGAAGAGTGAAAATGTTTTTGAGTGCTGTTTGTGATTTCAGACTTTTAACCTGATGTAACTCCAAACTTCCTGGGCATTTCTTTGGTGATATTCACCTTTGTCTTTCAATGCTAAAAAAAGGCAAATAAATAATATAGAAAAATCTGTTTTAAAGTAAGTATGTAACAAGATTTCAAACTCTCACAAACCCTTGCTGTTATAAAGAGTACAATTTCTCTTCTACTGTATAAATAAGGGATCTAGGGAAAGTGCAGTAGATTTATTGGGATGGCTCTCTTTGAAGAGGTAAAGAGTAAAACATATTCATAGAATGAGATAAAAACCGTGACTTCAACTCACAGTACGTTTTAGAGAATGCTATGTGTGCATCATACTTAGAGAAAATGCAAAGGATACAAACCAAAATTAAGACTAAGTAGTGTGTGCATGGAGCAAAGAGCCATGAGTGCGAGAAAGCTTTGCTTTGACAACTGGTGAAGCAACATTCACATAAAAGCCTTTTCCCAAGGAAATGCAACAGCATCAAATAACAGAAGGTCAGGGGCCAAGGCCACAGACTGGATCCCCAAAGGTGTTCAGCTAAGAGTTTACAGGTTTCTCAGCCACCCTCCCTTACAATGAGGGCCAAGGAGGACTTCTAAAGGCAGGTTTTGCTGCACGCTGTGGTATGTCTGGAGCTGAATCTGCTCAGCTTTTCACATGACAACTGCATTTGAAATCTGAAAATCACTGGTTCCAGGGCAGAGGGGACCTGTGGTGGCTCCAAGCACTGCTGAGGCTGTCTCCCAGCACAGTTGGGCTGCCTGAGCAGTCACAGTTCTTACACATCCACAGGGCACTGGGTCCAGTGAGGAGCTGCCTTTCTGAAGGGGCCCTGGGAGCAGCAGGGACGAGGTGCTGAAGAACTGGTTCCATAAGTCCTTGTCTTCCCTTCGCCCTCGGCAGGTAAATGGGCCTCTTTGCCCTGTCACACGAGTAAATCACCTTGCATTCCCCTGGCTAACTCAGCTGGAAGTGAGCTATTGGCAGGGCACAGTCTCTGCCTTTTACTCCCACTGTCTCCACTCCCAGGTTCACTTTCCCAAGGGTGACTGACTTGTGGGCTGGAGAGAGGGCAAAAAGGCAGAGTCCTTAACACTGGGAGACTTACAGCAAGCAAGCAGTAAAGAAACACAAATAGCTCAGGAGGTGTACAAAGGATTTTCCAGGAATATCATTAAGTGTGGATTCTGAGGTTCTTTAATAGGACCTAAAGCAACGAGTATTCCATTTCTATGCACCTCATGTCTGTTTTGCATTAAGCATTAATCATGATCATTGAATATTTAGGCACAAAGAATTCGTGTGTTTTCTGACACACGTGTTGATGTTGGATGTATAGTTAAGATATTCTAAAGATTAAGTGCTCCCGTTAGTGTTAGCAATTTAGAAAGCACACAGCTATTTCCTCTTGTCTAAATATGTGATGATGCAACAGCCAAAATAAATACCCCCAAACACAGTCAGGTTGAAGTGCCCATAATATCAACGAGAGACAGCTCTTATATTAGTAAAATACTACTCATAACAGTTTGGCTGGATTAGAGAGAAGAAAAAAATGCAAGAGTAGATCCAATATACACTTATAAACCATTGCGTAGGGAAAGGGATAACTGCAATTTAATTTGAAAAATTTTTCAAAGAGCTGTCTTTAAATTAGAATTATTAAATACAAGCAACATGTTTACACTCATATAAACAAATTCATTCAAAAAAAGCATTATTATAACTGAGTTATTTGAGCTAATTTTGTCTATAAAGCTCTGAAACTTTGTCTGCTGCCTTTAGAGAAAAACAATACTAAGCAAAAATCTAAAGTGATGCCTTGGCCCAAAGACACATTTCCTAGCTTGGGCCATGTGGGGCTTCCTCTGTGGGAGGGAAATGTTTGCTTGGCGCATGGCATCTGTGGTGGGAAGAATTCACACCCCTTCAATTTTTCTGCTATGGAGCATGACTGGCATGTTTGGAAGAGAAGTAGGGAGCAAGGGAAGAGATCTGGGGTGGTGGCCTATGTGGTACAAAACCTCAGTAAACCAATTGCATGCACCCTTCCCCATGCAGGACCAGGAAATCAGGGAAGCACAAGAAGCCATCAAGCCATTTTTCCTCCCTTGCTTCTCAGCATTTTAAGCGATGCCTATGGCACAGGTGAAAATCAGCACCACGGAGCTTGGTGGGGCAAAGCAAGGAGGGCAACAGTGTGAAAGTACACCAAGTGTGAAAGCAATGCCTGTTATGGTTTTGTATTGGCTTTCCCCTGTCAAAGAAGGTGGAACTGCTCCTTGCCAGCCCCAATGAGCACCCTTCAAACAGTTGCATTTTATAAAATAGGAGGGCTTTCGAGGAGTGATTTGAAGAAGGAAATGGAGGGCACTGACACACATTAATCAGGAGGCAGCATGGAAAGAGGCCCTGAGGCAGGACTGGGAAAGGAGAACAAAAGGAACAGTCATGGCAGATCACCAAGGGCAGGAAAGAACACAGCAGAAGTAAAAGCATTATTTTCAATAAGGTAAGAAATGCAAAGGGCTTAAGGAGTTCAACCACCTCTGGAGGGGAAAGAAGAGATGAAGACATCATAGAGATAGGAGACAGGGAATGAATGGTGTGAGGTGGTGAGCTTGCTGGAGGGATTTGGAACAGCCAAGGCACCGTGAGCAAAATGGGGTCAGCCCAGAGACTTGGATGTGATAACTGGAGGCAGAAATTACCAGAGAAATTCTTCAAGTTGGCAGAAGGAACAGTGGGAGACTATTCCTGTTGGAGCACTCAGGAAAGAAAGCAAACACCATTTAAAGCAGTCCAGGACATAGCGAAAAGAGAAAAAAGTGACTGAATGACATCACTTAACCTTTAAAGAGAAGGAAAAAAAGAAAACAGGAATGTCAGGGTAAGAAGAGCTCAAATACAGAAGGGGGCTAAGGGTAAAAAAGATACACATATACGTGGAAAAAGTCTTAGAAAAGAGAAAGACCTTTTGAATGTCAGGAACAGAGCTACTGGAAAAGGCTTATGGGACCTGTGAGATCCCTGCCTCCGCTCTGCCACATGGATGTAGCCCATGCTCTTAGTTGCATGGGCATGGGGCCATTGAGTGGCTGCACACACACGTGCATTCCCTTCCCACCCACCCTCTGTAATGGGTATCTGCACCCAACGTTACTGGGAACCTGAGCTGTGGCAGGGGCTCTGTGTCCCAAATGCCCACCAAGTTTACCCAAGAAAGCCACCAGCCACTGGGAAAGCAAAATACAGAAAAGCTGATCCCAGTACAGCCCCTCAGTTGGCTGGTAATTCTAGGCCATGTTTTCAGCTCATATAAGCTAGAATTACTCCACAGACACCACTGGAAATGCTTTCAGCAGTGCTGAGTAGCTGACCCTGTGTTCCCATAATTTGCGGGGAAGAGTGTGTGTATCTCTTTTCTGTGAGCAGAGTCTGAGCTTAGACCCTTCACTGAGAAGCAAACTGAGCACTGTGCTAGCAAAAGGAACCACTCACCAGTAATTTAGTAATATGAAATTCCTTATATTTTCTTTTAAAATATTTTAAATAACTACTGGATAAAAGACTCTTCAAAACCTGCTTTATATCTCTCCATCCCTGGTTTGCATTTCTCCTCCCAGCCAGTGATGAGGTCCCAACAGTAACAGTGCTTCATTTTTCATTTTCTTTTTTCTGATTTCAAGACTTACTACTCATTTCAGAAGTAACCTTTTTTGGCATCCTCCTATAGTCAAGTCATTAAACCTGTTTACACTTTTATTTAAAACATTCCCCTATCTTAAATGAGCAAGATAAATAGCTCTGTTGTACAATTTCTTAATTTTACAGTGGTTTCGTGTCACTTTGTATCAGTAGAATCACAGATATGCTCTTTCTTTGGGAGTTTAAAAACTAAATAGCCAGTGCACATCTGTTTAAATTTAATTTGAATCTATAAGCTACAAACTTAAAGTAAAATTGTGGGGAGAGGGGGGTGGGGGTGAATTGATGTTTTTAAAAGAAAGTAGAACAGCAAAGTTCTCTTTATTTCTTATTCTCATATGTAAATATTAATTCCTCCAGACTTTCATGAAAGTCTTTCTGGAATCTGTTACTTTCATTCCACTCTTTCAGTTTCTTTTATCTTCTTCTCTACAGCTCCTTAGAGCTCTGTTACACCATATATTCTTTTCCCACTGTGTATTACATTAATCCCTCCATGCAATGAACGCCTGTAAAATGTGATTACCCCTTTCTAAAAAAAATAGTGTTGAATTTTAAAAGTCAAAATCCTGTCTAGTTGACAACAAAGCTTGTTTCCAAAGTGATGATTTAGAAGCAGCCCAAAAACATTACAGTCAGTTCCTGCAGCTCCAGCAGTGACTGGGAGCCCCACAGGGCCTGAGAGCAATTGGAAGACAGTAAGGTCACTCAAATAAGCAGAAGGAGCACAACTGTGGACACAGGCTCTGGGGAGAAAGTGTGAAAAAGAGGTGCATAGGAGAAGCCTGAATCCCTATCCCTCACCAGTGGGTCTGCTGCGAAGAGACCAGGCATGCAGAAAGGCACTTTCTTCCACTTGGAACAGCAGCAGGTCAAAAGCTTAGCTGCTGTGCCCACAGCAGGTATTTCCCCCTACTCCTCCCTCACTGAGGACAAATGAGCAACCTGAAATATGATTGGAACACTTTTATCAGCAATCAAAAGTACACTTTGAAAACCATGAGCTGAAACGACCCCAGGCCTTTTCTAGCATGGGACGCTCCAGCAGGATTCCCAAGCTCAGGCTGTCCAGCTTTGTCTGAATAGGAGCAACCAAGTCTCAGACAGCCTAAATATCCTCCTATAGAAACGAACACCCTACTCCCCTGTGGTGAGAGGCTGAACAAAGCTTTCATGACCCTTTCTAACAAAACCAGCCTCTGACTCAATTTTTGGCAGATGAGGGAGAAAGGAGGGATCCTTCTCAGTGGGAGGGCTCTGTCGGGAGAACATCAGAAGGACCCACCAGATGGACTCTTGGACTACATCTAAAGCTTTCTCACATTTCTTTTCCTTCCTCCCCGCCCTCCTTCCCCCCCAACACACACTCAGTTTACCTCTTCCCTACCCATCTACAAAGTGTCTGTTCAAAGCGCCGGGGACGGTGATGGATGCCCACACGTGCATGCAGGAGCACAGCGGCTGCTGACACTCTGCACGTGCCGGCTGCAGCAGGAAAGGTCCTCGGAGACCGCCAGGCACAGCAGGCACCAGACACGTCTTCCTCCTCCAGCCCAGACCCATGCCGCCCATTAATCCCTTTATATCAGGCTGGCCTAGCTCCCCTACAGCCAAGCTTTCTCCAAAGCCTCTTCAGGCACAGCCTGGGTGGAATGGGACCTTGCACGAGTGTGCTCCTTCCAATAGGCGAGGCATCACGTGGACAAGGCATGGAGTTCCTACAGACCCTCCAATGCCACCATTTTAATGCAGTGAAAATGGCAGAGGGGAAGGAGAAAGGAGGAGTGGAAGAACAGCTCTGCACTGATTGCAGCGGGATTTGGAGCTGATTTAATGAGCAAAATTACTCCCGGATCCTTAATTGCTATGGTTTTCTCTTTGATTGAATGTTGGTATTCCTTTAAGCTTTTAAAGGAACAAATATGATTACAATATGCATTTGATAAGTCAGTATTTCTGGTTCTTTTCCACATAATTTACCTTGTTAATCTTTATTCTCTCTCAAAACAAACAATGGTCTGGTTCTTCCTCATATTGAGGGCATTAGCTTGCTAACAGGCTGAAAAGCATCAGTTCACCATTTTGAGCAGATCTATTTTCCTCAAGCTCTTGGCAAGAGAAACCCCTTTGCTTTAGAAGACAGTGAAGTGCCCTGTCTTGTCTTGTTATTCCACTGGGAACAAATAATTCTTTTATGTATGCTTTGATGTTGAAATAAAAGGGGTTTTAAATACCGTTTCACTGGACTGGTTATAAAAACGCTGTAGTTTCCTTGTTATTTGTCTTATTGGAAGTAAGTCAGCGACAAAAGCACAAATACCATATACACAGAAACTTCCTAAAGACTCCTTTTATCCACAGTGCTGTGTTTTATTGAAAGGCTCCAAACCTATTGTCTGTGAATGGAACTCCATTGTTATTGTCTACATGTTGTTATTCTCACTCCAAGCCTGAGTATGGACATAAACATTAACCTGCTCATTCTGCAATAAATCACACCCTCACTCAGGCACAAATTGAACAGGAGAGGCTGGATGTGGTGTGGATCGCGTGTTTCCAGTAATGTTTTGCACTAGGAGCTGTACAAGGCTCCTGTATTTGGCCTTGCCAACACTAATACTCCTGGAAAGCACCTTGGTTCACAGATACTAACGTCCTGTTTGCGACTCCAGTGGCACTCGCACAGCAGAGGTCAGTGGACACATGTGTGAACATTTACAAGTCATGCATTAAATCCCACTTGGATGAAACTGGCGCACAGCATAAATTCAGCCCACCGCAGATGTCTTGAGTCATGAGTGCAGTTCATGCCAAGAAAACTGAAGGCTATTAAAAACACCTTTTATGCAAAATTCAAAACACCGAGTCTTACAATTTGCTTGCACTCGTACAACTGCACTGACTCTTACAAGGCTTCTTCCCACTTAGTCCAGCAGAAGCACGAGAAGTGTCAGACCTTTGCATTTATCTTCGTCGCAGAGTCGCACAGAGACGTGTACAGACCTGTGTTCAGAGCCAGTGCAACAGAAAGTGCATTGTTCTCTTACCTCTGTGACACTGCTCTCAGAATATGTTAGCACTTCCACTGCCAAAGCCAGCATGACTCCCCACTGAGACATGAAGTGCATGACATTATGCAAAGGAAGGTAATCAGACTGCTAATTCTTAAATAGATCTTAATGAAAGGCAACAAAAAAATCAGTGTCAGGGAGAACAATAGCCACAAAAGGAAGAGGAAGATACAACCTTTATTAACTTTTGCTCACAACCACAAAGAGTTCCTCTTCTATAATCTGCTGCTATTCATAGCAAATGGGGTAACTCCTCAGACATTAATGAAACACCACAATATAATTGTACTGTTGACAGTACAAGTCAGTAAATCTTGGACAAGATTCCTGGTGAAATCTCAAATAAATTGTGGTTAAGGATGTGTATTGGTCATGGACTCAAAACAGTCATTGAGAAACAATGACTACCTTAAAACATAGAAACAGGCCTGCACATGCTGCTGCAAGACTAAACTGTGAGAAATTCAAACAATTCTTCTGCTTTGTTTTGCAGCAAAGCTTGTGTCAGAATCACCATGGAATTAACTGAAATAATCAATCTCACATTCAGTTCCATAGAGGGGACAGGAAGGTATGGCTGTAAGAAGCTAAAGAGGAGGAGTGGAGAAGGGAGTGTGACAGATTAAAAATATCTCAGAATGCTTTGTTTTATCTTTGGAAATCACATGCTGAAAAGAAAACTTACAGGCAGTTATGGAGTCTGGGCTATAGGGGGCTGTCAAGAAACATACAGAGTCAGCCAGCGTGGACAGTTTTAAACAAGTCTGCATCTGTGACCAGTGAATCAAGACGGAAAGACATTTTATTTTTGGATTTTGAAATACTTATCGATGAAAGACCAAATAATAAAAGCTTAGTTATATAACGAGTAACTCTGTATTTCACAGGTCTTTAAAAAGTGCTTCATAACGTTTAACTAGTAACATAAGCCTGGTTTGAGTATTCAGAATACAGCAATTGCACAGCCAATTTTAAACACAAGAACCTGAAATACAAAAGAAGTCCAACAAATTTTAAATTAGGAACAATGTTTCATTGTCAGGGACCTCACTTAATAGGTGTCTTTGGTATTTAGTATCCCAATAGCTACACATCTCCTGGCGTCTCTGAGAGGCTGAGCTGCATCTGAGGCATGTAGAGACTTCCAAGCTTGTGGTAGAGCAGAAAATTCTAGATTTCCAGGTGCTTTAGCTCACTGAATAATACCATCTCTTCTAGCTCATACAATTCCTTGGGAGGCATCTTCTAATCTGAGAGTAGAATCAATTTGCCTGGTCTCTACCCAGTCTGGGCTGACTTTGCCCCAATCCTGCCCTCTGCTTTCTTCATTTCCTACCTGCAAAAGGGAACACCAGACTCTCACATGCAGCTACCATCATACCACTCAAAAGGCGTAAATTTGAAATTGGTAACATGTTAGTGCCTGCTAAGCTGCAGTATGGGATGGAGCTGGGGCAGCTTGTCTCCAGTATGGTCCTTTTTCTTCTGCTGATATTTATCTCAGTTAGCTGACTCATGGGGGCCCACAAGGGAGCCAGAGAGGGACTTTGTAAAAAAGCATGTAGTGGCAAGACAAGGGACAATTGCTCTAAACTGGCAGAGGATGGGTTTAAAATAGATAATGAGAAAAAATTCTTTACTGTGGGGGTGGTGAAACACAGAAACAGGCTGCCCAGAAATCTATAGATGTCTCCATCTATGGAAATGTTCAAAGCCTGTTTGGAGGTGGCTTTGAGCAACCTGGTCTAGTGGAAGGTGTCTCTGCATATGGCAGGGGGGTTGGAATGGGACAATCTTTAAGGTCCCTTCCAACACAAACCATTCTATGATCCTTTATATATCTCAAGTGCCTTATCTTATACATAGCATTAATACATCGATTAATGTTCATTTGGAGTGCTTGAGGTATCTTCTGATACCTCTGCAGGTACTGCTAACTTCTTCCAGAACTTCTACAGGCTTCCATGTTGAAAAAAGCAGGACAAGATCTGCAGGGAACATGAACCAAGGTAGTTTCCAGTAAAGTGAGGATCAGGCCCAGAAACACAGTGCATTTCCTCTGGAAAGGAAAGCCCCCCACCTCTTTCACTATAAATATACCGGGCTTGTATGCCTTGTTTTGAGCCCAGTTTCCTAAGGAAACAAGGTCTATGCAGTCATGCTGTGTCTGTCTGTTTCTGTTCCCCACTCCTAATTCTCGTTAGTTGTCTTGACCAGATTTGACACTGGGGGCCAGAGTCTCCAGTACTTCAAGGATTTTTGTACCTCAGTGACCAAAAGGAGAAAGGTGTTTGCTGTCCTTTATGTCTCCCCCATTGGAAAAGTATTATCATATGTTTTTTCTGAGACAGAATCCAGAGGGGAAGAGACCTTGTGAGACAGGTTAGCAGGAAGCCAGGTTGTGTTAGTTCCTCTGCTCCAGGAACTGCTTGTTTAGTTTACGATCTCCACAGGAAGTATCCAGCATGACAGATACCATGCAGGCAGTGCCCCAAAATACCTTTTTGAATCTGGACATTTCAGTTTTCAAAAGTTACAGATGTTTTTAGAGATCTGAGAGGGTATTCTGTTAGCCTTTGAAGTCAAGATCATCTGATGTTTCTCTGTCAACCACCCCTCCATCTTTGTGATGTCTTTATCTTCTTGGGGCAAGTAGGCTTTGGGGTGCACTGGAGGACCTCCCTTGCCCAGGTCCCCCCTGCCTACACAAATCAGCCCCTGCAGATCATCCAGACATTTGCCTCTCTGCAGATTCAGCGAGTGGCAGCGATCCAGTCATGGTAGCAATTTGTATTCACCTGCTCATGTGCATTCAGCACAAATTAGAGGAAAATGAAACCTTAAGGATCCAATAAGAGAGCATTTTATAGCCAGTCTGCATAAAGTGAAAAATGTACACAGAAAAATGCAGAAAGTCTATTCTCAAGAGAGCCTTATTTGTTTTACAGCCCTCTATTAATCACAGCAGAGTATTGTCCTGTGATACATATGTGTAAAAAAAATCATCACTCTTTTTTTGTGGTGTAATGGTGCTGCTTTATCTACTGCCTCTGCAGCTACACATAACAAGCACAAAATCCATGCTTGAAGAATGAAATGTATATTAACAAGAAACAAACCCAACAACCCATAATTCAGCATTGCATTACAGGTTCCATACAGCATCACATCTCATCTACTTTGCTTAACAAACATATCATGTAGACGTATCTATCTTAAGACAGACACGATTATTCATTGCAAGAATGACAGCATTTTTATATAAAGCAGAAACTAATGAAGTAAGAAAATGTATTGAGAGATTTTTGGCTATGAATTTTTGGATTGTGCTCATGGTATTTACATGGCAGCTGCTTTGCTGGATATTGCCTCACTGATGGCTTGTGGCATTGATTTATTGACATTCCCGGACTAGAAATTAAGGTAGCCTCAGGGGAGGATATCAACTGACCTGTAAATTGGAACATGTGTTTTGGGTTCTTTTGTTGTGCCTTTTTTTTTTTTTTGAACAAGACTTCTGCCACTGACTTCAACTTTTTCCATACAGCACAAAAAAATTCTTCCACATCCCAGATGTATTCAGTCCATAACAATAAATTAGGACAATGGACTCATGCTGACTTTTGTCAGCAGAAGATCTAGCTCCTGTGGTTGAATTTTTTTTTCCCCATACAGCATTAGAAAGAAGAGCTACCTTTTCTTTTTCAACAACTTTTCCCAAAGTCAAGATTAATCTCAAGTAACGAAATGTGAGGTCAGTGAACACTGAATTCTAGCCAGGGTATTAGCAAGTTGGTGAAAGAGCATTCTCACGGAGCTGTCTGCCACATCTGCTGATGTTCCACAACAGAAGAGACTCCCCAAAGTCCCTGTCTTGAATTACCCCTACACCAGGTTTCTACCAGTCTGTCAAATTTTATCTGAGTCATTTACCCGCCCACTCTGACAGGAGCGTGGGAGCAGTGAACAAAGGGCAGGCATCCACTGGGAATGCAGCCAGAGTGAAGACTGACAGGCCACGCTGGGCCCAGATGGTTTGATATTGTGTTTTCATAACCAAATTGTGAGGCAAGGATGCTGCCTGTCTTTACACTGGCAGAATTCATCCCACGATGGGGCCTGATACTGCAGGAGAAAAAATTATGATGATAATTCTGTCATCCAGGCTACTTATGAAGCATCTGCTAGGCATTTTTGAGGCAGAAATAGTATTTCTGGAACAGCAGAAACCTAAAGCCAGGAGAAAGTTCAAGGGAACGGTTCACATTTAGGACAGTTTCCAGTGGATGTCAGTGCCTGGACGCTAAAATCCGGCCGCACTTCAGCCACCAACCATGGCAGATAGCACAGGCACTTCATGGTGTGACCAGCCCTGATCCCAGCATGGTTCGGCAGGTCCCCTGTGAATCCCTCCCAGGCTCCACACCTCCTCCTGCATGGTGAGATATCAGTGCTGGTCACTGACAGTGCCCTTGCAGCATTGAGCCTGTGCCTGTGCCACAGATTTTGGCTTGTTTGTGGTGCTGGTGGCTCAACAACAACATAGTGCCTGGGATATAGCTGAGAAGGACACATGGTCAGTGGCAAAACACAGTGTCACAGCAGCCATTATCCCAGAGAAGGGCTTCACAGTACCTTCACTCCAGTTTATATCCTTGCCTCTGGCCCCATCATCAGGGTCACTTGCTGTGCGCTCATACCGACGGGACGGCATAGAGAAAATCACCTTTTAGTTTCATTTTTCATTTCTAATGAAAAGGCAAAACAAATTCTAACCACTGTATTTTCCTTACAATTTTTGCAATAAGCCATTTTGACACATTACAGCGCTTCCTGACTACTCTCAATCATCTTAATCTGCTTTTCCATCTCTGTCACACATGGCTGTATTAGCAAGCATTGTTTTACAGAAAGACCAAGTTCCAGCATTGGTTTACCATTTTTGGGCTGGTGGATGCACCACTTGTTCCTCATCCCTCTCCAGTCCTGCAAGATCTGAAACAAAGTGTTTTCCCTTCTGTGGCCTTTGCATTACTCACAGTACAGCACAGGGGGAACATGAATTGCTCCAAGCAGCTGCTTGACATGTCATGGAGTCCTTATGGTAAATACCTCACTGGCCTTGAGTTTCTCTTCACATTGTAGAATTACTGTATCTCTGTAACAAGGAAATTGCAATAGCTTTAATGTGCAAAACCATATTTGGTCAATTAAAGGGTTTCTTTTCCTTTGGTTTTACAGATGTCTACAGCTGTACCTATACCAGGTATTTTTTGCTTCCACTGCTGTGCATTTTTCTGAAAAGCATGTTTGAACAAGCACTGGAAACTTAAGTTTTTGTTTACTCTGTATACTATGAATGCATTTGCACTGAATCTAGAGCAAAAGGAAAATAGTGGCCTTGATCTCTTCCTCACCACCATGACCAGAAGGTGAAGGAAATCCACAGCCTGTCCCAAGATCTCCACCTCTAACATCAGACAGAAGAAAACAATTGCCTTCCTTGGAGACCTCACAAAGAATAAAGCTGTAACTAAATAGAGTTTTCATGCCAGCAACTTTGGGAATTACTCTGTTGTTATTGTTACACAAAATCTTCATTGATGCTGAAGGAATTTCATGTGAATGGAAAAGATTCTGAAAAAGAAGCTGAGATAACAGCAGGACACAATTCCTAGGTCGCTTCCACTGCTGCATCTCCAGGGTCTGGTGGTTCAATCAATGCCTTCTCCAGCCTGATGACACCAGCCAGCCTTTCCTTGCTGTTTGTTCTTGGTTTTCTTAAGTGACTACAGCTGAGAGCCTCCAAGGCTGGGCATGGGAGAGTGCTCATGACTTGAGTTATGGACATCAGGGTAGGAAGAAAAGCTCATGGTAAGAATCATGTCGGCATTTATTCAGTCATTATACATCACTAAAAAGCAAAGAGAATTTCACAAATATTCAGATCTTAGTATTTTAATAGCAGCAACTTTTTTACTCAAATAATGGTTCTGCTCAGAGAAAAGGCATAGGTCTAAATTTGGCCTCCAAATGCAGAATTTCTAAATATTCGGAACAAGCCTGGCTATCTACACTTTACAGTTCTCAAAACCAGTCATCAGGGCCCCTAGCAAAGAGCTGGATCTTCTCCAGCTCTTCTTCAAGCCAGCCAGATTTTGCCAACTCCAACCCAAGGTGCCCTGAGCTTGCATGGATACTGCCTACCTCCTCTAAACTGTGTGGAAAGGATCCAAAGTGCCTCACGGGAAGAGCATGAGGGAAACAATTGTAACTTCCTCCTTGCAAAAAGGAAACTGCAGAGATTGATCATAAGCTGATGTGTGTGAAAGTACTGGTATCACAGTGACGGGCTTGCTGCTGAGCTGGAAGGCAAAATACAATGAAGGGACGTGATGGGGAATGCTGTAATTACAGTACTTACAATTTGTAGGTCTACAATAAAGGCGTTTTATTGGTTTAGAGCATCAGCAGGAGTCAAGAGACTGAAGCTCTACCCATGATTTGCTATGTAACTTACAAACGTTTACCTTCTCCTACACTCAGTTTGGATACTTAGAAAAGAAAGAATTAAGAGCAGTAGGAGACGCAATACATTAATGCTTGTAAAGTTCCTTCAGATATTGGCTCTACAGTAAATGAAAGTATAAATTTTAATGATCTCTTACTTATTGTGAGTGAGATAGATGGAAGCAAGGCCTCTGGGTAACCTTAAGGTATTGCTTTCATTTCATACTAACAATTTATTAACGTTCTTCCATTTTCATTTCCCAAATCCATTGTAATTTACTCTGAAATGTTTCTGAGTATGCACAGTCTTTTATTCAAAAAAAGGTGTCCTCTCCCCAGAAGGCCCAGAAACGCTGGCTCATGATTAGAGGAGTAGGTTTTTAACTATTTATAAAACATTTTTCTACAGTTTTAAAGAGATTTCTCAGTCACCTCTGCTTAGAAATTTCTCCCCACTTGAGCAGCGGAAGGTCCCTGGCTGCACCTCCCGGCACAAGCCTGGCAGGCGTGTGTTTATGTGCTCAGCCCTCACCACCGAGCAGAGGCTGCCAATTGTACTGAGCTGTACTTCATTAAGCTGCAGTTTTACGAGGTGGGCTGCAGCACACAGGGGACAGGCACGAGACCACCAGATTTATGGCATTTCGGTGTCGAGCTGACAGCGTGGCAGTATTCACACAACAAAAACCATATTACACGGATGTTAAAATCGCGAGAGAGCCCTGCCAAAAAAACACCCAGCAACCCAATGAGGTAGGAAGTTCAAGGTTAGGCATTAAAAATCCAGTACCCAGCAAGGCAACGTTCAGATGGCACACCTCCCACTCTGCCTGTCCCCTGGGGTCTTTAATCCTTGGCTGTGGGTTAACAAGCCTGGCTTTTAGGGCAACTTTTAGGTACTGGGCTCCACCACGCAGAAGGCAGATACCTATCTCACCAACAGCAGCTCCTCACCACCATCTCTGTGCCAGCCACACTGACGTCTTGGAGCAACAGCCCAAAGAGGTTATGACTCCTTCAGTATCCACATGGACATCTATCAAATAAGAAAGGAAAAATGGAATGCCTTCAAACCTGCTTTTAAAAAATGCTTGTCTCTCTTGCCCATATCTCCCACCAATGAATGGGTTCCTGTTTGTCTCAATGAGAACTACAATTTCAGAGGTATTTTCCAATTATTAAGAATTGTAGGAATTAAATTACTATAGTAGATGTGAACTGATAATGGAGTTTTCGTGTAGAGTCAAACTTGGAAAGATCTGGGTCATAGGGAAACACAGCCAACACACACCCACACAAACACCCACATGCACACACACACATATAACTTTTTAGACCAATTCTGTAATTGGAATGTTCTCTTTAGCCCAACACGATATTTATCTTGGCAATTAGAGGATAGTGGCCTCACATGTATCTATCACTCATTCTTAATGCTACAGAGGACAGGAGAGCAGATATCTCAAGGGCATTTCTCTACCGGATCTTTTTCAGGAAGAACTGATCAAGAATCCACTTAGAGAATGGATTACGCTAAGCAGAATGAGGAACCCTGTCCCAAAATTAAATGTACAGTTAATTCATATTGCACTTTACCTTGACACTCTTACATTAACCTGTAAGGTAGATGAACTCAAAATCCTGATGGATATCAAGGGTTGCAATGCTCAAATCCAGCCCCCGTGCATCCTCAAAGGCCAGAGGTATGCACATATAATTTTTTCCTGCCTGCCAGAGCAATCTTCAGATACAAAAGAGCCCAGAGAGGGGTGCTTTGTCCCTGGCTTTCTGGGGCAACCTTTGCTGCAACCCCTTTTCCACAGCAATGTCCACTGTACCATGACAGAAAACGGAAGCAAGAAACCCCCAAAGGAGGCACTTCTACAGGACAATGAGACTTTTTGCTTCTTTGTCTTGGTCTGAATTTGCTCTGTGCTGTCAAAGGGGACTGAAACCACCTAAATGGGCCTTAGCTCCAGTCCCAAATTGCAATAATGCTGTGGCTCAGACAGTGGGTACCTTTGCTTCAGCAGCTTGAGTTTGATTATCTCATCCAAGAACTGCATAAGGCTACTGTAATTTAACAAGGAAACACTTCACACAGATACTGTGACCTGATCTTGTTTGCTCTAATCAGGCTTAACGTTGTCTAGGGCAATCTGGAAAAATTCAGATTTGCACACCAGCACTTGGTTTCAGCAAAACAAATCCAGGACTCATACAGCAAGTGTTACCATTCTGGCACCTCCTGCTAAACAAAACTAGCCCTGCTAGTCAGTCTTGCAAGATACCGTCACTTTTTTTCTTGTCTGTCCTCTCCTGGCCTGGGATCTCTACAAGGCGTGTGGAAGAGCTCTCACCTGTTACAGATATCTGCAGCACAGCTGTCTCCCTCACAGCCATACACAGCACGTCATCCCTGTGAGGTGCACAAAATGTGCTCACCTGGGGAACCTCTGGGGGCCAATTAGCTCCAGCAAAGCACTGTGCTAATGGGACTTGCCCTCCTAATTTTGTTCCTTGAGACTCAGTGCACTCAGCTGTCTAAACCTACTCAAAGCTGGCTCAGGTGCCTATAACAAGTCACTCCATCCAGCTGCAGCTCCAGAGCTCATCCAACAGGCAGCTGTTTCACACTGAGAACCTCAGGCTGCCGTGCGTGCCAGAACAGACCCACGGCAAGGAACAGTCCTGGAGCTGCTGCCTGCTGTGCCTGTGTCCAAAAGCAGCACCTGTGCCGGGGGGAAGGTCAGGGTGGTGCCAGGAAGTACTGTGGAGGAGCAAGGGCTGCTGACATGAGCTGGAGTCACTGTGGATGATGTCCATGTACACACCATACATACCATCAACCACTCAGAGTTTCAGCAGAGCATGTGCTCCAGCTCATGACAAGGCTTCCAAAATCGGGACCATAATGATGGTAGAGATAAGTATTACAAATAAACAATTCACTGGCAGAATCTGGCCAGAGCACAACATGGACAACTTACCGACTGTGAAAAAAACGGACAGAAGAGGAATTTTGTGAGCTTTACATCTGAAATCTACTGTTTGACCATTCAAAATACTTTTCCTCAACTACCAAAAGTGAGTTTGATCAAAAAAGTTTGCTTCCTGTAAAAACAGGTCAGTAACTTTGTATACTTCAGGATAAAATCTTCTTGTAAGAACTGGAAGGTCAATGTCCTGCTCTCGGTATGATATTTTGGCATATGTTTAGGAGCTGACCCCCAGTGCAGATCTAGAACCTCTCAGTCTTTGTGCTTTTTATATTTGGAGTGTGAGTCAGTCCCATCTACAGTGAAAGGAAGTCCAGCCATGAAGTTTGATGCAGATATGGAATCATGGGTGAATCAAGCCAATCCAGCATTATGAGCTTTTAGAGACAGATTTTAGTTGCTTCACATCACAAGACTGAGAATTTTCAGATCAAAACTCTCCAAAGTAGTTTAGGTACCTGTCAGTGACAATTTCCTTACTACTCTTTCATGAGTAATGAAGGTTTAGTGATGCTAAGCCTCGAGAAAAGCAGGCTCAGGGGAAATCTCATCACCAAATACAAATACCTGATAGCAGGGTACAAAGAGGAGTGAGCCAGGCTCTTCCAGTGACAGGACCAGGGATATTGACACAAACTGAAACACTTGAGATTCCCTCTGAACTTTAGGAAACACTTTCTTACTGAGGAGTAGCAGAACATGGGAATGGTGAGTTTGTGGTGTGTCCAGCCTTATAGCTACTCAAAAGGCATCTGGACATGCTTCTGGGCAACTGGTTCTAGGTGCTCCTACATGAGCAGGTGGGTTGGACTAGATGACCTCTAGAGGTCCCTTCCAACCTCAACACTCTGATTCTATGAAGAGTTATAGCCTGGAAAATAAAATTCATCTGAGGCATGAAATAGAGGAGGATCAGCTGCTCACACAGTGAAAGTGCTCGAAATAAACCCAGACAAACTCAAAACAGCCAAATTGCTGCGTAGACACAGACATGGGAAAAGCACATATCCACTGAGGGAAAGGCAGCAGCACCATGAATGCAAATGAAAACTGAGGGTTGTTGGTATGCAGAGGTTCACCCCCGCCATCACCCCACCACCACTACACTCCCCAGTGCCGCCGGCCCGAAGCGTGCGGACACAGCTCAAAAAGCATCGATCCGCTCCCTGACGGGCAGCTCCGGAGCTCGGCGGCTGCAGGCAGACAGCGCAGCACTAGAGGGCACCAGCATGATGTGGCCGCTCCCGGCTGCTGGAGCTCACCAACCTGCTTCGCTGAGGATTCAGCCCATTTCTTTTTCCTCTTTCATTAAAAAAAAAAAAAAAATTAAAGAGATTTAACCCACTACTGGAAAGCAACACACACCTCTCTTCTGCACAGCCACGAGGAACCTTCTGTTAAAGAGAAAAGTTGGGTGCTAAGACCGTGACAGATTTTTTGCAGGTCCTCACAGCTCTGCAGAGTGGCTCAAAATACCCCAGGCACAGACATGAGGGGGACTTTAGACAGCCTGGGCAGCACAGCTTCCTTACAAATAGGAAAACCGATTATGTAGCAAAATTTGAACTTTGTTCTATTTGGAACTTTATGTAAGGAAATGCAACCAAGGGAACAAAGGAAGATAAAAGATGGAACCCTGTTAGCCAGCTCCCTGTTTCCCCCCTGTGCTCCTGGAGGATTCTTCAGCATCTGCAGCAGGTGCTGCTCTTGGGATCCCTTGGGATCCAGGGCCATCACTCTGCAATGGCACTGGCTGTTCCACCACACCCCCACACACAGATGCAGTGAGGCTGTTCACCCCAGAAAGTCCTGTGCCAGCACTCAGCCCACCACAGGGACCTCCCAAACTGTCACCTGCCTGAGGCAGCTGCTCACCACTCCAGGTTCATCCCAGGGGGTCACCCCAGCCAGCATGAAGCATTCCTGATTTGTCCTTGTCAGCCAACACACAACCACAGCCAAACCACCCTCACCAGGCTGCTCCCACTCCTCTGCAGGCATCACCTGCTCTGTCAAGTCTTGTCTTTTCTTTCTCTGCACATATGCATTCCGGGGGTGTATCAGCACCAGGAACACCATCTCCCCCATCCCCACAGGAAGGCAGGAGAGCTGCACTGGCAGCCAGAGCTGTTCCCCACCTCCCTGTCACCTCCAGCCTCCACCTTTGGGGACCAGGAGTGGGTTTACGTGCTTGCTGCTAGGCCTGGGCTGAGCAGAGACTGCCAATTGTACTGCACTGTACTTAATTATGTAGTAGTTTTATGAGGTGGACTGCAGCACACAGGGGACCAACGTGAGACCACCAGATTTATTGCACTTTAACTTTGAGCTGACAGTGTAACAGGCTCTAAGAGGTAAGTACTCAGTGCTTTATTCACAGATCTTTTGCCCTCTCTCTACATTTTCATACAACGTTTTGGAACCTGTCTGGGATGATGGGAAAGATCTGGAACAGTGAATAAAAGAAGGGAAAAGTAGGCAAATGGACAGACACAGAGAGCCAAAATATAGGAGAGAGATGAAAAAGGAGGAGGAGACACAACTTTTTGCACAAACCAAGTGCTCCAGGCCCTGAGTTACTACGTTATTTTCTTTGCCATGAAATCACAAACTGGCCTCGTCAACAAAGGCAATTTCCCTGGTGATGCTAGTGGCTGCAGCCCTGCGGGACTCCTAGCTCAGTACCCATTTCTTAGCAGCAACACTTATATTTTAACAAAATAACAAGAATAGCATCTTTGGGCTTTTCAGTTGGGAACTGCCATTCCCTGTCACTGCCATTCCAACGAGAAGTGGCTGAAGGAGTTACTTCAACAGGATGTTTTCACCGATATCCTTTGATGACACAGATTGGATTAGGCCACATGTGCTCAGGGTTTGAGGAAAAGAAATACTGCTTAGCTTTGGAACGTGGTTGGCTATATACACCAGGAGAATGGAAAAACCATCACACTTTTTTTTTTATCTGCACTTGTTCAATATTTAAAATATTGCTTTGAATCTATACAGATTTTCAGTTATTGGACCACTTGGATTTTTAAACCTCACTGACTCTCAGCCAGACTGCCTCCGTCTGCACTGAAAGGAGCCATTCTTCTTCTTCTTCTCTTTTTCTTTTTTTTTTCTTTCCTTCGGTGAAACTGGAGCCTTTCCCTTCCCGTAACTTTCAGCTGGCTGAGCCATTCCTAGATCTCTGCATTTTTCACTTTCCAGCCTGACCCCCAGGACTTCGGGAGACGCGTAAGAGAAGTTATGTGACACATTGGCTGCAGTGAAAAGCTGTGCAGCTGAAGGGAAAACGCTACAGATGTCAAAATAAAATAAACCAAAATTTTATATCTACAAGGAAAAAGTAGGGTGAAACTGTTCTGTGAGGAACGGTACTAGCTACAAACTAGTGGAAAAGCACAGAAACAGAGCAACGTTGTACTGTGTAAGAAATAAAGTGCATGTACCATTTTTCATTATACTTGCTTTTTTCTAGAAGACCACTAGGAACTGTGTTTTACCTGTTTCAAATACAATTATAAACAAATAATCACATTATTAGAAAATAATCTAATTGGGTTAAAATAGTAATTTTAAACTAGCTCAAATTAACAGATGTAAATTCTGACAGACACTTTATAGGGAGCTGCACATTTTGCTTGGAAAAGTAAATATATGCCATTATTGCAGTGGGGATAAAATTATTAGACTGCTTAGAGGGCTTAAAAATGGTCCCAGAGCATGCTATCAAATATGAGATCACACAAACCATCAAAATTTTCATGAGTTGTAATGTTTGAGAAAGTTTATTAAAATCCCTGGGATATCTTATGATTTTTAGTACTGGTTCATTGCAAAAATGCCATCAAAAAAGGAACTCTCAGTTTATATGTTGCTATGCACAAGAGATTCACAAAATTAATTCCTCAACCAAACATGGTGAATAAATTGTCTTGAGCCCTACACAGCTCAAATATGGAAATTCACATTTTTTCTCTATCCTTTTCAAAGAGCAAATATTCTTAGATGCTGTTTCATCTAGAATAAAAAGAAATTGTGCCAGCTTAGTAAAAAGATAGATATGGTACTGGAATTCTCTTTAATGAAAAAGAGTTTTGAAACACTTCTCCAATAAAACACCAGTACACCATCCTGTAATATCATTTCTGGGATTACCTGGGGAAGGACCATTGCTGACCTTATCACAAGAGCAAAAGAGATATTTTATACTGTAATGTATTTGGCCCTGGAGCTGCCTCTCAGCATGTATTTATATCATTTGTAGCCCAAAAGAACCCTGATTTGTGTGGAGCACCTGGCTGGTGTGGGAATATGAATGATGAATAGTAAAAAAATCTAAATTCCTTGACAGGTCATCCTATGTCACTGTAAAGGTTAATGGGAAAGCTTTTAATACTCTGCTGCCTCATCTGACATGATTTCCCCCCTGCCACCACAGATCTGCTAATATTGAAATTTAGGAAGGAAAAAGAAGAAGAAAAAAAAAGTTTAAATTCTTTACACTAGTTATATAAGAATTTGGTAAACAAGATAGCCTTCAGTCTTTCCAGGTTTCCTGTTTTATTCAACTTTGCACAGATCACAATGACAGACACAGTTCCAAAGAAAAAAATTTAAGACAGAAATGACTGTAGGAATTAAACAGAAAAAACGGTTTTAACCAAAGTTCATCAATGATATCTTACTTAACTTATGAGTATGCAACAGATGAGAAGGAGAATCTTTTAAATGGTGGTGAAAAAAATCTTAAAAGTTTCCATTTAGCACTTTCATGTGTGAAAGAGGTTGTGCTGCACCTTACTGCTCGATTCTTCTGTCAATAACCCACATTAGCATCACCGGAGCACGGAGAAGTCCTGTTGGATCAGCTCTGCATACCAACCCACATACGTAGCACTCCATCCCATCGTGGCTGAAAGATTTTACCTATCCATCAGTGGCTAGGAAATGGGAGATAAGCGGACAAAGGAAAACGCCAAGGCACGATTAGGTAATCTCTTTCCTTTACGAAATGGTTTCTCATACTGGGAAGATGAATGGGACTCCAAAAAGCACGTGCCCTCTCCTGTCAGTAGCAAAACATTTTTTTTTCCAAAAGCAGGCGTCCCACAGCTCTCAAATTCCTGGGCACAGAGGACGCGCTTCCCGTTGAGAGAATCGCGTTGATAACCATCCCCATCACCCAACAGCTACTTTGTGTCCCTCCTACGCTCGTCTACTACAGTGACATGTTGTTTCTCATCTTCCACTCGTCCTGTTGCACTCACCGGGGCATTTGTGAACAATTTGGATCTGCATCTCAATGATATCTTTCAGCACCACCTGTAAAAATTAAATGGATGAATCATGCACACAGACTGTGTTTAAGGCATGGGTGCCTGTGACTCCCTAGTAATTTTACAACCTGTTTTCCAGTTTCAGCCAAGTTTGACAGAGGGGCAAACACCTCCCGAGACACAAAGTTCTCACAAGTTCTGGAAAACAGTCATCCACACAGAAGAAATTGGCAATGTAGCTGCAGGAAAGGCAGCAGGACCAGCTCCGCTCTCACAAGACCAGAGTACACCCTACAGACACAAGGAAACCACATTTCACTGGGTCTGCAGCTCATGGAGATACTTGATTCAATGGCAAAATGTGTCCCTGCATAAGTGGTGGAAGGTGTGCCCTGTGCTTTCTTTCCTACCTGTGCATGACCAGCAGGGTCAGGTCCACACTTTCCATTTCCCAGAGGTACCCTACCCAGTTCAGGGATGGAAAATTAGTGTGATTGGTGTGATTTAGAGGAAGCTCAAGGTGAAACTAGACATGCATCTCTTCCTCCTCCTACCCCCATGTAATCTGACTTGCACTGCTTCCCAACTTAGCCCATCAGGACTTCAAACTTGGGTTGTTCCTCCCTAAGTCCCACATTCGCTGCACCATAACCAGGTCCCAAAGCTTCACCTGGAGACAAAGACATCTTAAATGGGCTAAGAAATGGAAAATGCTCCTGCTAATATCAGTTAAATCCAGATCCATCCACAGGAATTCAGTAGACATCTCTGGTAGGAAGAAGACAGAGCAGACACTCAACAGACAAAGTTCCCTGAGAGAAGGATGCACAGCTCTGCGCAAGCACCACATGGGCCAGAACATCAACGTGCAAGTCTGTCAGTGACATCCTGCAATTCTACATGCACATGGACACAGCTGAGAGTCTCCCTGGAAAAGAAACACAAATATGTGGATCATCACTCACAAATTCAGCATTTCAAAGGCAGACCTTTTCTCAGAGTCTCTTTCTCTCCACTTTTCTCTGGACTACTTTTAATACACATTACTTAATAGAGCTTTGTTTCTTATGCCCATCCTCCTGAGGAGCTCTCTCCTGTTTTTTTGCCAGAGAAATGCAAATCTTTGCTAGTGGACAAAACATCCATTAACAAAACTCCTCTGCACATGGAAACCAACTCATCCCTTTATTTTGGACAGTACCTGTTTTTGGGAAGGAAATGGCTATTATTTCAGCCAGCTC
The DNA here is from genome assembly GCA_013397155.1 of Irena cyanogastra. Lineage (NCBI taxonomy): Eukaryota > Metazoa > Chordata > Aves > Passeriformes > Irenidae > Irena > Irena cyanogastra. The sequence continues at coordinate 708,126 of VWZV01017171.1, read as the reverse complement.
ATTTTGTAATGGAGTCTAGCTCGTTAGGCTTTTTGCTTTTTTAGAGAGCTGTGGAGAAGTAATCAGGCCTAAGCCACAAGACCACTTTGTGTGTTCCCTTTGAAAATACCCAGCTTCACAGCTGTCAGCTAATTGTATGTGCAGAATAAGTGGGTTTTGTATACAGTCATGGTATAGAGAAATAGGTAATCTACACAACTACACTCTTTTTCTCCAAAACTGCCCAGAGTTTTTCTACCTCCGTGACAATGACTCTGTGATTGCACAGAAAGCAAGTACATGTAACAAAACAGAATTCATGTGCTGTGCAAACCTCTGTGACTGTGAGTATCACCTCTACCATGCACCTATACAACAAGAACAGATCTCTGGGTATTCACCTTCAAACCCACAAATTTTTCATCTCTTACCTAAAGGGGAATCTCTGCTAGTGTTACCATCTGTGTGGCTAAGCCAGCAACCAGAGGCAGACACAATGGAAGCAGGTCTGACACTCCACCAAGCAGGAGGCAGCAGTGACCTATATACCCTTGTCAATACATTTCACAAGAAACTGCAAGTTATTTCAGTAAAATATGACTCCTTTGATACTTTCCTGTTTAATTTAATACAGGCTTTTAGTATTCAAAGAACCCCACTGCTTTGAAATGAGGAAACTTGGTCAAAGACTTCAGCAGTCAGCCCACAGCTGGCAAGCACAGCTCATGGGCCTAGAACACAACTGCTCACTAGGTTTGCACTCACAGACAATGGAGCTTTTAAAATTAAGGCTTGTATACACAGGCAAATTTACCAGCCTGATTACACTGACATAATTAGGCTGATAAATTTCCCTGTGTAGACAAGTCCTGAGACTCTCAAACTCATAACTAGGCAGGTCTTTCAGAGAGAGAGAGAGAGAGGAAGAGAGTGAAAAGAAGGCAAATTAGCTACACCTGAAATATCTGAGGAATATTTTTATCAGTCTCTCATTTTTCTTTCTTAAGATTTCTTTTTTCCCTACAAATGAAGGTGTATTTAATTTCTAAATTAAGATTTGCATAAGACATTGGTACACTTGTTTTTAGACAAAATAGAAATAATAACAACATTCCCTCAACAGAGGGAATCTCCAGCATCAGAAAAACCCGTGGGCATTGACAGAACCCTGTCAGAATCCAGTCTCAGAATTCCAGATTAGAGCACAGACTGGAGTGGGTTGCTCATTTTTTAGGACCATGCATCTGACATGAGACTCTCAGACACCCCTGCTCCTCCACGAGCATCGTGAGAAGCCCATGCTCTGGTGAACAGCAGTCTGGAGACACACCAGGAGCACCTCTGTGGTTAACTTTCTTCCTTTCCATCCCTCTCTCACCAATCTTTTCACACTAGAGTATCACATAACACCCTTCTGAAACTGCCAACTCCACATCGAAATAGATCAAGCCTGAGCTGGAAACAGCCCAAGACGCCTGACCAGGATAAAATCCCTCTGGTGTCTTTGTGGATGGGAAGAGTCTCCCATCCCAGGCACCTTCCGCACGTCTTCACTCTGCCTCACTGTCCTGGTGCCCTGAAGCACTACTTCTGTAACAATAAGGATCACATCAGGGGAAGGGGTCATGGCAGGACAACCACACTGAGCCTCACTTCAAGACTCTTCCTAACAGAGCATGCTGCCTGTGCTCTCCTGGCTGCCCACAGGGTGTGATCCCACCCTTGTACTGCTAATATAAAGTGACAAGGGCTTCATGAGCTATGCCAACACAGCTGTTACCAAGCTTCATCTACAAGGGCTGACTACAGATTATCATAATCTCCCTCAAAATAATCCCTCAATGGACTTGGAAGATTCAGCCTTCAACTTCAGCTACTTCCCCATCTCAACCTTTTATCTCCTACCTATCATCAACCTCCATCTTCTTCCGTATCCCTCCTTGTCAGAAACACAGGTCTCTGCCTTGCCAGAGGCAAAGGCTCTGTTGATAACCCAGCATTGTTCCCAGTCTCTCCCTCCCCTTTACACACTGCTATCAACATCACACCGAGCAGCTCGAAGGAGAAGGGGAGCCCCCACCATGCTGGGCGCTGCACATGCACACACTGGAAGAGAGCCTTGTCTTCTTGATCTTACAACCAAAACAAATAAGGCCAAAAGAAATGTTCTTCCCTTTTTACAGATGGGAAACCAGGACCAAAGATATTAAATGTCTAGCCCTAGGAAGCCTGCAGCCAAGGCAGGAACTGACCCCCTGTTTCCTGAGAGCCAGCATTCGGTGTCTAATCGCACATGATCAGTCTTTCCTCTCTACCTCCCTGTAGGCACGAGGAATTTGTGCTCTACATCTCCACATGTTTCTTTTGCTCTGTACTGCACACAGCCATGCACACCTAGATGGGACTCCTTAATAAATAATCATATGTGGATTCCTGCACTTCTCTTGTACTTGTCAACCCGTGCCTCCCTTATAGCACAGGAATTAGTCTTTCCTTCCTGTATTCCCAGTGTAATTATCAAAAAAACTTTCCTCTGGCAGAGACTTCCCACACCAAGGACACTTTAAATCTCATACATAAATCTCTTTCAGTTTAGTAGGTCTCTCTCCTGGAGAATGGCATTTAATGGTGATCTTTTTTTAATCAGGTTCAGTCCCCTGTTTCTCACCCCTGTCTGGTGAAAGTGACTTTCCACTTAGAAAGGAAGTCAGTCTTTGATTTCATAAATGATTATAAGAAGATTTAACATCCTCAGGAGCACAACTATTTTGATTAGAATATATTTGCTCCAATACCTTTTCCATCTGTTCTGCTTCTTGATACAAACCCCAAAATACAGAAATCTTTCTGAATTCACCCGCAAACACTCCAGTGTGGAGACAAGCTGCTCACCCTCCCATCATTTGGACTCTGGCTCCGTGTAATGCAGCAGAATAAAGCAGGGAATTGTCAGCACACCAACTGTATGCTGGTCTCTGCCTCAAGCCCTGGCAGGTGGTTTGCTGAGCATGGATGTGTGCGGGCTTGTTTGCTTTGCCTTGCTGACCTCTGCTTTGTTGCTGCAGCCCTGCAGCTTGCTGAGACTGCTCCCATGAAGAGCAGCTTGTGTGGAAAGGCAGGCGAGCTGGACAGGTGAAGGATTCAGAGGAGCATGCATTCACTGTCGCTGTTGAAGGCAAGCTGGTCTGAGTGTAATTTTTACAGGCAAGTGCAATTTTGCAGGCAATACCCATTTGTGCACAATGTGTCCCTCTTCACACTGTAGCCAGCTGAAGGATAACATCAGATGCTGTTTGCACAGTGCCATAGCAGGTCGGAGTTTTCCGGCTTCAAAGGCAGATTTGAACTGTGAGATAAAATTTTTCTGCAGCTTTGCTTTCAAAGACTTTGTACCATTTTTCCTTTCAAATACTACCCCTCTGAGGATATGTGTATGTGTAAAATGAGATGGTAACCTGAGGGCCACAGTCCCAAGCCACCACCCTGTGCTCTCAAAGGCTGTCAGAAGCTCAAAGGGTTCCCCTTAGAAAACAGTAAATGAGATTCTGGCTCAGAAAGACAAGCTAGGCAGAAATTTCCTGCCTAGGTCTCCTTAGGAGTGTTTCTGACTCCACTACCAGGTCCAAAGGGGTGGGACCCAAATGTGAAACTGTTTTTTGATCAAAGTCTTCAGTATTCCATCCTGCCTGTCAGCAGCTGTGCAGCTTCATTTCAGCAGCACTAGCTTTGTGAAACAGAGCACGAACTGTGCAAAGTCAACTTCACTTCTGAGGGCTTCACTCCTTTTCTTAACAGTCTTCCAGACTAAACCTAGTCTGCTCCTAGTACCAAAGACACTCTTTAGAGATCTTGATAACACAGCACCAGTTTGCAGGTAGCACACCCACCCAGGAATATGTTACATGCAGTTTTTCTATGTTTCAATGCCACAGTCCCTCTCAGACCTGGTTGGTCTATTTGGATTTGAGGTAGCATGCCTGGAGACTCAAACCCTTGCAAGTCTTTGCTTTCCATAACATCAGCAGCAGCCATGTCAGCACCTGTGGCAGTTGTTGTTCTAGGATGCAGAAATAAACTTCCCCATCTTACACAAATGCTTGGACGTTGAGGCCAGAGGGACTTACTGAGATCATTTTGTCTGGCATCTAGGGCAACATGGACTATAAGATTATGTTAAGTAATTCTTATTTGAAGTTCCATAGCTGTGGTTGAACAACAACCACAACAAACATGCAATCGTGGAAAATCTACCACAATCCCTAGTAAGCTGTTCCAATGGTAAATCACCCTCACTGTTGAAAATGTGGACGTGGTTTTCAGTCTGAAGGTGCTTAGCTTCCACTCCTGGCCAGCAGCATATCGTTGCTACAAGTCTACTGAACTGCAGAACCCTTCCTATTGCATCGCTGATCCTACTGAGGTATCTTTAACTTGTGGCAAGGGACTGGTTTGAAAGCTAAATAAGTAGAACTCTCCTCCCATCTTTTGCTGTTGTGAGGGATTTTTTGTTTGTTTCTTTCTTTTCACTCAGTTGCTTTTGTAACTTTCCCCTGAACCTTCTCAAATTTTTAAATATCCCCCTTGAAAGCAGTTGTGAAGCTTTCTGAAATGTAAGTGGCTCTCTCAACATTCACAGAGCTAAACTACCACCTTAGGCTTTGTTCCAAAAATTTCCAAATGAAGTCCTTCCAGGCTGTATTTTAACCAGCCCTGAAAGCTTCAACAGCATTTCCAAATCTCTGAGACCAAAGTCATATTAAGTGACATTAAGATGAAGCAACAAGCCCTTGAGCTCCCACATCAGAAAATTTAGAAAGAAGCAATCTCACAGCAGGAACAGTGGGTGAGCAGAATGATCTGTCAACTTCTCCCATTTCTATGTGTGGGCAAGGGCTTTGTAGCTACTGTCTACTCATTCATGTTGATGGTTTCAAGTTCACAGGGGCTTTGCTGTTGTTGTTTTACACTTTTAGCCTGTTTCTTTCTATCTGCCACTTTCAGGGCCTGAGGAGATGCAACATGTTCCAGACCAGCTTTCTTTTTTAATCAAAAAGCAAGCAAGTCCGCATACACATAGGTTGTTCATGCCTAAAACACCGACTCACAGCCAGACAGAGTCAGCAGAAATGGCAGCTACATTTGCAGCTGCAATACCCTTGGAATGACACGTTAAAGAAAGGCCAGCACTTTTCTGAAACCGTGCATCTAAATCCTATGTTTTGCAGAGGAAACAGATGATCTTGTCTCAGCTTATTTTGTGGCAGAGCCTTGTGGACGTACAACTAGCAATATAACCCCACCTTCTGCTTCAAATGTCAGGATTGTGGTCCAGAACTCAAGGAGTTTTTCTCCTCATTTCTCCTAGTAAGTATTTCTGTATTGTACCAGCACTTCCACCTGGTACAGTCAATCCCTACCTGCAACTTCATAGCCTGCAATGGTGCAATTAAAAACCCTGCCATGGCTGCCTCTTAAGCTGAAGATCTGTGCTGGTCTGGCCGCATGGGACATCTTTGCTTAAGGAAGGAAGAAGAGAAGATCACCACCACACCCCAAACCCAGTCTTTCCCCATACACAGTGCCACTGCTCTCTGAGTATTAATAAACCAGGTGTTGAAAATGAGGCTCAGCCTGAGGCATGCTCAGTGCTACTCTTGTCGCTTGACCCACCTCCTCATCCCAGAGATTAATTAGGCCTGGCCCCTCCCTGCTAAATTGCCTCTCAGGCACATTGCTCAGTCTTCCTCCTCTTGCCTCTGGCATATTCACTCACTAACTTTTTATTTCAATGTTCATGTTTTCCAGTTTGTAAGGCCCTCCACTCATTTTCAGTAGGCTGCCCCAAGAACTCTGTTCCAGTAATGGGACGTGGGGGAGGAAAAATGTCTGGAACGAGGGAGGATGAGCACAGCTGGGTTGAGATGGGGAGCTGGAGCTTCCAATCTCCTTGCTCTTTGCTCTCCAAATCTTCCCCATTATGCTGTCCTGGGTGAAATGCACTAGCTGGGCTGAGAGACAGCATCACTTCTCATCTCCTGCAGATGCCCTCTCACCCCTGGGTGCTCATTTGAGAGATGCAGGTTCAGAGGTTCTCCAGCAGTTGTAGTGCATGCAGCCAGCTGTCCCCTAACCTTGGCTGGAGCTTACATCTAGGGACACGGCTGTGATTTTTGGCTGCAGGAAAGGTCTCTAGACTCTAAATCCTGCCTGGAGAAAGAGGATGATCTGAGGAATAAACCTTCCCCACATTTTACCAGCGAGCTGGCATAGCGCTATGTAACTGCTGCCGTTCCTTGCCTTAAATGCCTTATTCTTTCTGTGTATCACCTGCAAAGTTCAGACACCTCACCCAGACCTGAGGATCACACTTTCAGCTTGGCACACCCTTGGCTGAGTTTAAATTTTTGCTCCTGTCTCCAACCCTTGTTCATTTATGCCATCTGGAAAGACTGGAAGCTGTTTGGGCCAATGCCTGCCTTATGTGTACTGCAAGAAGCTCAGCTGAACCTTAATTGAGATCTCTGGATGCTGTTGTAATACAAAAAGTAAATATTAATTAGTAGGATCAGCAGATCCAGTACCAGACATATTGCAAGTCACGCCCCCACTCTACTTATACATGCTGATGTGTGAATGTGCCTGCAATGGTTAATACCCCCATGTATTTGTCTGGACACTGTGTTTTTCAGGTAATATCCATTCCTTTCATAATCGTGTGTCACTTAATATCCTGACTAAGACAAAACATTCTGTAACACAGTAGCACGTGTTTGGGCAGAATAGTGAAATTATCTTTGAAATGTAGCACAGATGGAAAGATCAGATGACGAGTCTTTCCATTTCTCCAAATTTCTGCTGTGGCTACCGTGTTTTAATATTCTAAGCCATCAACGAGTTCATTCTTCATGCCTGTGACGAACTAAGTTATGCTCACTGCTATCTGATTCTTGTGTGCGAGTTGCACATTCCAAAGAAAATCCATAATGGAAAACATAATTGCAGTAACAAGCACCCTGCAGGGATGCAAAATTCCTCCAGAGGATCCTTGGGGGTTAATTGGGCTCTTCTTTGCACAGTTCCACAGAGCCATTCCTATTCATACTGACTGAGCACTAGAGGGAAAGCAATAAAATTACCAGCTAAAGCCCAGGTTCCTGCCTGTTCAGTATGCCATGCTAACTCATAAGACAGAGCTCTGATTGTGTGGCTGAGCCAAACAGGACGGCTGTTTTTAACACCCTTCTAACTTATGGCAACCATTAACTACAACCTGACTTCCCATTACAACATACCACTGTGAACACCTATTAGCAGCTAATTGAATCATCTAAAAATGGTCATAATTCAAACGTGTGTTTGTGTTTTCGTAATGGTTCTCACAGCTTTTTCTGGAGTACAGGAGAATATGCAAATCAAGGCTCTGTTTTAAAGCTCATGCTAAGATGGAAGTTTAAATGGAAATCTAGGGATTTGACAAAGTGGAATAAAACCATATTGTATTTTTGATGTTACCCATGAGGCATGATAGGAGAAATTAATAACAAGGCTCCCTATCTCTAAACGTTTTCCAGCTGTGAGCCACTAAAGAGCCAAAAGACCTCTCTGAGTCAACACCAACAAATGCATACACTCACATCGTAATTTTCTGCAATTTCTATTCACAATTTCAAGCTGTACAGCATTTTTCATTCTCTCTTTTATTTAGAGAAATAGAAGTATTTCCTCTCAGAGGCATCATGGTTTGTTTTCCAACCCACTATGTCCTGAAGCCTTCAATTTTGTTGCAGTTCTTTAAACATGATTATGCTTTTATTGTATTATGAAAGGCAACAAAGTAATTGTTTGCACAGTGCAAACAATCACAGTGTTATTGACAGGCTTGAGCATATTTGCTGCCACAGATTTTTAATTTGACTTACAGCCTTATATTTTAAAGAGTTTTCATTAAACCCATGAAGAAGAGGTTGGGTGCTATTTTGTGTAGAAATTAGCAGATTAGCATAAATTATCCTAAACAGGCAAATCACTTTAAACCATTTACTTAAACTGAGAGCAGAATATATTTCACCAATTGTAAGAGAACTGTTGAGAGCAGATAAAAAAGATAATAGACTTCAGACAGAGGTTACTGAGCCTCCAGGGAAAAGACCTGCTCCCTTTTGCTTAGTTGTGGAATCATGGTGCTTTCAGGCCCTTGCAATGCAAAGTAAGGCGCAATCACTTAAAGTTCACTCAAGGTGTCATTGAGGTTTGCATCAGTTAAATAAATCCAAAATTGGTGGGAGGGAACAGAGGAGGAAGGGATTTAGGCGAAACTATGGCAGCTCCCTCCTACAATGAAGCACCCAACCACAATCAAGTCTGTCTAATGTAGATATCTATTTGCACAAAGGGTGAATCTCCTCAATGTGTGTGTGAAGCACTAAATCTGTCCCACCACACCCCTTTTACACATTATCCACTGGTCAGCCCAGAAAAGGGCTGCTCAGATCTGCAGTCTTGGCTTCATTGTGGGACACACCTGGCATGAGGTGTGACCTACAATCTGCATTCGGCTCACACACCACGTTCTTTTCATGTTTGTTAGATGGGTCAGATGCTTATGTCTTGCATCAGCATCAGATGCATACTGTAGCCTTCTTGGAATAGCCATCAGTTTTCAACCAAAGAAGTTTTAAATCACCTGCCATTTGTCAGGCTGTTTCCCACCACTTAGCACAAAACATTTTGATGGATACGGAATGGTGGATTGTCTCTCCAGTGAATGTACAAGAATTATGTGTTTTACATGGGAGATGGGAATTCTTTCCCACAGACACACATGTGCAGCCCTGCTGGCTTTCTTGGAAGCTGCATACATACTTCTGAGCAAAAACCCACCACATTACTTCTCGCATGTTCAGAGATTGTGCTAGGTTACTCCAGCAAGATTAATAGTGTGCCAAAAATAAGCAATTGAACCCTTATTTAGGAAATTCAAACAACAGTATTTTGAATGTCCAGTCCCCAGACCTTTGTTTCAATCCTCACTTCAAACATTATAAAATCTGCATGTTATAAACCAGCAGAATTTGCTGGAGCAAGTAACACAGGGAAGGCAGGGACACCTACGGCAATTGCCCTCTGGCTGCCAGATGGGCTTGCAACATGTGTGTGCTTCTTCCCAGTTTTGGGAAGCCTCTACTGCCCTCGTTACCACCAGAGTTCTAAGAATTTCTTCCACTAATCAAGCTGTGGAGACTTGACTTGTTTTTAAAGCAGATGACCTTGTACAGCTGCCTTTCTTGTGCCAACACAGTCAATGACCAAGGCACAAGTGCTACATAGCTGAGTCATGACAGAGTTGGCAGCACTGAGCTGTGGAGGGCCACAGCTGCACTTTGAGGTATGTTTCAAGAACCAACCTATTTGCCATATAGAAAGGCTCCTGCCATTGTGAAAAATGCCCTCATCCCATCTCCTAAACTGTAATAAGCTAGCAGGTTTCACATTTTTCATTCTAGCATAGACAGTAAAAAACACCTCCTGAGAACAGGAAAATCGAGGGCAGAAGCAGACTGTGTGCCAGCCATTCTTTCATTTGGTCTCCACTCCATGGAAAAAAGGAATTTTTTTTTAAAATTCTCAACTCTGACCTACTAAGCCTTCGGGTCATGACCCCCATTTGGGAAAATCTGCACTTTCTCCTCTTCCTCCTCCCTTTCTCTCTCTCTCTGTCTCTCTTTCACACACACACACACTTGCAAGCCATGAAAACACTATCATAATGTCTGCCGACAAAACAATGCCTGAAGATATGTGTCAAACGCAAGTATCCAAATAACAGAATCAACAAAACATTAATTTCAATTTCAAACATAGGTTAATGCAAAAAAAAAAAACCAATAAACTGTACATTTTTACTAGACAGGCAGTGCAGCATTACATAAATTGACTGAAAATGATTGAAAATGAAATAAAATGACAGCACCCAAGAGTAACCATTAATTCAGGGTTCTTTCCTTTCCAAGTCTTCATTCATTTTTCTTCCCCTTGACTTAATACTTGTATTTTTCTTCTCTCTTTTAGATACTATCTTTGGCTGTTTCTTTACCTGTCTTTTCCATCTTTGCTTGACTTTCCTCTCATTTTCTGTGGAGCCTAACTCTGGGTTCCCCATGGAGTTTATTCACAGTCAAATGTTCCTTAGTCAGCAAAACCTTCCACATCATCACGTTTTTCAGTGCAGTTCCTCCAGCTTTCATTATACCCTTGGGCTAAGGACCATGTGAGCCCCCAGTCCGGGGAAAGGAAGTTCACTCTTCCTGTCGTCCATGACAGCTGCCTTCAAGCACCTCAGCTGGCTTTCTTGAACCCAGAATGGGAAAACTCCAGCCTAGGTTCAGTCCATGAACAAATTTCTTTCTCCTCTCAGACATGCCATGCTGTTCAAAATTTCTGTCCTGTGTCCATTACTAGGAAAGCCCTGGTTATCATTTGCAGAGAGCTTCTCTTCACTGGGAGACAGCAACAAATAGAGACACACCCAGACAGACCATAAATCTGATGTAGAGATCCTACTTAAGGATCTGTTTCTCTCTCCCCTTTCTGCATCTGTGTGTAGCTGCCCCTCCTACTTTGAAAAGGAACAAAATGTTAGATGGCATCCCTGAAGGGCAATTCAAATTCTGGAGCTGCACTTGAATGTCCCAGCTTATCATGTTACTGAAATCCCCTGGCTCCATGCAAATTCTCAATTGACTAATATTGATTCCATAGTATTTACTGCTGATCACTTTCAGGTCTTGCTGCTTTCCATCACTACTGATAGAAAACCAGTATTTTTCTGCATGATACTATTAGTCTTCCGTGTGCTGTTCTCTGTCTTCTTTTGGAATGCCTTTTTCATACAATGCAATTCATATTGTTCATCACCTCCACAACTCAAGAAACTCAAGGTGTTTGCTAGCCCAGAAAATATCCGCTGGCCCTTGAAAAGTCATGGCCACTCAGCATCACACATGCTAGGAATGTATTCATGCCAGTCCCAGCGGGGACTCATGTGCAGGTGCAAGTTAAAAGCCCGTTTTGGTCCTTTTCACCATAAAGCATTAAATCTCTGGATCCCTTAATACTCCCACCCAGCCTCACAGCAGGCATGTCTGAGGAGACATTAGTGTAAGCATCTTGTAGTGCTGCTGAGGTACTTAGTTAAGCGTTCCCCTTTTGGGCCTCATTTTTGCTACTATGCACAATAACGCTCAAGGCTATGCAGCTGCACTCCAGTTCATGCAGGATCAGGTTCCCCTGCCCTCTTTCTCCTGGCTTAGCAATTCCTTTTTTTTTTTTTTTTTCCTTTTTCCTTTTCTATCCTACACTCATACATGAGCATTTCAGAGCACAGAGCACCAATAAGCTCAAAGAGAACATGCACAAGCACTTCATAGCTCTCTGCACAGCCCTTTTGCCAGCCTTTCCTTTCAAAGAGGCTGCTCCAAAAGTTGACCGGGGCCAGCGAAAATCTTCCCATTCACTTTGGATTGGGCCCAAAGTGAGGGACACATTTAGATGGGAATGGAGGCAGTAACGAAGGGCAGCTTGCCTGCCAGCAGGCAAAATGCAGGGAGACCTACACGGAGAAGGGAGTATTTGAGGGTCAGAGTCGAGAGACAAGCCTCTGTGCGGTGGATGCTCTGCCAAGCAATCTGTGCTCTTCGTGACTTCCATTCGAGCAGCCTGTTGAGGCACTCAGCTCTGGCTTTGAACTGCGAGGTGAAGACAGAGTATGGGCACTGCCTCACTTTTTTTAATCTGCCAGATTTATTTGTTTAATATATTTTTGCTGTCTTGTTTATCCTTTTTATAAATTTTGTTATAACAAAGCAGGATTTTTAAATGTAAATGGAAAATATGTCAACTGATGATGTTTGGGAGAGTCAAAAAGAAACCCAATTAAAAGCCTGTATTCAAATGTTGTGAATGGGCAAATTGGTATTGTTCTTCTCACTCCATTTTTCTTCTGGATGCACCAGCCAGCCCAGGAAGAGATGTCTCAGAGCAATTCTTTCCATCTCTTTACCAACAAACAGAGCAATACAAGAGTCTTCACAGTCCAGCAGTTCCTACTGCTTGTTACTCAATAACTTGCAAACACACACTGTTTTAGCCCCACGCAAGTCAAAATTGAGTCCTCACCCATAGATTCTCCATGGCTCTCTATTTTTCATAATGCTCTTTCTTGAAAATAGCTTCATTGGAATGATTTATCTATGTTGTTTAGATCTCATTGCTTTCTACTCACATTAGCATGCAGCAAATACAAATGAACTATCTCATCCAAGAGAAAATCCAACAGATCCTTTTGTCAGAGTTGTAAGATTATGTGTTTGGATGAATTGTCTAGCGGGGTCCTGACAGAGGTCTGGTTTGTTTAACATTTTCAGCTGTTATCTGGAAGCAGAAGTAGAAAAAATCATTAGTTATATTAGCAGTTGACACCCAGACTGGGGGAGACGAAAGAAAACAAGAAATTTAGAGGGGAAAATGGAAATAAATTGAGAAGGATTTGAGAATTATATAAGCATTATCCAAATGATACAAATTTATAATTACATATGTCAACAAGCAGACTGTTTACTCATCAAGTCGAGAAAACCTAATGCTACCTTGGAAGATACTCTGCATGGAATGGCAATGGTACAACCTTGTATCCAGAAAATGTGTTGTCCATTCTTTATACGGTATTTCAAATGCTGTAGAAATTCATAGAGACATGGAGATCACAGCAGGGGAAAAGCACCTACCACTGAACAGGAAAGAACACAAATGATGGAAAGACTTAAAGCACTATTGCATGTGCATTTTGCCCCTCCAGGCTAATGAGAAAATTGAGTACATCAACTTAATGACCACAAATCTTCTGCAATGCTCTGTTCTGGTTCATTGTGTACATAAATTATGGCCTTCTGAAAAGTACATAAAGTACAGTTCACTGCAACCCAGATTTATTTACATGTGCAAAAGAAGAGGAAATATCTAGACAAAGGTAGCTGCCATGCATGAGATAGCTCAGGAGCATCACTCCGTGGTGGAGTCCATGTGTGTTACAGGCTGGGCTGTGTATGTGCTGGAGGCAGAACTGAACCTCCCTGCTGGAAAAGCTTTCCTCAGCACCGTGAGCTCTTGCACCGTGAGCCATTGCAAAGTCCCAGAGACCTGCAGGGGTTGTGTAAGAGGCAGTGAGCCTTGTGAGTGACACTGCCCAGCTGGAGAGAATCTGGCATATCACAGCTGGTGTGCATGAGCAATGAGTTCTGTCCCATACCCGCCTTGAAGGCCATCAGACAGATATCAAATGAATAGCTGAGCCTTAAATTGCCTATGAAACTTCCTTACTCTGGCTATAGTCTACTATTTGTCCCTGGCTCACCATCGCCAGCTCACAGTCCCCTGTCTTCCCTGTCCTCCATTTCCAGTGTCAATGTTGCAGTGACTCTTGTCCCACACTCACTCCCTCTGCCTTTCGTTTCACCCTCACAGCCTCCCTGCCTCTATCACAATCCCTGGGAACATTCTGATCTTTCCTCTTCTGCTCTCTGAGTCTGCAGGACAAAAGTAATTACAAGGTCTCCTTTTTTCTAAAACACTTCCGGATTCCTGTCCCAGACATTTACTTCACAATCAACCAAGGACTCCTGGAAACCATCATACCTCTGAATACTACAGGGGTTTTTATCTTGCAGCCCTAAAGATACTCTCTACAGTAAATATAGCAATACAAATCTGTGTTAAGACGATGAATGTACAAAAATCATGCCAAAATCTCAGAATGCTGCCATGAGAGTCAAGGCATGAATCGAGTGCCTCAGCACATTTTGGATAGAAGCCTTGAGCTTAACCTCCCTGGGTGGATATTCTCCACAAGCTGTCCCGAGTTGCTTAAGCAAAGGTGACACAAACCTCCAACTTGGTGCCATTTACAGAGTATTCCATGCCTGTAGAACAGCTATTGGGAATGAGATAGTACCATGGAAAACTCACTTGTTTGTGGTTTTCCCTTCTCATCGTCCAGTGAATCATTTGGGATTTATACTCACTTGCAAGGGTTTTAGGTTGGCAATGGCCAACTGAACACACTAGGCCTTTGGCCATCTCCACCCTGTTACTGTGTTCCCAAGGCTCATCTCAGCAGGATTTGCCCCCCTTGTCTCATTTCTTCCTCCTCCAAGGTAAGAAAGCACGAATGTCCAGGAGCTTTACTGAGGTATCTGCACAGGCCACCAGATAGCTAACATGCTCCGTGCTGAATTCCAGTATGGCCCACGTACAGCCCATGCTGGGTTATAGTCGGGCTGTGTCCATAACAGTGAACTAGACCATTATGACATTGGGACCAAACCTCCAGGCCATTTGAAGGGAGGCCAGAGAACAGTGGGCTAGTGAATGTGTCTCCCAAATAAGGCAGCAGCCAGCAAACCATCCATTGGGTATGGTGCTTGGAACACTCCTATTGCCAGACCAGACCCAAAAATTGTTCAGACACAGTATCAGTTGCAATGGGCCATGCTCATGGCAGAGAATGTGCTAGTAGTGTACTAGCACAGACTGTCATCTTCCAGGGCCAAAGAAGGCTGCCAGGCCTTCTTGGATACACTAGCATGGACTAAGTCTCGGTGTCTGACTTTTCTCCCTCTGAGTAATGATACATCAGCATCCTAGAGTGTGGCAACCACAAGACTAAAAAATGTTTGGGCTGCATCCTCTTCCCTGGAAAGGTGGAAAGGTATATACTGAGTATTTCCTTCCTACTTGATCTCCCCAAGGTGAGATGAAATCCATCAGCACTTTTGCCTTCATCCAATCTGCTTGGGATAGGTATGAAAATATACTTGATCACTTTCTTCAGTAAATTTATTTGGTTTTAAGGTTACTTTTGAAGTTTGTTCAGATTCTTCAAGATTGCTTCACCCATGCATCTTTCTCAGTGTAAATATGTTTTTACTAACATGCTTTGGCAAATGACACTCAGAATTTGTTTCCCCAATGCCACTGAAGTTTAGAAGTAGCTGAGTGCAGCTTTGGATATATATACATTAAGGACAAAAAGCTTTCCTCTCAGGCCTGCAGAATTACAAATGGAACAAAATATATGACAGATACCTCACTTTGTTGTAATTTATCAGGAATTCTCTCAAAAGGAGAGTTGTCTACCTGCATAAGACTAGTTTCACAAGAAGAGCAGTAGATCAAAAACTGAGTCTGACTTTACAGCCATTCTGGCCAAATGTCCTCTTCCAGCCCCAACTGTGTCACCCACGAAAGTTGCAACCTCCACTCCCTTTACCTACATGCCACTGCTACCAGGCACAGGTCTTTTAGTTCTAGAGAGTCTGCAGGCACCCTCAGCACAACCGCACCCAGGTAACTCAAATTATTTAAATGACAGGGTTTTTCTAAACCAGCTCATTTGACTGAAACGGTTCAAGAAGCTTTTATTTCAGCAAATCTTCCAGGAGATTGAGAAAGACATTCAGAAGATAGGTAGCAATCTGCAGCTGAAAATTGCAACATCTCCCATAGACGTAGTTCTTTCCTCAGCATCCTAGCTGTTAACACAGTATGTTCCCAGTTGGAGGACAGCTTTCCTGGGGCACCATCTCTTGCACCTTCCCACCACTCGTGGGTGGAGGTTGCAAGGAGAGGAAGTGCAGGGCAGGCAGCTATGCCTGAACTCTCTTGCTCTCACACATCTGCTTTGCCACTTTTTAGAGCCTCATCTGGCTTTTTAGAGAGGCTGCTAACCTTACCTCCCACTACTGAGCCTCCTTAGACCATTGCAGCTGCTCCCAAAGGAGCTGAAGCTGGGAAGGATGTGGGAAGAACAAGAGCAGACCCCAGAAAAGCATGGTTCATCCTTCCCCTTCCCCCCCGTTCTTGCCCAGGACTGGCAGCACTTGGCAGCACAAATAACACAGTCCTGACCCGCTCATTCCCACAGCTGGAGCAGTGTCTCAGGGAGTGGCAATGACTGAGAAAAAGGCTTTAAGACAGAGAGGGAGGAGGAAAACGTACCTAGGATCTGGCACTTTCCACTTCCAACTCAGACTGTCCTCAGGTTGCTCACAGCAGTCCTGGCATCCGCTGAGCCTGGCAGGGCAAGTGAGGCACACAGAGGCAGTGGCAATGGGGGCAAAAGGAACATGACCTCTTTTAAGAGACCCAAAGAAAGTGGAAAGGGGAAGGTGAGCAAGCCTGAGACCTCAAAGCAGCACCTTACACATCTGTCTTCTTCTACATTTATTTCTAAACATCGTCCTTGTGCCGAGCTCACCCCTCAGAGGGGGAATTGGCTAAGTGTGAACTGAAGTGCCCGTGCTACAGCTGGGCCTCTATGATTTGTTCCCCTCTGCAGTTTATCTATGCATTCACTGCTTTGCCACTTATTGTTACTGCACCATGTACAGTTCAGGATATCTCTATCACTCTCCTAGTTTATAAGCTCAGGAAAGCAGTTGCTGTGCTGACAAGACCCTCTTGGCTTGCCTTTATCTACCACTATTTCCAATACAACTGGCATGAATGAATAAAGAGAAATGCCACAACACTCCTAGTCACTGATGCCCTCCCTTCCTGCTGAAGATCACTGTACATTTTTAGGTGATGGAAGACGTTTTGGTATCTGAAACAGAGTCATATTCATCTGTATTTCAGACTAACATGACATCAGTGAAATCACAGCCCAGACTGCAAGGTTTGAGTTTGTCTGCTTGCTGCTGGCAACAGGATCAGTGAGTAGTTACCTAACCAAGGGCCAAATGCTGCATTGCTCAGGCACAGAATGGGGTTTTCAAAGTGCCTGGAGAACCTGAGCTCCTAATGAAAATAGCACTTGTACTCACAGCCTCATAGCCTCACTCAGATAGGGACAGAAAGACCTAGAGTTCTTTGACTCACATCTGTCCTGTCCCATAGACACTCTAATGAAGGAAAAAGTCACCCAGAGCCCTAACATGCAACCAAAAGCAGACAATACTTTATAACCACAGACTAGTCACTCTGACTCCTGAGCACCTCTCAAAGGCAACTGTATTTTGTCTTCAACAGAGGTCTCAAGAGATATGGGAGGTATTTGTCGAAAGGTGGGTTCCCGGAGCACAGACAAACATCTAATGTATCAGATCACAACCCATCTAGGGTTTTATGGGTCAAAAGAAGGAAATAAAAAGGAGGGATCAGCAGGGACAAGTGAGAATAGCTCCATTAAATTGTCACTAGATACTGTATCTGTAGAGTTGACCCAGCTGAAAAATTACCTACAAGTTGGCCACAAAGTTTAAAAAATCTTAATCCATCAGTTTTAATAAATGACGCTGAAAATGCTTTCCTCCTTTTCTTTGTGTTATTTTTTAACTCAAAATTGATGTCTACTTTGAACTATCATTCAAACTATTAATTCAAAGATGACAAGAGACAGAGTAAAAGGCAAAGAGGTTCAGCCATGAAATCAAGTCCTACAGGACTACTGAAAAGAACAGGACTAGAGGGTTGGCTGGTGCAAAGTGCCTTCCATCCTTTGAAGCCACTGACTTCCACCTTCTGAGGTAGTCCTTGTTCAAGCCCCCCATCAACTGTTTGGAACCTTACTGCCAAGATCGCAAAAAGTTCCTGGGACTAACTGAAACTCATAAATAGCATTGAAAAACCAAATAAAAGGTAGAGGAAACTTTCTTTGTCCTGTGAATGCAGAGAAGCCAGAGAAAGGCAATCAGAAATAGCTTTTTTACACCACCCAAAAAGAAGACTGAGACCTCCACTTGTGTGACAGCTGAAGACTCTAAGACATGTAAAATAGCTTGTGGCAACAGCCTGAAAGTGTCTTGCAATAGTGTGTCCTCATTTTGCCTGGAGAGATGATGAAACTGCATTGCACTAGCCCGGCGGCTCACTGCAGGCATTGTGCTGTAGCTCCACAGGCTCTCATTACATGGGGTGCTGCCTCCTGCCTCTGCTGCCTACGCCTCCAGGGCTGAGCACAGGGCACAGGCAAGGGACAAACTTTCAGCTGGTGTAAAATGGCAGAGCCCCACCAGATTTCCTGAGACTTCACTGATTTACAGCACCTGAAACTATGGCCCCTGCTATGCTTAAAGTCTGAGACAGGCTTTCATTGGACACAAAAGAATACGCTTTGGGACACTTTGAAATCTGTGCTGTGCGCAAGCAAGGAGCTAAACGATTCCCAAGATTTTCTGTGAGCCATGTACAAGCACACACTGTGCACCGAGTGCAAGCAGGCTTCACCAGATACACAGACACAGAATACGCTCCCCGGGATGTGCCAGGGTGAAGAAGAGATTTCTAAGTCACTTCATTTTTACTGGAAACTCTGCGCCAGTCCTCCCACATACGGCGCAGTGTGCGCTCCTCGTAACCAGCATTGTCTGAACTTGTGGTATTTTAATAAACCTTCCTGCCAAGCCAAAGACGCTCTAAGACACATCACCTTTGTCCAGAGGAGGATCCCAGCTGCAGCAAAGTCCAGAGAGTGTGAGCTCTGCTACAAACCAACACATAGGTATGTTAAATGAGTTCTATTAAAAATAACTGCTCTCCGTACTGCCTGGAGTGGAAGGGGGCACAGGCTGTTTAGAGAGTGCACATGAGAGTGACAGATTGCAACAAAAAATCCTTTCACTGTACACAGAGGAAAACGAGACAGTACAAATGAATGCCTCTTTTTTGTTTTGTAGGGACAGGTTGGCAAAAGCAGATTATTGGGATTGGGCTGCATAGAAGAGAGGAATTTTCTTTTTTTTCTGTAATCACAATTCATCTTCATTATTCAGTCACTCAAGCTTCCTTGGAAAGAGAGTGTCACTGAGTTATGGCAGTCATAGATTAATTCAGCTGAAAAATATATGTATAATAACGAAATAAAGTAAAGCTGGTCTTCTTGTGCAGCCCTACCAAGAGACAGCCAGACAAAAGTATGAAAAAATTGACTGTCTGGCCAAGAATGAAATTGCTGGCAAGTCTGGTTTCAACCCTGCTATTAGCTTTCTTGCAGCTGCTTCAACTACCGAAGCAGTACTGAGATAAGTGCATTGTCTGAAGTCCTTTTTCTTTCTAATTGGGGGTAGTATATTTATTTGCATATAGCCTATTTCTGATTAAAACCTCATCTGAAAGAACTTAGGAGCAAACAGTCGGCCACCTTAAATAAAACAAAATAAAAATTAAATAAAATCCAAGGGTTTTGATTCCAAACAAGGCACTCAGAAGCGTTCCTGCATTTCAGGATGAGCGTCGTGCTTCCTCTGTGGGCAGAGGCCTCTCCAGCTGCATCCCACATGGGGCAGTTCTGCAGTGCCAAAGGGGCAGGATGCAGGTGGCTGCACGGGGAGGTGGCTGGGGGAGGCGATGTGCTCTTGCAATCTCTTTCCCTTGTGCAACAGATGGATGGGCAGAAAAGAGTGGCAGGCTTGGATCTGCATCCCTGGTGCTCCTGTCCTGGCACTGCGGCCACCCCCGTGACACAAGGAGCTCTGAGCACAAACGTTATGTGTTTCTGGGGGTAGAGGGGGCACTGGGGTAAATGCTGGCTTGCATCTTGCCCCTGCCCCAGGAAGATCGCGACTGAATGCTGATGGATCAGGACAAGAGAGGTCGAGATCAGGGTCTGGCCCTCAGGACCTGATCTAATGATAAAGTGTGACGTTATGCCAGACTTCAGACTCACTCAGCTCACAGGCATGCCATTAAGGTTTCCTCTCTTCGGAGGTGTAAAGCACTTCTGTTGCGAGCCCAGTAAAAGAAGGCACTGTCTCAGGGTGGAACAGAAAAGGTTATGGAAGATTTGCCAAGAAAGTGCCTGTGCCCTTCTCGTTCCAAAACACGGCAGGGCTTTAAAAAAAATTGAAGAGTTTCAAAAGGCATCCAACGATTGTTTTTTAGGAAACAAAAGAAGCACTTATGGGTTAGGTTTTCCAAGTTAACTGCATTAGTCGACACATTAAACGGACAGCCTGATCTGGATGAGTCACACAGCAGAAGAGGAACAATGACCTGTGTGTTCCCCCAGTAAAAATTGTTCAGTTTTTTGCTGTCAATAAAGACCTTTCTTTAATATAATTGCATTTGGGCAGTCAGTTGGGAGGGTGTGGCTATTAGAAGATCACCCCCTCCCCCAGGGAGTCAAGTATTTGGCAGGGTGTCAGAATTTCAGGATACCCTAAGGCAGGCCACAGCACCTTAAAATAACTCCAACACACCTCATGCCATGCCTGGATGTTGAATCAGCCCAGAGATGTCAATCACATGCTGCCATTCATGGCAGAATCACCTCAGTTGCTCTGAACCTCACTTCTGAACTCACAGCTTCCCTTCACAGGAATCAGAGGAGGTGTGGGTATGTGTATGTGTGCTTGTGTGTGCCTGTGTGTGTGTGTAATTCCCAAGTCTTCACAATAACAATTCCACCCTTTCAGCCTCCTTGTTGGGAAACAGCCCTTGCAGAACAGCAAGTTCCTCTTTCACAACAGCTGCTGAAAGGAGGCAGCACAGCTTGGCAATGGCAGTAGGAGACAGCAAACCTGAGCCTTCCCCTTAGAAGTTTATAGGGCTTTTGCTACCAACAGGCCTGTCAGTGTGATTTAACCCCACCTAGTAATCCTCAGCTTGGCCCCTTTAACTTGTTCAGAAGTATCTGTTCGTGAGATGAGCAGGTCTCAGTTCCCTGAGAGCTTTTCTTGAGACACTAGGTCTGGTTTTCAGAGGGTCTAAGGTTGCCCGGGTATTACATTGCACGCTGCTGTGGTTGTTGCTGTGGTGGTTATTTATCTGCACTGGAACACTATCCCACAGGCCAGGATTCTGCCATGCTGGATCCATATGTGCTCTAAATCCTTACTGACTTCAGTTCACTGCTTAGCTTCCCCCGAGAACAATATCTACATGCAGCGCCCAAAAACAACGACACAAAAGAGATACTGTTTGCTGAAGTATCTGCCATAGTCCCTCATACCTCGTTTTTCCAGCTGTAAGCTAAGGGTGAATACAGAAGTGTAAAGTGCTGTGGGATGCATAAGTGGGTGCCAAGCACTTTGTATGCACAGCACAGTAGGCATTGAGCTGCTCTTCAGTTTAGGAGCACATGATTTTCCATGCTTCACCTTGCTGCCACATCATCCCTGAAGCTGTCATCCAACAAATCACACCAGTTCCTATGGAACTAAGTCCAAAAAATAACTTCCACACACAAATAAAACCTGGATTACTGTGTTATTCTGTCTGCAATGTAAACAACCCACTTCTTCATATTAGAGCAAGATTCACGGTTTCAGAGATTAACTTCAAGATTTTGTTGCGGACTAAGAAGCCCCGACGTTGGAGAAATTGCCTTAATTTGTGCAGACCACTAGGTGGAAGTGCTGCTCCATCTCAACCTCGACGTCCTCAAGGCCTCTGGAAGCAAGAGCCAGGGCTAGAGCAGCCCTTGACAAAATCTTGTTCGTAAGGAAGCGAAAGATGAGGAACCAGAAGCCTCGGTCCTCCTTTTTTGCAAAGCAGAGATTTGTTTCCAGTGCACCCAAGTATCTCAGGAAACATATAACAAAATCAACATATAATGAAATCATAACAGCAAGGCTTGTGACTGTGAGGCACAAAACCTAGAGTGTGCCTTCAGAGGGAGAGACAGATGAAATTATCAAGCATTCCATAACACAAGCCATTTATTAATTATTAGTAATTTATAATGTGTTTTTAGGGGAGAGGGCAGAACCTGGGGAAATGAATGGGCTTTCTTGGCTTTTCTCTAAAATAACAAATGTCTTTTCTACCCCATTTGCCCTCTCCCAATTCCCAGCTTCTAGCCTCTGCTTATAATCCCGCTTAGCATGAGGTAACACTATACCTTCTTCTTCTGCTCTCCCCAAAATGAATTATCTCTTATAGCAGCTGGCCAGGGCAGCACATTCCAGGAGGCAAGTTCCAGGGGTGAAGTCCTGCCCTAAGTTTGTCTGCTCAAAGCCATGTGCCCTGCAGTCTCACTCAAAGCTGACCTAGTAAAACCAGATAAACAACTCATCTCCCTTCTCTCTGCTGCCTTCCCCCCTCCTCTCTATCTGCCTTCTGTGCTCCCACTCTCTCACCTCAGCATTTTCATTTTGCTTATTTTGAAGTCCTGGGACCACCAGGCACTTCATATGTCCCTCAGAGGCCAAAGGCAGAGCAGGGTAATCCTGAAGGGAAACACAAGAAAAATGCCAACACAGGAGGGTTAAAGGCAGGCTGAACCTAGCAAGCATCGTCTAGACTTTCAGTCTCATGATTCAGAGTGTCTGATGTAAAAGTATTTAAATAAGAGTTATGTAAATAACATGGCAGACAGATAGATTATTTAATATAATCAAAGTGAGATAAGGCACAGGCCCCAATCCTTCCCTGAAGTAAGGCTGCTTTGTGCCATCCTCACAATGCAAACAGCCCTGAGGCTGGAAGACCCAGCCAAGGGAGGATCACCCCAGTACAAGGAGATCATCTCCTGGCCTGCCACCAGCACAGCAGCTCCTGCACAGCTCCTCCATCCCTAAAGCCAAGCAAAGGGGCATTCATGAGAAACCTCCATACCCAGCTGGTCTCCACTGCCATATTAGCACCCTGGAGACACTGTCATTTGGGATCATCTGGAGCAGACTTCCTCTGAGCTACACTGGAGGCTTTTGCCTGCAGCTGAGACAGCTGGAGACTGCAACCAGTGGTAATAAAACGAGCAAACTTATTCCTCACCTCTTCACCTTCCAGCAGGGTTAGCCTCAAAAACAGAGTTGAAAATGGTCCATCAGGTAGAATAGAACTTCCCTCTCATTATCCTGTTACCACTTTTAGCATATTCATCTGAGTTTTACCTACTTTTTAATGTCCTAGAGCATGTCTGCACCACAGAAGCTGCATGTAGGATGGGCCCTGATGAGCTAGCTTCAAATCCCCCTTACTGGGACTGATGGCAGTGTAAACACAGAAGCAGAGGGTTGCTACAATCTGCAAAACCTGCTGGAGAAGCCAGCCTGAGCAGCCAGGGCCCACAGCATGGCACACAAGAGCGAGACTCACTCAAGTTTGTTGGCAAGGAGTAGGAGCTGCTGCAGTGCAAATGTGCCCTCGTGTGATGTAATTGCCACCAGCTCCCCTAGGACACAATGCTTCCCACTAACTTGGTTTGCTTTGATTTCACAGTGAGGTGACACCACTTCCTTGATGTTGCCCCTCTGTTTCCTGTTAAATGTATAGACCTGACTTGGCTGTCCCTATGCTAAAATCAACACACAGGCTTAGTAGACTTAAGTAAAGTTTAAGTAAGGACTGTGCTGCTGGCACTTTCCACAGTACCACACCCTCTTACCTCTTCTTCCCATGCAGGTCACTACATCTTCTTTTTTTTCCCCTTTTTCTTAAGTTACTTGGTATCTGCTCCATCTAATCTTCTCATCCACTTTGAATGGGACCAACCAGTTCTGCTTCCAGATCCATAGATAATCGTCACATGATTATGTCAGTCAAAGACAGTTTATTTGTTGGTTTCTTTTTTAAGACAGGAGTGTTAAACCAATCAGGGACAGGTGCACTGAGGTATAAATGTGCTTTGTGCAGGTAGTATCCCTCCCGCAGGGAATGCAGGGGAGCTGGAGCAGCGCAGTGGAAGCCACTGCTGGTCTTTTTCACACGTGCTCATCTAGCACTCATGACTTTTGCACACACACAAAACCAGGACGAGCACATGTGGGGCCTCTCCCTCTCTGCCACAGTCACTCAACGGGGGGCAGCAACTGAATGCATCTTCTTTCAGCCTGCAGACAATGGTAACCATCTAAAGGCAGCTTGAAAGGGGAATAGGTCTGCTCAGACTTCCTCCACTCCTACCTTCTACCCAAATTAATGCTGGAGTAGATAAGGTTGGAGAGCACTTCCCTTCCCTTTTTTAAGCCTTTCCTTAATTTAAATGGTCTGACTCATCAGCAACACAAAGATGACAAAATGTCTATTCTCTCTCCCTGCTCCCCCCTCCCCTCCCCCAAATATTTTGGCATGATTTTGTTATCAAATTAGGGTACTCAATCCATGCCAGTTGGAAAAAAAAATATATGGGCTCCCAGCACACTCATTGTATATGATTAGGGTTTGGGGAGGGTGCGGAGAATAACATCATCATAGGCAGAAAGTGAAAACAGCCAAAGGAAACGCCTACACTCTTCCTTTACAAAAGCTGCTTGTTGTGTCTGTCTGAACAATTGTTGAAAAACCTGGAGGGGAATTAGAAGGAAAAAGATAACCGACTTTATTAAGAGCAAAAGATTGATTGAGCAATTGATTGCACTTAATTGGAATGGTGCGAGCAAGGGAGATGATTTCAGGGTTGGTTGGGTTTTTTTTTCCCCCTTGTCTTGTAGACAGTCCTGCCACAGAACTGTACAGGCAGGAGACTGAGTTACCAAGCTGAGAGCTTAGGTCTGCTCCTTCTCCCAGGGCATTGCTTGCCTGGAAGCAGATGTCTGGAAGAGCTACTCCTTCCACAGCACTGCCAATTGCAATAGTTGAGGCCTTAGAAAGAAGGAGGAACTTGAGAGTCACAAGGTTAAACTACAGAGGTTGGTTTGTTCATGTGTTTCTTCCCAGAGCTTTTTTTGCTTCTGAGGTGTGCTCACACTCATAGGATGCTTTCCTCTCAAACAATAAGGTCTAGAAACTATTTTTTTTAACAGAATGGAAAGATTCTCGTCAGTCCATTTCAGGAGTGGAGTTCTTAGATGAAAAAAAAATGTTATCCAATTCATAATAATAAAAACTGGAAGAATTATATTACTAAAACCTCACTAACCAAAGGGACAGAGACAAAATTCTTATGGGGGATATTTTAATGAAGTAAAGACTTCATTTTCTGGAGCTATGCACATATTAATGAAGCTGCAGCACAAGAGAGAGGTAGCTCAGGGTTTCACAATCTTTTTCCCCAAAATAGTCCTCGAAGGTAAAATAATTATGTGCATGAACAGTTAAAATAAAAGCAAACTCTGAGCTAACCCCCTTGAATGAACCGATTCCTGTATTGTTATTACCTTACTATATATCACCTTCATTTTCCTCTTAAGCAGCAGGAAGGACAGATATTCATACTGCACAGATAAGAGTGTGATTTCCAGCAAAAACGAAGGTTCCAGCAGTTGGGTTTGTTTTTGCTTTGTTTAAAATCAAATTACAAGGTTCGTGGGCCCCAAACTTATCTAGGCAGGACAGTCAGTACAGAGACTCACAGGGTCATTGGAGTTGGAAGGGACCAGATCAACACCACCTTGTTTTGCGGTCACTTCACGTTAATAAATACAAAGCCTTCTCGCCTGTGGAGGCAGGGAGTAGAACTGGATGGTCAGGATGCCCTGTGTAAGGCTATGCTCTGCCCTCCCAGGTGCTGGCAGCTGGTACCCTGTAGAGCTGCATGCTCTGAGGATGCATTTCACATCCACTAATCTCATTTGCCTACTCTAAGCAGCAACAGAGGCATTACCCAAGTACTTGTGGGTGAGCAATCTTAGTAAGAAAGCAAAACAAGAGAGAGCAGAGGGGCACCATTGCAAGAGCAAATGGCCAGTGTTGCAGACTGAGGCAATAACGAATAGACAGATGGCCACAGAAATGGTAGGACTGAACGACTGTCTTGTGACCTTCCTGCTCACAAAAAACTAAAGAGCTGTCTTCTGTCCTTCTGCTTCACCAAAAAAAAAAAAAATCTGAAAACAAAACATTAAAAGCAGCACCAATTTCTCCACTATCCTTTCTCATTTTCCACTGTGAGCCAAGAGTCATGTGGATACAACAAGAAGACTAAGGAAACAAATAATGGCCTTTACAGAAACATTTTTCGTATCAAACTGACCAAAGGACAAACCAAAATGGGGATGAACCAGGCATGGGCTTGTCTCTCTGGGTCAGACACACACCTCCTGTGCCAGCTGCCACCATTGACAGCCTGCTATAGGCCTCCTGCAAGCCTCTCCACAGCCACCTTCTTTTCTGTCCATCTGGTAGGAGTTACCATTTTCCCAGGTCTGATGACTGAGCTGTTCATCTAAGCACTCCCTCATCCATTCCGGTGAGAACACGCCAGGTCAGCTAACATGGTTTACCATATAGGGCTTTCCTAACCAAGTTCATTGGGACTAACACAGGTTGGGAAACCAGAAGGTGAGTGATTCCACCAACAGACCTGAGAAGTCACTGACCTCTAGCAGGGGGACAGTGATCAGTCATAGCAAAAAATCAACCCTGACAGCCAAGGGATTTCATGTCATTGGGCCTTTACAGCCCTATTTGCTCTGTGCCCACCCTGCACAGGACCACTGGAGCGCTCATGCACACAATTCTCTTTTTTTTGCAGACAGCCACATCACTCTGCAGCTACAATTACCTGTACCTAGTGCTCGTTAAGTGCTTTGAAGATTAAAAGCACAGATACAAGTGTTAAATATTGTAATTATTCCTACTACGTAACATTGGTGCACTGAAAGCAGGGAGGGGTTGTTTTTTTGTGTTTATATGTGGGAATACCATGACAGCTGCTCCTTTCTATATGTGAATCACTGCCAAGGACCTTGATAAGGGATTGTGCTTGAAGGAAAAGAAGTGAGTCTGGGAGTTTTCTTGGAGTGCTGCATACCACAGTGAAATTAAACTGTTCTCTTACCAGGCTTCCACTGTCAGAGCTTATTTCTGTATGTGCTGATTACACTGAGCTGCCTCTGGCTCCAGGAGGAGCAGAGGTGACTCTCTGCAGCACAGCAGGGCTTGGTCCTACAAGCAGCGTGCAGAGGGAAACACACTCACCTCAGACAAACAACTTTGGAGCCGCCCTGCAAGCACCAAATCCTGAAGTCTGTGTTTCTGATGTATGCAGTTCACACTCGGGGCTTTAGGGAAGAGTTTTCCCTGAAAGAGTCCAAGGCAGATCGGAGTTTAGTCTCTTCTTTCTGTTAAGGACACCTTCTGACCTTCCAGCACAGCGAAAGAGGCTTGAGCCTGACCATGGTTTTCCCACACACTGCACTCTTCTCCTGCACTGTCTTCCTGGCACTGACTCACCCAGCCCAAATGCCCAGGGGGAGCAGCCAGGCTAAAAGCCCCTGGCTTTACTCCGTTCTTCTTTATTGCCAGAAACAGGTGGGAGGATGAGGTTGTGAGACCAGCACGTAGCTCATTACTACCTTGCTACTGCTCCAAATTATGTCAGGAGCTGGGCTGACAGCTACCTGGCTCTCTGTAGCCAAATACAAATAGGACTGGTCTGAATTTGGGTCATGTCTAAGGACAAAGCCATGACTGACCTCTTCAGTCTGTGGCATGGTGTTAAGTGTATTTCTGTGCACTCCTGGTCTCTGTGACACAGCACATACAGCCGAAGGCTGTAGCATTTAATCAGGCACTGCTTCTCTAGGTGCACTGGGAGTTCCTCTGAGCTAGGATAGAAAAGAAATCCTATGAACTGCTGTTTATATGCCTCATACCTTCCCTTCCCTGTTCTGCAACAGCCCTGACCAGACTGAGCCTCTCAGCGTGAGGAGGCAAGTAGATCCCACGGCCCAAGACAAAATGATGCTATGACCCATCTCCTTCACACTGTCAGGCAGCTTTTGGGAAGAGATGGGAACTCTGAAAGGCTGGGGAGCAGCTTTGCCTCCCCCTTCTGCACTCTCATGCACACATACACAATTCTGAAGATGCAAAGCCACAAAAA
This sequence comes from Irena cyanogastra, assembly GCA_013397155.1. Classification (NCBI taxonomy): domain Eukaryota; kingdom Metazoa; phylum Chordata; class Aves; order Passeriformes; family Irenidae; genus Irena; species Irena cyanogastra. Next base: position 680,387 of record VWZV01017171.1, on the reverse strand, counting down.
GGGTGGACTGCTCCCGTTGGAAGAGAAAACAGAAGAGTAAAGTAAGCACCTGAAAACTTACCCTCTCAAAGAGGATAAATGTAAGTACAGGCAACTGCTGATGATATGGGCAGGCATCAAGACAATAAGACCCAGCTCAGGAAGTGTTCAAGAACCTGCAGCTTCCCTTGAATCCCATAGGGCTTGAAGGTGCTCTGGGAAATCCACAGTCATGTTTCAGTCCCACAAAAAGCCCATGTTTTAATCTGAAACCTACTGACAGCAACAGCACTGGATTTGGGATTAGAGATTTGGGATTGTACCTTCAGTACTTTGCACAGAAAGTATATTTGTCTGTCTTTTAAAAGGGGTGAGGAGGACAAAAAAAAATTGATAAAATATATATTCACTTTAGAACACTTTTAAGCTCATAGAGCAGCTTGGGAGAAGGCAGGAAGGTAGCAGATGATGAAGGACTAGCGAAAAAAGAAGCCTGGGTGTGTCACAGGGGAAGGGAAAGGTTGTAGGAGGAAGCGTGGGAGGCAATGCAGACAAGCTTACTAAATTGCAAGGCAAAACGTGGATTTTGTCCCCAAGCAAAACACCTCGGTAGTGCTGTCAGGTCAAGCTAATAAAGAGAGCTCTTCAGAGACTCCGACGTCTGTCTGTATTTCCTCTCTCACTAAGAGGAAAAATAATTAATAAGCACCTTCTGTCTGGCAATCAGCAACTATTTACATCAGCCTATGTGAAGATGGCAGCCTTCCTGATCACAAAGCACACCTTCCCTTCAGCAGTGCAGCCCCTGCTCTGTCAGCCCTGCACGCAGCTGCTGTCTGCAGCACCGCACCTGACTCGGGAGAGGCCCCTTTCAGAAGGGGCTGATGGTGGGCTGCACCCTCTGAACAGCCTATAAAGAGAAGCTCACTTTAGATGTTCCTAAAGTCTCAGGAGGTTTTCTGCAGGCATGAAAGCCAAGCTCCAGGATTGGCAGAGTCTTTACAACAGAGGATTTGCTGTGAAGTGTAAGCGTTACTCGCGAGATGCAAAATTCACAGTGAATTCAGTAACTAATAGCACAACTTCCTTTGTTTACTATGCAGAGGATACAAGAAAATTAAGCTAATCTGGTGCTTGTCCAAGCCACTGCTAAAAACATCTTTGACAAAAGCTGACCTCTTTGCTCCTGAATAAATATTAGCCATTTGTTTGCGCATTGTGCAGCCAGTTTGGTAGACAGGCAAGTAAAAATGAGCAAAGAACTTACTCGGTCATTTTTTTCCCTGCACCAATTGTCAAATAAATTATTCACAAATACAAGCTTCCATCATTCATCCAGCACTAGACTAAACACTTTCTACTAAACTTAGTTTTCAGCATCATGTTTCAGTTTATAGTTACATTTTTCCCTGGGCAAAGCGAGCCAGTCATTAGACAACTCTCATAGGTTTCCACTAAACATGCTTGATTAAGTCTTTTAAGAAGGAGTAGGTGGAGGAAATTGTGCTTTACAGTCAATGGGAACATTTCCATTCACTTCAATGGGAAATGCGCTGGAGGAGATAACATTATTTTGAAGAGTTAACGAGCAAATTTAAGTCTGTACAAAAAAAAAAAACCTATGCCACTGTTGCACACTGCACTTTGTGAGGAACAGCTTTCAGAGAAAGAAACCAATCTCAACACTGGAACTGCCTAAACCAGCAGTTTTCCCAAACACCACCTCATGGTCTTTCCTGGCACATACTGCACACATATGAAATCCGGCAGCATCATCCAAGTCTTGCTCGCTCTTCAGTGGCTGAATTTCTGTGACTGCATTCAGCGTGGTGGTGCTGAGCTGGTACAGGTGCTCACCTTTAATTTCTCCAAGCCAGAGCCACAACTGATGCAATTCAGTTTAATGGCTTGAGGATCTGGCCACATTTGAAAGGGAAAGAAGAATATGAAAAAATAAAATAAAATAATTTTAAACATTAATTTCAAACAGTAATTCAAACATGAATTTCTGAACTGATTTACTTCGATGCCACACAGCCGTGCAAGGTCAGGATGACACACAAGCAAGAGACCTCTGACACAAAACAACTACATGAAGCTACTACATTTGGAATTTCTATGGGTAGGCAAATTGAAAAACAGGCACACATCAAGAGCACACCTTTGCTGCAGGTCAGCAAGAAAACACCGTGTCATCAATTTCTTCAAAGACATTTAGATGGATGCTGCCATTCTCCCAAATTTAGGAGAAAGAGAGACATGATGTACTATTCAGTCTATGCAAATCCATGATGAACACTACTGAGTGCAACACCTGTGTTCACCTCTGCAGAAAGTGATCATTTTAATCGAGTAGTTATCATGAGCCCTTTTCTTCCAAAGGAAATGGTCTATTTTATCCCCAGTCCAATCAGTTCCAGATGAATCCTTGAAGAGTATCCCCCAAGAAAATTACACTTATTCATTATTAGCACATCAGCTCAAGATCCCAGGCACCATCAGTGTACAAATGTAGAACACAAGGCAGTCCCTACCCTGCTGAGATTGCAATCTCAAAAGTCATAGGTGAAAACAAAACAAAACAAAACAAAAAAAACCACCAAGACCAAAATAGACAAACAGGCTCAACAAATGTTGAAAGCCAGAGGTGTGGTGGAGGGCTCACATTCCTTCCCTTATTGTGTAGATGCAAGACATGCCCAGCCTCTGGAGGGAAACAGATATATGGGAGAGACATAAAACTATTCCCATGGCCCAGGCTGGCCATCCTTCTCACTGCAACCTTCTTTTGCAGAGCTCTCTCCTATCCAGAACTGTTGTTCCAGTTGTAGGTGTGCCCATGGTGAATATTCAGCACAACATATCTAGATGTAAGACTCATAACCTTCTCTCCTTCACTCGGCACACTTGGCAGGCTCAGCTCAGAGCTTTCTAAAGGGCCTGTGTTTGGAAGTCTTGCTGTCTGCATTTTTTTTTCCCAGAACCTGTGCTTTAGACCTTCAAGCTCAAGGCCTGAGTAACAAGGAGAGAGGGAATAAAATACAAAGCTATCTGACTCCTGCCAAAATGTGTCACTTCAAGTCACTCCATCCAAAAACCATGAAGATCTGGCCAGAGTTGAGACCTGTAAAATACAGAGATATGTGGTGCAAAGCTGATAAGAACCTTCCCTTCAAATTTGTCCCACAGCCCAAGACATTATCTATTGGATCAGACCCTGCGGGTACTTAGACGCCACTCTGCCTACTTTTTGGATCCCACTGGGATTTAGGCTGAGAGCAGGTGCCAAGATGCTCTGACTCAGGCGGTTGCAGGCATGCCCAGCAGCAGAGCTACCTGTGCTCAGGGAACGCGCAGGTAAGAGATGGAGGCACCAGCCGAGGCTGGATGTCTTCAAGGTTAGATGATTGCTCAGCAGGGGCAAAGGGGCATTCCCACAATTTTGGGCTACATGGCCTGAACTCCATTTATGCCCTGTTGCAAGTAACAAAGCTCCCCTCTGAAGCTGGACCTCATAAAAAGCCATCCAGGTTTCCTCCACACTGTTCTCTCCAGTTAATTTAAGTGCGCCTAATCAGGAAATCTACTTAATTGGAATATCTCTGTTAAAAATCAGGGGTGCTTACTAACAATGACTGCATCTTGATCGGGATGGTAATATCACTTAATTGGGATGCCTTCAGGTATCTTAGTGGTTTGGGTTTTTTATGTCTCAAGCTCAAGCTAGTTTTGTCTGTCTGCTCCTCATAAAACAGCTTTCAGTTCCTCCTTAGTAATGATACAGGCAAAGGATGATGTAAGTTACTTTAACATTTTTTGCTTCTGGCTGTTAGTTGGTGTGGGAGGGGCAAATTACCTGTTTCTGTGGGTGTTCTTGCCACAGGGACGGTTACGGTAGTTGCAGTCTCCATCCCATGCAAACACTTCTGCCTCCGACAGCCTCCCTGTCACACAGCACCTCTCCAAAAGGCTCTAGTGAATAGAGAAACGCTGGTTTTTGCTACCTGGCAAGCTCATCGAAACTGCAGGAAAGATACCAACTAGAGCATCCTGTACCAGTATTCCCTTTGTAACTGTTTCAATGTTTGCAGTGTCTACAACTCTCAAGACCAAAAGTGTGTGCTAAAGGAAAGCTGTGAATCTGCCTTCATACCAACAAACCACACTTACACCCCACAGTTATACATGTCCAATTACTTTTAAATGTAAGCCTTGGCTAAGAATATCTGCCTCTATATTGGGGGTTATCAAGTTCAATAGAAAACTTTTTTTTTTTTTAATGAGCTATCAAGGGTACTTTTCTTCATGCTACACTATCTTAAAATACCTGTACTTGTATTTATGAAGTGTAGTGCCTCTGAATTGGTCATCTGCTGCTGAATGTAGTCTGGCAATCTCCTCTGCTTTGCAAAATGGGGTAACTGACCTTGCCTGGCTTGGTTGATGCCATCCTCACATGCAAACTCTAGCTGTGTTGCCATCACGGTTGGCCAGCCGGTCTCACTGGGACAGGAATTGGGGTGTGAGCTGAGCAGGTGAGGTGGTGACATGCCAGAGCCATGCATCCAACACAGAGAGGTCTAATGAAGGGGGCTAATGCCACCTGCATAAAAAAGAAAGTCTGAAAACTTTGCTTTTATTTGGTCAAAGAAAGGACATTTTTCGGGGAGACATTGAAACACGTACTGCCAAAGCTCTTTTCTTCTTCGGTACAACTTTTCTGTTCAAATCATGCCTACAAGTCTGTTTACAAATTGTCAGAAATGGCACTGTGTATGGCCTTATGGAGGCAGAGAGGGAGAGAAAGAATCAGAAACTGCAGTTGTAACACACTCAGGAACTGAATGATGACTTCTTTTACCTTTAAATGGTACACTACCTTATTCTGAGGGCAGAGACTTACTAGAAAATGAGGCTGGCCTGGGGTCACAGCCCATGGAACTCCCGCAGCTGTGAGTTTCAAGCGTTTGTTACACAAGGTGCATTTAAAACACCATCTCTTTTGCACATTCCCCGTGGTCTGTGGAAAATAATAGTTGCATCTTGAGAGCTCTACTTTTTCAACTATTCTTTCACCTCTTTTTATTGTAATTTGCTTTTTGCAGAGTGAGGCATTGTTTTCTGTATGTAAACAAGCATGGGTTACCTCCAGCAGTGCACAAATAACTGCAAAGAGAGCATCTGTGGCTTCATAAAAGTGCATATTCAGATATCTAAGTTTTATTACTTATATTACCATAGCTCCTAGGAGCCTTAGAGGAGAATAGTTCTTTGGTGTGATTGTACTTAATAACAAGAAATGCCTTGTAAAACCCTTGAAATGCCTTGAAAACCCTGAGTGCATGTAGCTCTGTGTGCGTGTGTGTGTGTATGTGTGTGCGTGTGTATGTTTGTGTGTAAATTTACACATTTCTGTGGCCACTCTGTGAAGGCATCTGCCTCTGGGTTTACCAGACAGTTTTACGAAGCTGTTCCTTGGAGGTTGAACACATCAGTAATTGGACAGCAAGGGGGAGGGTAGAAAACAGAAGTACTTTTCCTGGAAACCAACGCTTTTTTCCCTCGCAAGTTTTATTGGCAAGCCTGGCAACCAGTAAAGACATTCCTTGGCAGAGGGAAGAATACAATGGCCTGGACACAGCTGGCATCGCTCTAGCGCTCACCTCCGGCAGCGAGCT
>VWZV01017171.1:537009-662686 GCA_013397155.1 Irena cyanogastra | reverse complement strand
GGTTTTTATCTTGTGGATTTTGGTGGGGTTTTTTGGCTAGGAGGGAGATGAGGAGCACGGCGGTGGGCGCTGTCAGGGCGTCCGAGGCTGAGTTGTCGCTGCACGGGGGCGCAGGTAGCGCGCAGCCGGGATAGCGGGGAGGGCGAGCTCAGGTTTACGCGGCAAGCTGCGCAAGAGGCTGGCGGACCTGAAGTGCGGTGTAAGGGAACTGCTCGGAGCTCCCCGGGGGCGCGCGCGAGTTTCGATCCGGTATTTCGGTCACAAGCTCACCGATTGGGAGGGTACCAGTCATCATTCCCGTATAGGTTTCCCCCCGAACTTTTTTTTCCTTTTCCCTTCTGCCTCGCCTCCCCGGCGTCTTGTCTGTTGTGAATCCGCCCCAAAGGTGGTGCGGTGCCACGGTGAACGTAGCCCTCATGGTTTAATTACGCCGGGGCTCATAAAGCCATTCGCTTCTTTCCAAAGTAATAAACAAACGTCGCGTTAGGTCAAGATTGATGGTGTCCATGCAATAAAAACGGGCCAGGTCAGGAAGGAATAAAATTCAATCAGAGCTCGCGGAATCATTTTTCAGGGGACAGAAAGACAGAAAAGGAGACGGGGGTCAAGGGAGACGATGTCGCCATTCACAACACACCAGCCGGTAGGGAGGAGGGCGAGGGTTAACGAGCGATTGTTTTTTATCAAGCGGAGCCTAATTGAACGAAACAATAGCCGCATGGAGGGTGGGGGAGAGGGGGAGGGGGCCGGCTCCTTACCCGGTAGTTGCGGGGCCGGGCGGCAGCCCCGCACCTTGGTGGAGGCAGCGGGGACCCCTCTCAGCACTGCTGCGCCCCCCCATTCCCCCTTAAAATTATACACACGCACCTGGGGCAGCGGGCAGACCTTGTCCTAGGCCGGAGCTGGCAGCGCAGGTAGCGTTAGCAAATGATCGGGTGCCTGGAGGACGACACTGGGAGACTCTCTCATTTCCTAGCGAGGCGTCCTAAAAGGGCTGCTTGGACGGCCGGAGGAGTAAGCCTCAGAACTCTCGAGGGTAACTCCGGCTGGTCTGGCCGGAGTGGGAGCCCTCGGTGCCATTTGGAACTAATTCTTGAGCGCAGTTCGGTGCTACCGCTGCAAGCGCCCAGCAATTTGGCAAGCGGCTGTGAGGCGGTGTTCGCCGGACCCCCGATGGTCGGGGGGTGTCGGACTCGGAGGAACCCCCAATGGTCGGGGGTCGCGGTGTTCAGGAAAGAGACAGCAGCACAACACGGCGGGGAAGCCCCTGCGGTCCGAGGGACCATTTTTTGTCCTGGGCTGCTACGCCAGTGTTTTGTGCTGCGCCGGCCTGGGAAGCAGCCGGCAAAGGCTCCCTCCCTCCGTTCAGCAGGCAGGGTCTTTGGGAGGTAGGGGGAATTTCTCCCTCGCCCCCCGCAAGCCAACGCATCTGTTGCACACACCTCTGCGACCTTCTAGGCCCGTAAATTGCGCCTTGCTTAGTATGCGTGTGCCACGAAATAATAGCTGTTAAAAAGCACTGGGATGGAGAGCGAAGGGAAGGCAGCCTGAGCTACCGGTGAGAGCTCACAAGTTCTCCGTCTGAAAGAGAATTGGGTGTTCAGCAATTTTTTTTTTTATTTTTTTTTTCCCCTAAACAAACACAGCTTGAAACGACTTGGGTGGGCAGAAGGGAACAATTTGTGAGCCAGAGAGCAAGTGAGATGGGCAGGCAGCCGGCCCACAACTTACCTGCTGGAGGCTTTCACCTGACCTTTAAGTGTCAGGGGGCTTGGTTGTGCTGTGTATCACCCCACGTTCAGGTCAGCTGCTTTAGATTGCGTTCAGCAGAATTAAAACAACAACAGTGAAAAGCCCAAACTGGAATCCCCCTCCTTTCCAGCCCCCATCACCTCTGGGGAGAATCCAGGAAAACCAACACATTTAGAACCATTAACTCTTAAAATAGCTGAATTTCCTCCAGCAGAAAAAACGCAAATTATTACACTCAGGAGTTCAGGATATTTATATATTATATGAATCGATGAATAAACAGGTCATATCACTACAGCCATCATCCCTCGGAAGGCAAGTGCTCGGATCAAAAAAAAAAAAAATTGCCATAAACGTTTTTCTCAAAACGTTCCTGGAATTTATTTATTTGCCAGAACATTTAAGCTGCCGAGTATAATTTCTTCCTTTCTGTTCCTTTTTTATTTAAATAAATATTTAAAATAAGGAAAAAGAAGAATGTTTTCCATTGAACGATAATGCAAAAGTACTGATAATATCGTCCCTAGCAGAAGAGAATTGTTTAAACAATGTCGGTGCTTGCAAGATTGCGCAGTATAAATACACTCCCAGCGCCGTTTTGATGCGAGTTTCGAGGGAAACTCTGTTTTCTATATGTGTTCTCTATGTGCATTTCCCTCGGTCTGATTGTGTGAAGGTTAAAGCCGTAAGCTGGCAGAGGACACGTCGTCCTGCCAGCGCCGCAGCCCCGGGCCGGGCATGCCCGCCTACCCGCGGCGTGGGACGGGGCGCAGGCGGTGGGACGGGACCGGGCGCTCGCACACACCTCGCCCCGGCCAGCGAGGAGCTCCTCGCCGTTTTCCCCAAGCGAGGATTTATGAAAGTGCTGGCGGCCAGCGCTTCTAGCCTCGCCTCTCAAGGATGGGATGGATTTAAAACCGAATAACGAATTGCAGAAAAATTACGACTTTCTCCCGACGCCATTTCCCACCCCCACCAAAGCGCTCCGCCGAGGGGGGGGGGTGGGACGGTGATGGAGCGCGGAATGCACCGGTGCGAGCTCATTAGCAAAGCAAAGGTTGCAATTAGCGTCTGCTGCTGCGAAGCGACCTCTCCCCCGCCCGCCTCTCCTTTAGCCCCCATCACCAAATAATTGCAAAGTATCTGTTGATGTTTTTCTTCCACCCGTCAAAACGTTGGAGCCCTGCCTGCTCCAGGGCTCCGTCCTGGTTTTGTTGTGTCTGGAGACAATGCTCCGCCAGCGAACCATCAGAGGTGAAGGGGGGTCACAAGGGGAGGCAGGAGCGCGGCCCTGCGAGCCGACGGGGGCCTCCCCTTGCCGCCACCCCTGCAAAGCTGCCACCCACAGGCGGGAGGGGCGGCGACCCCCGCCCGGTGCCCCTCTCCCTGAGCTGCTCCGGGGCAGCCCCGAGCACGCCTTCCCGGCCGGGCGAGTAGCGGGAAGAGGATGTGACCCTCATGTCCGTCCGGGGGGGACGTGGCTGCTTTATGTGCAAGGCGTCCGGGGGAGGAGGTGGCGGCGGCAGACTCTTCCATTCTCCCAATTTACACCTAAATTTTATTTTTCGTAATACCCTTGCAGCACTCGATGCGTCTCCGAGAGCGACCAGAGCCGGCCGCAGAGCCCCTTCTCACCACCACCCTAAGCCGGCGTGTTCGTGCCCGAGGAGCGGGGCTGCGCTGCCTTCAGCCCCCATTTGCTTTTACCCTTCGGGCGTGCGCTCCAAGCTTCGAGGTGTATTTTTAGATGGCGCTGGCTGTTTTGCTCTGCGACCTCGAGGAACACCCCGTCGCTTTGTCTCGCCGGCCTTCCGCATCGGGGCCGGGGAGGAGGGCGGCGAGCGGGCCGGCTGTGTCGCCGGCGGGCCCTGGGGCAGCACCGACCCCCGGCCCGGCCCGCTGGCAGTAGTAGCAAAGGCTTGTGCTCTCGTGGGGACACCCCGGCTCAGGCCGCCGCCGCGTTCCTTGCTGTCTGCAAGCCCACGAGTGGCCAGTGGCCTCTGTAAGGCCTCAGGAGAAAGAAAGAAAGAAAGAAAGAAAAAAAAAAAATGTTTAAAAGGGGCTCTCGTGGTACTTTTACCGTTGTGAAGACAGGTTCTGGGGAAGGGCAGCGGCCCGCATGGCAGAGGCGAGGGGCTGAGTTATGGCTAAGAGACGCGGTGCGGCGGCGGCGGCGCTGACAGGCGGCGGGCGCGGGGGAGAGAGCCCGGCCGTCGCTGCTCGTAATTCCTGGCGCTGCCGGGTAGGGAGCCGCAGGCAGGGCCAGGCCGGCTTTCCCCACCGGGCCCCAGCGCTCAGCAGCCCGCTAGGCAGGACCTGGGCTCTCCTCTCCTCTCCCTGCCCACCCGAGTCCCCGCTTCCTGGCGGGGCGCACTCCCGGGCAGCCCCTACCATCCAGAGCTGCCTTTGCTATCCCGCTTCTCCCAGTAGCAGCGGCGCAGGGTGAACTCTCCGCTTCCCACGACGCCGTGGAAAAGGCTGCCTGGGCGGGGACCCCCGGAAGGGTTCCGGGCCCGTATTCCCGGCTCCGGGCAGTGCAGTGTCGATAGTCTGGCCCTGGCCACTAACCGGCCTTTCCCCTCCGGTGCCGCAGCGGTTCCGGGAAAGGTTAAACCCACCTCTGTTCGGTGCTGCTGCTGCAGATGGCTGGAAGCTTGTGAAAGACGAGAGGGACTGGGGGCCTGCTCGGTTATTTGCTACTGGACCTGCTCTTTTCCATTAACGAAGCTGCAGTGTCTCCATACGAGACCAGAGACGGGCAGAGGGGGAATGTATCTTTCGAACCTGCATGCAAAAAACGCTTGACATGCACACGAAACTGATGTAGAGAACACAAGTCTGTAACTGGTGTATCAGGTACATACACCATATCATCTCTCTAAGTCGAAGCTTGTTAGTGGTTTGTTTTGTTTATAGGTTATTATTTATTTCGTTTTCAAGACGTGATCCCGTGGTCAAAGAGCAGTACTTCAGGAGCAATTAAGAATCAGGCAGGAAAGTAGTGTTGGAGCAACCGAAAAGCAGTTCTGACCTTTGCAAAATGGTAAAAAGCAGCGGGGCAGCGTGCATTTTGTCCTGTTATGACCAGCACCTTTTTTTTTGTCCCTACAAAGGCAGCAGAAAGACACCCAGCACTAGGCCACCGCAAGGGACCACTTGGTCTAGAATCAGTTTTCGCTTTCCCATCCTTTTCCCAGCTTGTCCTCCAATATAGACAGAGAAACCAGAGAATGAAAATGCTTCTCTGGAGTGTGCTACAGTGAGAGATGCCAAAGAAAAGACCCTGAAGTCGAAGCTCCCAGGCCTCGGCAGAGATGTGTAAAGTAATATTCAGATGTACCAGCAAGCCTGCCAGTGAATCGCTGTAAGCGAAAAAGTACTTCGCTTCGATACAAAAACACCTTGCCATAAAAGCGCTGGGATACTTTTAAAAATTATTATTCCGTTCGCCACCAAAGACCCGCCACCCGCAGCCTGTGACCGCCTGGCCGAGGCGCTGAGGAGGGGGCAGCCCTCGGTGCGGCCGGGCAGGCGGAGCTCGCCCCCTCCCCTCCCCTCCGCCTCCCGCCGCAGCCCCGGGGCGGAGGGGCAGCGCTGGGCACGGGAGACCCGTTCGGCCGTGGCAGGGTGGGGGTGGCAGCCGCAGAGCACAGCCAGCCGCGGCCGTGCGGCCGCACACGCGTGGTTGTCCAAGGCACAGGGGCGAGCGCGTCCTGCCGGGGCTGTGTAGCAGATGTGAACGCTGCGGAAGAGCGCAGCGAATGCAAGGACATGCACCCACGGGAAGGGGGCTTAGTGTTGTTCTACTCTAAAAAAAAAAAAAGAAAGGCGTAGCCGTGGAGTCGTACCCGTTCGAGGAGAAAAACACCCAAGGAGGCTTTTTACAAATATACCCACGGGAGGTGAGTGGTAATGCGTGCGTGATGCCCTGGGCAGGTCAGGCCTCCGGACTGAGTGTCCGCGACCTACTCAGCATTGGTCTGTGCTGGAAGAGCCCCGAGGGCGCCGCAGAAACTGCGTGCGGGCTGGAGAGCCTCACACGCGTGGGGAGATGCTTGGAGGGAGCGCAACAGGGACATTCTTCTGTCTCCGCAGCTCCCTCTCCTCTCCGCCTTGGGGCTCGTACTCTGTGCACCTGTAGGAAAGATCTCAAGCAGCGGCCGGGCTCCCACATTTCCCTTTCCCCATTCGCGCTTTCGAAGGAACAGCCCCAAAGGAAGCGGCTGCTCCGGTTGCCCGGGCGCGCTCCACTCCGCGCCGCGCATTTCCCACGGCACCTCCGGCAAATGCCACCCTTGAAGACCGGCGCACAGAGCACCCTCCCGGCTCCCCCTAGGCCGCTCTCGAGCTCCCTCCTGTCACCTGCATCACTTCCATCATGGGACCGCCCTCGGGCATAGCTACCCCCCCATCCCGCCTCCTTTTAACATGGGGGCCCCCCTACAGGAAGTTAAAAAGCAGGAGATGCACTTCAAGGAAGTGTATCTCCTGTGTGCATCCCTCCTGTGCAGCTTGTTCTATGCTCACTTCCAGGCATAAAGTTAAAATGATGGGAGTAATTGGTGGGTGGAAGATCCTAAACCAACGGGAAACGTATGGGCTTGACGACCTCTGGATAACCCAGGTACCTTGGCACAAAAAGCAAAAAAATATTTACTCACCTTGAAGTTTCTATTTTTTTAAGCTTTTTTATTTATTTTGTTTTTATTTCTTAAGTCATCTTTTGAAATGGTTCACGCTCCTGTCTGAGGTTTAATTATAGTAAGCAGGAAGAGGGTGGAAGGGGAATGGTTTGATTCTTGGAGGAGGGGGTCAAAAACCAAAACACCCTAATCTCCCCGGATAGAGAAGGTGCTGGACAAAAAGGCTTTCTGTGACTCATGCACACTCTGAAATGAAGATCTGAAAAACATGTGCAAGCCCCAGCTTGACTGGCTTTAAAGTGATTCCAGCAATTAGGAATTAATTCAGCATGGTCAAAAGGCGATTTCACTGCAAGTTATATCAAGTTATCCAAACTTTTACAGAGCTCAGGTGCTGGAAATGGGCTGCAGGGGTGGAGGTAAGGCTGCAGGAAAGAAAAACAAGGAGTGTTCAGGAAAGGCATAAAGGGCAAGCTGTGGAGCAAGGTCTGGAGGCATGGTGAGCCCATGTTTGCACCAAAGGTCTGCTGATGTGGAGAGGGGAGGAGTGGGGTGTAGGGAATGCTTTGTTTCTCAAATGGGATTAAGTACTAAAAATGTCCTGGAGGTCCTAAAGAATAGAAAGATGAGTCTCAATTAAATATGAAATCAATGGGTTTGGCTGATCAGTTTTTCAGGTACAGTATGATCCTTCCCCACTTAGTGGCAGAAGACAGATTTAGCCCAGGCAGAGCTGACCCTGGGATAATGTATGGGGCAAGAGGCACTGGGAGGATGTAGAGCGTGGAGGCAGGAATAAAACTGGTCTTTTAGACACAGGCAGGCCAACTGTAAAACCATCACAGGGATGGGCAGCTGCCCACCCTGGTGGCTCATGGCAGTGCTGGCCATGGGTTGCACGGGTGGCATGGGTCCTGTGATGCCTGCTGGGCCCAGCCAGGGCTCAGGCATTGGGATTGTTCCTCATGAGCTCCACGTCAGCGTCCACCATCTCCCTCACCAGCTCCTGCAGGAAGAAGAGAGACAGATGAGGGCCCCAGTGCAGGGACAAATGGGCAGCATGTCAGGAATGCCCCAGAGTGTGACAAGCCCCCCCGGCCCCCCACAGCAGACGAAGGAGAGGACGGGGCTTTGCTGGGCCCTTCACACAGCAGCCCTGGCCCAGGCCCTGGTGTGTCAGTGTCATGTGGCATGGCTGCCACATCGGGGGGTGCCCACAGCTGCTGTCTGCTTTCTTCAAAGCAAGGATCCGTGCAGAGGCTCCAAAAATGGGGTTTCTCAGGGTGCCCAGGTCACCCCACACAGAGGTGTCCCCCCTCCTTTCCCCTCCCTGCGAATTGTTTCTAGAGGGCGTGAACACCCAGCAGGTACAAAGCACGCCAGAAAGGCCACTCACATCAAACGTGACTCTCGGCTTCCAGTTCAGCTTTTGCCTGGCTTTGGTGCAGTCCCCTTGCAGAAAATCCTGTGGAAAAGAAGAGAGAGGCACTGCAAGGACCGCTACGTTCCCCACGCTGCTGGGCTCCCCATTGCTCCTGCTTCCCTGTGAGCTGAGCGCGGGCTGGGCCCACTGTTGGACTCTTCCAAGGACGAACTATTTCTCTCCAAGATGCAATTTTAGTGGAAGCTCATATGCCTATTAAATCACTAGGAGGCAGCATCCTTTCGCCAGGCTATTTCATAGCCATATTTCAGATGGAAAGAGTTATTCTTTGTGTGTACACAGAGGGCTTGAACTCCGGCCTTACAGCCATATAATGGTGAACATTTCATAAGAAGTTATTGTACATCTTAGCCATGCTAGTGAATGAGCTGATTCAAATTCTTTTCCCCCCATTTGTTTAAATAATGTAAATCACAGAGTGAATATGACAACTAGTCTCTTTCAAATAAAAACATGGTCACAGACAAATTATGCTGAAAGACTGTTATGGATATGGGTAACCACATGCAACACCAGTAAACATCCAGCTTTTGAATGTGTACATATTTTTTCCCTAGAGCATTTTGAGTATCCACATGCAAATAAAAGTTTAAATATCTCATAAATGAAAAGAAATTGCCTTGAAATCATTACAGAAACCAAGACTTTGGTCATGTTCACCTTACTGTTCAAGTATCCTTAAAAGTGCTACCACACCAAAACAATCCCACAGCAAGTCATCAAAAACAATGTAACAAAATTAAACAGAGAAAAAAGCTCCTTTAACTGCATTTCTAATTGAATACAAAAAATGACTGTATCTTTCTTTAAAATTGGAATACAGTATTTAAACAGTTAGCTTTTTCCAAATGTATGTGTTGATTGAATAAAATATCTCTTCTCACAAGCTGTATGTCTTTGTAGCAATAAATACTAAAATTATATCTGTCTAGGTTTAAAGAAACCCAAAGAAACCCAGCTTGGTTACAGAACAACAAAGCTAAGGCTGAATTATCCTCTTCCATTTGACTTTATGGTGGTAACACAAAAAAATGCAAGGACTGTTTTTTCTCTCCCTCTTCCACCCTCCGACCAGCGGTGGAGCTAAGGAGCATTCTGTGAATGTAGATTTTTTTCAAAACTTGTAATGCTGCACACTACATTTTTCAGATGCTCTCTGTTGATCTTATGTGGTTCAGGTCATATTAACTTCCAAAATCACCTCATCCTGTGCAGTAAAATGTAGGAAATTCTTCTTTGTAATTGTGCACAAGAAAGCTAGACAGCTTGCTTCCAGGAGCAGAGGAAATCCACCAAAGGAAATATGGTACTGAAGTAGGGGATGTGGAACAAACACGTCTGCTAAGACTAACTCCAGGCAGCAGTTTTACTAGTTCAGTCTTTAGCCTAAAAAGCATTTCATTCTGCCTTCAGAAGAGAGTAAACAGATGGATCAGAACAAAATGATATGAAAATTTTAAAAAATGCCATGATTTCCTTAAATTAGACTAAATGATTTCCTACTGCAGCCCTATAATGGGCTTTTTGAAACTGCAGCAGACATTTGAGCCCAAGTCATGCAAAACTGCATCAACTTGAGGGATCCCCTGGAGGGTCCTGTGAATATGGATTGCAAAATCTGGTTTGAAATGGGAAAGATGCCCACTAACTTTGATAAAATTTGGATCAGACTCTAATGTGCTCATGGAGGTATGTCTTTTATCTGGAGTTCAGTTTAATTTACATACATGTGTATATATATGTGTCTGGAAACAAGGAAATCCTTCATTAAATAATAATTTCAGTATAAAAACAATTGCCTTTTATTCAGCCCTAATTCAAGCCATTAGCTAGAAGTGAAGTGTTTTAATATCACCTAGTTTTAAGTCATAAAAGCTGTATCATAAAACTTAGATTTTAATTTTTATAAAGGTAAGTAAAACTTTTACATCCACAATCTTTATATCAAAAACATACTTTGAAACTAGTCCTTATCTAAGATATTGACTTCCTATTTTAAAGAAAAAACGACTAGGGAGCACAAAATGAATTGCTATGGTCTGCTGTATGTAGCTGCATTCTGCTTTTGAACAGCTTGGGAGCAGTCTTTTAACTGTCTTGGACAAATGCTTTTTCTTAAAACAGATTATCTAAAAAAATACTTTACTTAATTACAGTCCTTTATTCAAAAACATAAACACTCATTTGCTGAGTAGGCCAAAATAAGGTTGGGGGTAGGCTGAAAATTAGTAAAAGGGAAGTATTTGCAGTGCTGGATTATACACAGAGATCACACAAACAACTAGTATGCTGAAGCCATCTAGGTACAAAAACCCTCATGTTTTTCCTTTAAAAATAATTCACAAGCTTTAACAATAATGCACTAAAAGTATTAGGGCATTATCTGTGAGAAAAAAAAAAAAAGAAAAAGGAGAATATAATGGAAGATTTAATATATATGATAATACAAATTTCCCAGCTGACTTGGGTTAAAAGATTTTAAGTGGCTCTCCTGATGAAATTTGTGTCCTTTTGAGAAACACAACTTTGTTAATTTACGTGAAAACAGCATTACAGACAAAATATATCCTAGGTACTTTAAAAAAGGTTCACTTACAGAAGTTACTAGGTACAGAGGCCAAATGAAACCATAATATTAACACCATATTACATCTAAATTCAAGGTTTGGTTGTATTCTTATTAGCCAAAATTTCAACACTGAATGGAAATGATGACTGGAACAAAGCTATTCCTGATTAAAGGATTGTATTGCAGTCATGTTTCCTGTATTTTTTCTACAAGTAGCTCATAACATGAAAACAATAAGGTAATTACAATAAAATAAGAATATTAAAAAAAAAGGCTTCTCTTGGAACAGAATGACTGCTTGTTTATATTGTTTAAGCCTTTCACTGAAACCAGAGATGCATCTGTCAGGCTTCCAAAAGGAAAAAAAAATCCACAAACAACCCCACCATCCAAAAAAACCCCTCTGGTATATTCATCATTAAAGTGTATTAAGTTTTCAATACCAGGACATCACTTTCTGGAACTACAACCAGATCAGAAAGTGAAGAAAGAAGAGATCAGATTCCACTGGAGAAAATCTGGATTTTTATTTTTTTTTGGGGGGTGGGGAGGTGGTTTGGTGAAATGGGGGAGTGGTTCTTGAAAAACAGCTGTTGCTGAATATAAATTGCCCCATACCCCTGCTCCTGATGGAAAAGCACCTGATGAAATGACACTACTGCAGGATTACTTTTTCTGTGCCATTGTGCTTTACATACTGACAGGAAAACAAAGCCTTTTGACTCCTTGAAACTCTAAGGGCTTAGATACTGAGCTAGGAGTCTATAACCCTGAAAACACTGATTAAGGGTTTCTGTTGTTTTTACAGCACTCAGATCATGAACATAAAATCAAGTCTTTGCTTTTACTTATCCATTTTGTAAGGAACAAGTCCTTATTTTCCACGCAAACAATTAACACAAGTGCCTAGTAATGACAAACTTTAACGGCAACCTAAGAGTCAGAAACAAAATCCAGGTAAATATTTAAAGGGAAGGAAGATGGAAAGACAGCAGTCAAATTCTCTGTTGCCACTTAATATGAGCAAGTAAATTCTCCTACGGCTTTATATACAGCTCATTGTCATATGACTGCCTCTCAGAGAACAGAACGAGTTCCTACGAGGTGAGTTTTTCTGTTTTACATTTTCTGCAATTGAGGCTGTGTAACTGTGTAGAAAATACCCCATTATTACTAAATTTGCTTTTGTGATTATTCAATTTTGTTGCACAAATGCACATACACACAAATGCATAGAGATAAGCAGCAAGAAATTTGTTATGCAATGTGGTAAGGCATTTTTAAATTTGGCTTTTAAACCATGAGACAAAAATGTAAAATATTTTAATGTAAATATCACATTTCCCAAGCTCTTGTTCTGAGTGTCATTCCGACTCCTATTTTGTCTTGAGCAGTGATTGATCTGGTTTCACTGTGCATAGTATCACTGTCTCATTCAATTATCTTTAACTGAAAATTTAGAGCCTCAAGACAACGTAAGAAAAAGGAGATAGTGTGGCCTGAAAGAAGGCCAAGGCTTCCTTTATTACTACAGCTCGGTTGATTCCCTGTCAAATGTGCCTTCACTGAAGCCAGCACCCAGTGCCAGCTTTTGCTTTCTCTTACACTAAAATAAAACTGAGATCAAGTCCTCAGTAAAACACCTGTGATGGAATTGTGCCCAGCTCTGCTTGCTGAAGCACAGACAAGGCTTTACCTCTAAAAATAAACAAACTTGGTCTAAGCACACAACAGTATAACTGCATCTGAAAAGCAGCCAAGGTTACGTTCACAATCAGCACCACTGCTTGCAAGATGATTTGTTACATCAGGGCTCCCATAAGCAAAGAGCACTGACCCAGCTTGGTGGAGGCTCTGGCTTGAGTATTTAGTCTTGCACTTTTTTTTGCTCAAGATGTTTTTTCAAAAAGGATTTCAAGAACAGAGGGGCCGAAGTTTCCTGCAAACCCCACTAGTGTTTTATTTTCTTTATTATTTTCTTATAATCATCACCTTTCATCTTTAACTTACCCCATTAAAAGAAAAAAAAAAAAAAAACACAGACACTTGATTAGACTGCAGTTTTGTGTTTTCATCATTATCATAGAATCCTAGAATGGTTTGGGTTGGAAGGCACCTGTAAGTTCATATAGTCTAACCTTTCTACACTGAATAGGGACATCTTCAACTAGGTCAGTTACTCAGAGCCCCATCCAACTCGACCTCAAAGGTTTCTAGGGATGGGGCACCTTCCACCTCTCTGGGCAATCTACTTCAGATGATTCAGTGTTTCACTGCTCTCATCATAAAAAGTTTCTGCCTTATATTTTGCCTAAATCTACCCTCCTTAAGTTGAAAGCTATTACTCTATTACTCTATTACTCTTTGTTCTATCACAACAGGCCCTACTAAAAATTTATATCACAATAATGTATATAATAAGGTTTATCTTATGAAATAATCTCCCCTTTGTGTACTTCTTGAAACATTTTGCATAGCATTTTTTAAAGAGGGTTCGAGTAGTAAATCTCTGTAGTAACACCAGCCCTACAGTACATATGTGTATTTGCTGCAGCTTATTGCTTGGAGAACAGCCTTGTTGAAGTGTTGCAAACATGTCAGGAGACTGCATGCATTGCTCACTAGGCAGTTCTTTCACCATCAACCTTATCCCCCATTCCCTAGTGTTCCGCCACACTTGCCACCAGGCCCAGGGACGTCGTGTCTTAACCCAGATGCAACGTTGGAGAACAGTTACTGTGACTTCTTTTGAGCACTCTGTTAAGAAAAATAGAAATATCTCACTAAACCAGAGCTGTAGAGCCTGCAAACATGCGCCTTACTGGTGCAAAATTCAATGTGCAGCTCAGCCAAGCTTGGATCAAACCCCAGAAGGAGTCACAGTAACGAGCACTGTGTCTCCTGTGCGCTGCTCTGCGTGCTCTTCTGGAGATCCACGGGACAGAGAACACTGGCAAAGGTAGTATTTGTTATAATATCTATAGTAACAGGGATGAAAACCCTGTATAAACACAAAGCGAGAGACTCCTATCTCCACAGTAAATGTGAGGAGACTGAAGATAAAACATAGTGGAGAATGAAGCCCAAGCCTAACAAGGAGCACAGTAAACATCTCCAGGAATTTAAGATGAGCCAAAATGTGTTGTCGCTCAGTTTTCATTTTTTCTTTCCACTGTTCTTAGAAAAGCAAAGTTGTGGAGCAGTTGGGGTACCAAGGGAATAGAAGAATGCCAGTGAATTTGGTTCCTGATCTAAATTTGTTTTAATGCAGCATGAACAGACTGCTTTCCACTCTTGGGTCAGCAGTCTTTTGCAGAAAGACAGTATTGTTCGCAAAGAACCACAGGAAAAGGCAAAAGGCAAAAGCAACCAATAGGCTGAAACTCACACATAGCTAAATGCCATTGAAAATAAGAGGCATAATGTTTTTTTCCCCTTAGCATGTTTTCCTATGCAAATCCCCTACCTATTCAGAAGGTTTAATCTTTACTAAAACCGTGTTGAGGAGGAAGGGAAGGCGAAAGAATGACTTGAGGAAAGGACTGATTCTGTGCGGCGCTGAATCAGCGCCTGTACATCCGATGGACCTTGGCAGGCTGCGAGCGCTGGGCATCTTTTTTTTAGGGTAAGATCTTATCTCGGGACCCCCCCGTACTCCAGCAATAAGGCATCAACACAAACCACACAGTCAATAAAACCTGAGCACAACCTTCGCTTTTCCGCCCGGAACCAGGGGCGTTAGGACAGCGGCTTTATCTTATCAGTTTGATAATCTTTAATTTGACCAGCTTCCAAAGGGTTAAGGCAAATGAACTCGGAACAGCAATAAACATTAGGGCGATAATAACAGTAATGGAGCTCTTCTGCCTCCCTCCTCCTCCTCCTCCTCTTCCCCTCCCTCCCCTTGCGGCTTTTCCACTTCGCTGCTGCCTATCAGCCCCAACCGAAGCCGAAGCCAGACCTCTCTTTCAATGACAGGGGGTGATAAGAGACTCGAAGAAAACAGCAAGCTGTCTGGTCTGCTCAGGAAGTCGGGGACGGGTGGTATTGTCCATCAGCGGGGCCACGCGGCGGCCGGAGGCCGGGAACAATGCTCCGCTCTGGGGAAATGGGCTCACTCAGCGCCGGTCCTGGCAGCCCCACTGCCAGCACAGATAAAGTGCTGAGGCAGGAGGGGCTGGCCCCAGGTGCCTCCGGGGCCGCCGCCGGACCCGAATCGCTGAGCTGGAGGCGGTGCCCCCGCTCACGGACGCGGGGCCGCAGCCGGGGAGGTGAGACCTTGCCCCGGGGCAAGCACCGGCGGAGCTGCAGGCACGAGAGCCCCTCACAGGGCTGAGCATTACTCAGATCTGTCCATTTGCCAAGCGAAGCCTGAGAAAACATCTTGGCCAATGCCGTCCCTCGAGCCAGATAAAATTCCTCCCGAATTACAGCCCGATATCCCCGAAGCCAGTGCTGAATTTCACTCGCTGTGGATCCGGAGCTGAGCTCACTCACCAGCAGCCGTCCCGCACAGCTCTGTGCCAGGGCATCCTGCTGTAAGTGGGACCACGGCTGCTTTTCAGGCTGCCATGCATGAGGCAGTCCGAAGAGCGTTCCCCCGCAGCAGGGAAAGCCCTGCTGCCGCCAACAGCGAAATTCCTGCAGCTGGCTGCAGTGAGGCGGGCGCTTCCCTCCCTCGCAGTTTGCCCTGAGGCCCAATTTTGCATGCCTGGGAAGACCTGGAAATTGTTCCCCAGCCTGGATGTAAGTGCAATTGTAACCTCAGCTCATGGCCCTACAAAGTGCCAAAGAGGCTTCCAAATAGCAAGATCGTTTCTAGTTCACAGGAATATTTCTCCTAAATAAGCAGGGAACTTCTGGAGGAGAGGAAGAAAATCAAACCCACTCCATTTGCCATATATGGACCAGAATTATGATAGTTCAGGTATTAGGGCTGGACACAATCTCAGAATCAGAGAAAGGTTTGGGTTGGAAGGGACAGTAAAGATCATCTAGTTCCAACCCCCATGCCACAGGTAGGGACACCCTCCACTAGACACGATTGCTCCAAGCCCCATCCAGCCTGGCCTTGAACACTTCCAGCAATGGGGCATCCACAGCTTCTCTGGGCAACCTGTGCCACACCCTCACTGAAGAATTTCTTTACTGTGAGGGTGTTGAACACCCTCATAGTAAAGAATTTCTTCCTAATCCTTAATCTGAACCCTCTTACAGTTTAGTTTAAAGCAATTCCCCCTTGTCGTCTTACTCCATGCTTCTGTATAAAGTCCCTCTCTAGCTCTCTAGTAGGTCCTTGTAGGTACTGAAAGGCTGCTCTATTTCTATCTTCTTTCCTCTAGGCTGAACAGCCTCAAGTCTCTCAGCCTGTCTTCATAGGAGGTGTGCTCCAGCCCTCTGACCACCCTTCCAGTCCTCCTCTGGCCTTGCTCCGGCAGAAACCCTTCCTTTCTGATATGTTGTGCTGGGTCATCCAAACACGCACATCACAGCTAAAACCTTTAGCATGTTTGCTAAAATGCAAAGTAATAGTTATCAAAGTAAGATTTTCCTACTCTTATAACAAAATAGAAATGCTCTTTGCAAATGCTGCTTACAGGTACCACTCCCACTGAGTTCCACTGCCCTGCAGCCTGGCTGCTGCTGTGTGAGCTAACAATTCCACGTTTCAAACTAACCTGCGCATTAAGAGGTGACTGAATAATGTGGATTTTGCATGACATGAGTTAGAAGCATTTGTGAATTTTCCTTTTACAGCAGAGGTTTAGAGGAGGTTGTATAAGAACATGTTTCTTCAGGCTCCCTGGACAAATATGTCACCTGCACATCACTAAAAACCAAGACCCTGTGAGAAATGAACTTCTTTCATATAGATGGAGATCAGCTGTAGTATAGGAAAAGAACAAGTTTCTTATCTTTTCACTGGTACCTTCAAGTCCTGCTTTTTCTCACTATTCAATGTGTTTTCTTCTTGCTTTACCTGTTCTCCACTCTGACAACTATTTTGGGGGTGGAGAGTAAGATAATAATGTCCTCATCATATGTGGTTTTATTGTTGCATTATGTATATTCAGGTGAGGGCATGATATCTTTAAAATTTTTACATGTAATTCTTACTTTTTTTTTAATCCACTCTGGTTAGTTTTCTCATCACTCCCTACTCTCCACATTTTCTGCAAAGATCCGGAAATCACTTTGTGAAGTTGTTTGATTTCAGTTGGGTTTTTTTGTGCAGGAATGAATGTCTTTTTCAGCTGTCTTTGCTGACTGACATGTCAAAATGAATAGGAAAACTAATAACCCCAGCAATACATGCTGCAATCCTACTTAATTTCTTCTCTTCTTCCACTAAAAAATACTTCATTTATAGCAACTTCTATTGGAAATGTAAACAAATCCAGTTATCATTTCTGGTCAAATACCAAACGATAAGTAACAAAACAGTAAGCATTAGGACAGCTATCTTGTATTCTGCTTACAGATATTTATCTATCTACTTTTAGAGCATTAAGCAGCAATTTAGTGAATGCAGATCTATGAAATCAGGATATTACTTCTTCATACAGTTATTGTTTTTCTTTTACAGGACGCATTGTTTGTGGTGATTTTGCTACCCCATGGACATTCACATTTCTGAAAAAAATCATGGCATTTGTTATGCTAACATCAAAATTATATTAAAATATTTTTGGAATGGTGTGCTGTTATATTTACCCTAATAAAAACATTAATTTATTCAAAAAGGAATTTTTCATCTAAAGAGTGTGTAACTGAAGCATTCTAATTAAATCACCTATAACTGCAGTTGCTGTCTTTGCCCTTTTTTCATCTCACCACCTGAAGTTGGGCAGGAGAGATGACACCTCCCTTCCTTAACTCTTACAGTGTTACATGAACCTCTGTCCCTCTGAAGCTTGTGGTAAAACTTGGGGGAAGAGGACAGAGAGGAGGTGGATATTCCTCTCTTCCTGTCCTCCCTGCTATGGATTAACTAATACATAAGAGTTAGCATGGAGGATGTTCAGTCATTTCTCATTGTTCAAAAAGAAGTTGTAAAATACTCCCTCCCTGCAGTATTGGGGATGAAGAAGGGAGCTGCCATTTCTCTGGACAAAGTCACAATCTGCCTTTTACTGCTGGCTGTTTTTTTAGAAGCAGCCTCCCTCTACACAGTCATAAACCTGACCTAATTTATGGGAGGCATCACCTTATCCCCCACCCCTCACTGCATTCCAATTTCTCAATAGAACCCCCATTTGATTTGAAAACCCTTTTCAAGACAAAATATCTGGAGAGAGTTTAAGCTGTGAAAAGCTTAAAGGGAGCTCAAGAACTGAGATCTTTTTACCCAAGAGGGAAAAAAAATTCAAGTCCCCACATGGAGGGGACTCAGAACATGATACTGTGGGGCTCCTGTCTGCAAAAATGAAGCCATCCTTGCCTGAACACAGTTAGAAGACAAGCAAGAGTCCACAAAAGGGTTAAAATAAAACAAGGTAGGATAATTTCTGAGGCTGAGTATGTCCCAAATGTATTCTCCTGTGCACTTCATAGAGAAGGAAGTCCAAGCAGTGGCCTTTCACATGACATCATAAAAGCCTAATTTATCACCAGCCACCAAACATCTAGAAAATCATAACATCCTTTCAGGAAAACCATGTGCAAGATAATCAGACTTGCTTTGATGAAAGATTTAGTGCTTGAGTCCAAGTAGGACACTACAAAGAAGAACCCTTTGCAGGTAGTAGCACACAACAATGCACGTCACATTTAATGCTTCAAACTCACACTTTATTCATTAAAAAGCTTATGCATTTCCTGCCTGTAAACAAACACCTTTTTACTCTGCACGTGTGCTCAACCAAACCTGTTAAGATAAAATACTGGCCACTGGTTAAGTCCAGACAAGGTAGACAGCTGAATATCTGTTTTACAGATGAAACACATGCCATTGCTGCAAATAAAGGCACTGTGCTCCCCATTCCCTCATCTCACAGTCCCTTGCAAGTGTATTATGGATGTGGGCTGAGTATTGCCACAGCTTGCCATAGCTTTTGAAAGGATAAAGTCCTTCCAGCACACTCAGCACCACAGCTACACTGAACCGAGGGGTGCATTCCCCCTAACAAATTCCAAAACATTCTGCCAAAGACCTTCTCTCTCTATCCAACAGGCTCTCATTGTTCTGCCTCATCAGTTTTTGGTGACTGGTGTAACCTGACTGTCTTGATGGAAAAATACCACTCAGCAAGCAGTATATTGCCGTAAAATCAATTGGTTTCACCTTCGCAAATGAAATCGAGCAAGTCTGCTGTTTGTGTTGATTAGGCAGACAAAACAGAGCACAAAGCAATTAATTAATGGCTACAAACACCAGCTGCACGGTGTTCAAGACTTCTTTTTGGCTGTAATGTAAGTTCGTTGGTGTGTATTTAAAGATGCACGGATTCCAACTGCATGCAGTTCACTGATCCTGCTGCTTAATAATCTGACCCTTAGGCTCCTGCTGGTCAATGGCCACAGGTTCTTCTGGTCTGACTGGAAAAATAACCGGATTTTCCACACCATTCTTGGTAGTTTGTTGCTGCATATTCTCTGATCTTCGTTAATAAAAATAACTTCCTATTACATTTCCTGAACAGGAAAGCCTGGGAAAAAAAATCATAGTTTTTTCTATGACATCTTTCACTTTCAGAGCAGACATTAAATTCACCACAGAATCTTCCAATAAATCAATAAAATGAATACAACTATCTTATTTTCTTTTTAAAGGTCAGTATTTTGTTTTCTTCCATCCTTCCCTTACCTTGGTGCTTAATTTCTTTCACTTTTTTTCTTGTTTAAATCTTTCCCATGTTTTGGTGAAGTTATTTTCCTGTAACATCCCATTTATCTCTTTTTATTGTAAGACATTTTTCTTTCCTAATTTGTTGCGTCTCCCAGCCTTTCTCTCTCATTCAAGCTTGTCCCATTTCTCTTTTGATGCTCTTTTGAGCATCAATCTCCTGCTCACAAACATCATCTTAAACCTGGCCTTACTTTCCTATCTCTCCTTCATCATCAAAACAAGTTGCACTGAGATTTTGTTCTCTTCTCCTAATTTCTACTATAGTGTTCTTTTCACTTGAACATTTTTTCAATTTCTTTTCTCTCTGTATCATCACAGATTTGTTCCTTTTTCATTTCCAGTGGTACCCCATCACACTCCAGCTTCCTCTTCCCTCAGGGTTTTGTGTGGAACACTGCGGGGTCCTGGGAGACAATTCGTATTACCAGTAACACAGCAGAGATTTGGTAACAAGGCTGAAACTATGTTGAAATAAGTTTTAAAGAAGGAACAAGATATCCTAAAGCTCACAGTGCCAGTGTAAGTAGGGGTAAAAAGCAGATTCATTGACCGCTATTACTATTCACAGTAGCTGCCTATAAAATTCCACAGATTTGGCAGTTCATTAGCTATATACACTTTAAAAGCATGGCTAATATGCTCTGCTTCTTTCCAAAGCACCACCAAATGCTTATACCACTTCTTGAAATCTGTCCTCTCAATGACCTTCTTCTCTTAAATACTTTCAATTAAAGAAGAAAGGAATTTTGGATCTGTTACCAAAAACTTCTTCATTACTTCACCCTGCAGTGGTCAAACATGAAAAACTTCACTACGGAAGGAAAACAGTTAACATTTTCTACTGGTCCTGCCCTACTTACAAAACCTCTTCTAGTTCCACAATTGAGAACCAAGCAAACTGTTCAGGCATACACAGCAGCAGGCATGGGCTCAGTGTACACTCCAGTGCTTTCACCTATATAATGTTTAAAATGTGAGATGCCTCATCAATCACTTGACTTCTTTACAAGGAAAGTGTCTCTTGAGACCACTCACAGAGGAATCATTTATTGCCAAGTTTCAATGTGAAAGACAGAGCTGTTCCTCAGACAAGCAATCCTATTTTTCATTCATGTTTTGGCAGGGCAGAGATGCCAGGTAAGGGTCCCATTATGCATTGCACAAACACAGAAATGGTAGCCCTTTCTGCGAATATTTATCAAAGTCAAATACCACCTCCAGGAATATTCTGTTAGAATTCATCTACAGCTCCCTTTCAGTGCAGGTCACCAGTGAAATCTTTTGGCTTGATTTACTTTCTTTGACGTATTCCAGTGTAATGGCGATACATATGAACACACAAAGTCATGAATTACAGAACTCACATTTATCTGTGGAGGATCTCAATAGCAGATGAGGAAAGCTAGATAAACCTCCTGGCAGCTTCATTCCACTTGTAACCTGAGCAAGACTTCAACTAAGATGTACTATCACTTAGACAGTACACAACTGCTTCACGGCAGCACACCAGTGACAATGAAGGACCACCAGAGAAGATATGAATTTTATGTAATTAAGCAACAGTAATGACACTACAATGGGAAGCAAGCACTGTCACCCCCATTTTATGAAGCTAAGAGGCAGGATGATTTCGGGACTTGACCAACACCTTGGAAGGAGAGGAAGGAGCAAACAGAGAACCCAGGCTGTATCCCACCATTTCCCTCTGATGTATAGCTTACTACAGATGAAGAAGCCAAGCATTCACATCACACTGCATCTGGCACAATTTGCCCTCTGTAATTCCTTGCCATTGATTTGTAGTGAGCAACCCCCCAGAAGCAAACTGCTCCAAGGATGAGTGATCATACAGCACCTTGATGCAGCAGGTGGTTTATTTAAACACATGTTTCTCATTTGTCTACAGTTTCACTTATATTTCTGCCCCTGGATTTTCTTTTATAGTGTCTTTCACATAAAAATCAAATACTCATCATAGCAATACTCATCCTAGCAATAAAAAATTACCATTGCTTCTTCAACTTTTCCACCCTAGGCTGCTATGATTCACTTGAGAGTAACAGAACTTATGAATTTATTAGGTTGTCTTTTCTGCTCTAAAGACTTAACTTTCAGATGAAAAACACCCAAATAGATCAAGTGTATCTTTCATAAGTAAAACAGTATACATTTTAACTGCAAATACTGCAGTAAAGGCCCATAAACTTACTATTCCATACAGGAAGTCACCTGAGAGAGCGTTTCATAGCATCTTTTGGCATAATTTATATTTAAGTAATAACAGTCATTTTCATCAACATGAAGAAAAAAAGAAGTTCAGATCTAATCAAGAGACAGTTGTCTCCTGATGCGGCCTGCTCTATGCTTGCTTGAGCACGTAGGCAGCAGCTGGCACTTCCACAGCTTGATCATTACTAGTGCTCTTCAAATTATGCCTGTCACACAGGTTAGGAAAACATGCGTAATTAAACATAAACAGCGTCATAAAATAATAGTAAGAAAAAAATTAATAATCATCCAAAAGAGTGTTTGGGGCAACTCCCTACAGCACCTTGGATTTCTGCCCCTTCTGCTAAGACAGTTTTCCTCTGCGTACTTTTTAATTATTTCCTTCGTGAGTCCTTTAAGGCAAAGGGGTTTGTACAGGCGGGAAAAAACCCATGTACTAGAACCGATGAGAACAGTGATATGCAAAAAAGAGACATGCCAATTAAGTATTCCTCAACTACTGCAGGCTGACTCTGAATTGCTCATGGCAAGGACTTACACCTCACTATGAAACCGATAGTTTGAGATACACGGATTTTAAAGGATTTTCAATGTAAAATTTCAGGAGCTGCTTGCTCCTTATTTGAGCCATGCACTACAGCTGTTCACCTGGTGCAGTATGTATCTTCTGGCTCATCAGCTCCTTATACCAAGTTCAGTATTTAAACCATATGGAGGTAAATGCTGAAATTCTGCAGTCCTGCAGCCTCGGCAGTACATGTAGACGTTTGCTGCCTTTTGCTTGAATAGTCAACAACCAAACAAATTCCTAGCCCAGTTCTCTTACAAAACCAGCATAAAACAACAAAACAATAAAGATTGAGACTTTGGACCATGTTATTAACAGCCCTAAGAAGGCTGTTGTAGCCTATTTTTGTGCACATGGTTACTGGAACTGAGCATGCAATTCTGGTAATTGCATACAAAAATGACCAGCTACATGAGTAACGGGACATTTGTCATCTGCAATTCTTTCTGTGTAGGAACTCTGTGAAATATGTGAGCCTTCATGATAGCAGACATGCAAATGCTGTGTAAGAGCAGTACTGTTTTCAGCTGCTTTTCATCCAGAATAGTTATTCACATATTTAACTAGAAGGTGCAACCAACTCGATTTACTCCCACTTGGTCTGTGTTTTGCATGGGTATGAATTAGACAAAGTACAACATAGGGAAGACTTGTGCCTGTCTACATAAGAAGAAAAAGAAGTGTAGCAACATACATAATGTTGAACACATTCAAATTCACATATTAAAACAACATTTAGAGGTGGTTGTTGTTCTCGTTGGGTAATTTTTGCTCATCTGTGTGCCTCAAGTTATGTATTTTCATACAAATTTCAGCATCTCTCTGAAATAAAGCCCTTCTTTCTACAAACTTCTTCAACTTCTATATTCAAGGCTGAAATTGTTTAACTGACCTCATCGGAGGTGCTAACGAGCGTACTAAAAGTATGCCAGCAATTCAATACACCTGCTCACGCTATCTAACAGAATACTTTTTGGGAGAATTGCTATTTCTAGGGAGGAGGGACTTGCACATTCTCATGCAATCTCCCACTGAAATTATCAGGAGTCTGGCCAAGAAGTGACTGAGTGGGCTAAATATGGCCCAGGTTTGTAATGTTCATCATCATTGCTGGTAGTATCCCACCAGGCTAAACTCATAAATTTGACAGCAGGAAGAAATGAACTGTCCCCATGTGCCATTATTCTTGCTCTTTATATGTCTGCTTGTTTTAGTCCTTTTTCCACTAACATGACATAAAGACCACTAAACTCAACAGCAGAATCTCTCCTTGGCTTCAGGGCTTGCTTTAAGCTCTTTCTTTCTCAGTATCAACAGATAGCATAGGAGGCACATCCAGCTTGGTTCTTCCTTGGATCAAGTATTGTTGGATATTCCCAATATCTCCAATTGTGGAAATATTTTAATCTTCCATTTGATGTATTTTTACTACACCTTTCTTCCATTTCACCATTACCCTCCTCCCCATCTCCTTAAAGGCTCCACTCGCTGTCTT
The DNA here is from genome assembly GCA_013397155.1 of Irena cyanogastra. NCBI lineage: Eukaryota > Metazoa > Chordata > Aves > Passeriformes > Irenidae > Irena > Irena cyanogastra. Next base: position 639,138 of record VWZV01017171.1, on the reverse strand, counting down.
CCTATGTCTCAGCTCAGTGCAATCCCCATCTTATGCCTTCCTAAGGCTTTTCTACCTTTGACACATACAAATATACTTCAGTTTTGGTCACATCTCTGAAGAGGGTCTTCAGTTAAGTTGGCTTCCTTCACTAATCACCTTTTCAGCAGAGTTTGCTGGCCAGGAGTGGGGAAAATTACACTCAGATTCATTAATTAAGATATAATAAACTTCACATACTATTTAGCAATATGGCATACGTGGCAATTAAAAAAAAAAAAGGTAGATGAAACCAGAGGCGACCCTCTGGCTCATTTATGGACTCAAAGTATTTCTGGGAAGGTCACTAATCTTCAAGATATCTCCACGAATTAGATTTTGCACTTGGATTTCTAATTTAGCTGAAAGATGTGTAAAATCACATGCAGCCAGACAGCTCCTTGGCTATACATCTAAGGAAGCTCAAAGCATAAGTTATTACTTCCAAAGTCAATTGTAACTTATGCTCACTAAATTGGCTCCAGATCCACCCTTTTCAGATAGTAGTATAGGAATAATTTATTCTTCTGGTGAAAAGCACCCATTTTAGCTAAACCACACTCCTATCTGGGAGTCTCACCAGCAGAAGTGCCAAAGGCAGAGGGATTCAGAGGTGCAAAGGGCATTGGAGGCTGGCGGAACAGGGGTGAATAAAGCCTAGTATGTAATAGTGTCTGTCAGCACGCTGAAACACATAACCTCTCCCTAACACAGGGGGTCCACAACATAAAAAAATGTGTTCCTGTGGTTCAATCATCACATTAGATGAAGAGGTTTCCTCGCTTTTAACATCCATTTGATTTATACCAGAAGTCCTATGGATAGTGGTGAAATCATTGCAACTTTCTGCATGTTTTGATCTATATCCTCAATGTGTATCTTGTTTTCTCCCATTGAGAACGTGCTGTACATAAATATGGCACAAGAGGTTCGAGAGCTCTGATTTTAGACATCTACCCCAAATGCCAAGTTAATTGCCTTACCAGTGCAGAGATAAAAAACCCTACATAAACTAGGAGCTTCCCTCACCTATTACACTGAGTTGAATGAGGTACTTGAGTTCAGCCCCTTGCAGTGGCAGCAGTGACTTGAAGCGATCTGCGCCACAGGAGAGTTAACATTCCCATGAGAGAGTGCTTCACTAGCTATCTACAGAAACACTGACCTACATACAAGGCTTTTCTTTCCCCAGGTGAACTCCTGCATCAGCAGCTACTTGACAGGAACCTCCTCATGGGAGATCTTTAATAGCAGTAGCTGATGAACAAGAGGGAACTGCAGAAACACACTTGTTGCCAAACTGTGCATTTACTTGGAAGGAGGAGAAACAGATGGGGAAATCACTCTTCAGACAGTGTTTACTAGCACAATCAGCACCTGAGGCAGCACTTATTCAGGTGCTGAAATTACAGAGGTAAGTTTTACGATGAGAAATCTATTCCTCACATGACAGCTATATTTCTCATCATGGATCATAAAAAGTAGATGATCCATCAGATAACAACTTGATTGCAACGTGCATCACAGTAAAACCAGCAGCCTTCTGTTTTGTTTTATGACCCTGGTTACATCTGGAATGCTTTCAAGAAGGACTCTGATGTTCACTTTGGGTACAAACTGACTCAGGAAACTTGGTGGTTTGCTACTTACATGGTAGTTGATACAAGAATAAGGAGGAACAATAGCAGGAATACCTCTGATTTTGCTATGGGAAGGTCACTTTATTACTACCAATATAATTTTATTGCATATTCTTCTTGGACTGGACCATAAAGACAATTCTTAATTGTCTAACACTTTTCTCTTTCTTTTCAGTCTAAAAAACTATAACTTTCACTTGTCTATTTCCTCTTACATTATAGATCTTTCCCACAACTACTAATTCAATAATGTAATTATAGTAATGAAGCCAGTATTTGTAGAACTCACCTAGTTCCATATGTCTATAATAACAACAGTAATTTCTTATCTTTACACAGTATTTGTTGTCAGATAATTTCTAATTCTTGCCCCCTTAGAGGAAGAAAAAAAGATGAAACTACTATTCTAAGGTTGCAGAGCAAGCCACAAATAAAATTCCTGATTCATCTAAGAGTGTGTAGTAGAAATGTGAGCTGTGTTTTAAGCCAATACCCCAAGGAGACATGTTACCAAAACCAATTTTTGCAAAAACTTAAAGATTTGCTCTTGGAGATTGTTGTGATCTCAGCAGAGCGTAAAAATTGGACAAAAGGTTTTCCTTACTGATGTGAAGTCTGTCTCTTTGCTTGGCAAGGTTACAACTCCATTAAACAAAACAAAACAAACTAACCCTCTGGTGTTGCACAACTCTGCCAGGAGGGCTTGCAAGTTCTCTGGAAAATTGAGGTTGCTCTGAAATGGTGGGGTTGATCCATCACATGTTGAAATCAACAACACTGAACAACAGCTCAATATTCAAATCAGTTCTCCATGCAGGAATAGGACGTCTGTAACAAGCCAGGACATTGAGTCCTTCATTCTTGACATTAACCAAATGGGTTAAAGCAATATATATTTCATAGTGCCCTGCAAAAGCTCATCTGTGCTTGGTATTAGCAAATAATTTCATTCATTCCGAGTACCAGACTTCAGTCATTTTTTTTTCTGACTGCGTGATAAAATTCAGATGTTTCAAAAATATCCATGTGCCCACCCAAGCAGCAACAGCAGGCCTTCTGCTAAAACCTGACAATGAAATCTGGTTTTGGAGAAAGACCAAACGCGGGAAACTTCAGCATAAACAACAATTGTTTCGGAAAATTGTGAGCGTACCAGCCTGGGGTAGGGGAGTTGAAAGGAACACATTTTTGCCAGCTCAGCTTGGCTTATCAAGCTGCTATCTTCTTAATGGACCATGAGTCCCTTAAGCCTCTTATTGTACAGTCCAGACCTCCTCCACTGCAATTATGTTGGTCTGAGCACCCCTTCACCTGAAATCTCAGCCTTCCTTTAAGTGTCTGCAGGTATCTCCTTATTCTGCATCTATAATCTTGTTTCTGCCTCAACTGATGAGGAATCCAAGCTGTCCCTCCATGAGATGAACCCATACACCCTGAACTACACACCAAACCCTCCCACTGTGTTTTGCCCAGTCATACAAATGCATTTTCCTTTTGCAATACTTCCCATAGAGATCCAGCCGGATCCTAAGGGGTCTCTGAGCAGTAGATATCTGTCAGCAAAGCTAGCTGTGCCTCTGTGTCTGCCAAATCACTGAGCTACATGTGCTGGGTAGCAAGAAACAGAGATGAAGGGACTGACCTTATCTTTTTACTTTGCTATCTTACCCTCCAGATATTGGGGAACAGCATGGATGAAGAGAAACAAAGATTAAGTGATGGAGGAAAGTGCTCTTCTCCACATCCATAAGGATAAAATGGGCAGGAATAGGGAGTACACTTAGAAAATAGATGAGCTGTCTCTCTGTTGAGAAGTAGGTGTCCTCATTGAAGGCCCTAGAGATGCTTAGGTGTCATTCAGATGATGAAAGGAGCTTTAACACCTGCTTGTTTGTGTGCAAATAATGCCCTTTCAAGACCTAGATCATGCTGCATGTAATAAAGTACTAATGGGGTGGAAACAAATGCACCGGCAGGGATTAAGTGGGGCCTGAATTTCTAAATGGAAAGGAGAGAGCAAGCAATACATCTTCTTCCACTCTTTTGTTTTTTTTTTTAATCATAATTACCAAATTTAAGCTAAGTAGTGTAATTAGAAACAGGGAGTTTAAAATAAGCAATGAAAGTCTCGCCTGTATCCACAGAAAGTAAGCCAGATGCATGCAAGTGTTGCCACTCTTTCTACAATATTCAAGTTATCTAACAGGACTGTTATTTCATTCTGCAGAGAAGACACTGCTATTTCAAGTTAAGAATTATTTCTATTCAAAAACTCATATTTCATTGTAAAAATATAGGACCTCTGAAAAACAGGCCTGTATCTACGAAATCAAGAAATATGTTGGAAGTACATGGTTTTAGATGATTCTGTTACTGCATGCACCAGCTATCAGAAGAATACAAAAAAAAATGAGCCACCTTTCTTTTTCTTTGCTATGGTTATCAATTTCTTTTATTCCAGTTGTTCTCTACAGTATGTTAGCAGCGTCCTCACACATGGGAAGACAGAAGCTTCTGCTTTATAAGGAGAAATTCCTTTTGCAAGATAATCAAACTGGAATTTGATGCTTTTTCTACAATGCTTTTAAGGAGCTAGCCTCCATTTATCTGCTTATATCTTAAGTTGCTGGTAGAATAGAAGTTTGGATACATTCTGATGAAGCCCAAGAAAAGGGAAATAAATTTGCATATTTTCTTTTTTAAGTCAGGGTGTTATCTGATGCTGCTTTCAGCTGGGGAGGGTCCATCCTGCATCTTTTAGTACAACATTGAAAATATCTCTTTCATTATAGTTAATTTCAGTAAAAAACCATACATTTCAGTTTTGCAAGATTCTGCACTAGGGCTCACTAGTACACTTTCTCTTTGAAGGCTCTGCCCCCACCCCTTCCACAATATCTCTCTGCCAAACTAGCCCAATGTTCTCATATTTTAATTGAGCCTAACTGGATCCATCTGCCATATGATTCAGAGGTTACTGTGAACCTTAAATTCCATTCTTATGCCAGATCACTGAGATTTGAGTCCTCTTTTAAGAGAATGCTGTTTTCTCTTTAAATTCTATATGAAGGAAATTTAAATTTTAGCACAGATGTTTGCACAGCAGTGAAGAGCTGAATGAGACACTTGACACATCTCTGCCAAACATTCTAAAGTCAAAGGTAATGAAGATATGGCTGCTGCTACTCTGCCTCACAGCCTGCTCGCTCTTATTCGTGATGCTCAAAGGCCACATTTTTACAACTTGCTACACTTTCCTTGAGGCCTGGACCTGAAAGTGTGCTTTGGCTGTCACAGAGACCATTTCTGTCCTTGAGCATCATGATGGGCAATGCTTACAAACACCTGCAAATGGAGACGAGAAATACTTCTGCCAAGTAAGTCTCTGAAATGGACACTAATGTAAGGAGGCATTTCCACTTTCATTGCTGGCAGCCAAAGAGAAGGCAGCATTTAATAAGTAGGACCTGTGAGTGTCTGAGTATGTGTGTGGGGAGCAAGGCTTACACAAATTGGAGTGTTATGCTTACTTTTTCATTGGCAATTGAAGAATTACAGTATCATTTTGACATGGCTTGGCCATAGACATAGTTTTAACTGAGTAATAAACACATATCATATTTCTAAAAATGCTATTATAATATTGCACAGAAGTAACTCCTGCTGATTTAACAGTGCTTGGAAAAAATAATACAGCATCTGTCTCCATGGAATAAAATTCTTCAAGATCTTGGCAATTAGCTGAATGAAGCAACAGAAGCAACAAAAATACTAGAAGTGCTAAATAACTAATGGGAACCAAACTCGAGCAGCTTCCTCTGTGCCAAGAACCATAGAAACCTGATTTTGATTTTTGGCAGTTCTGCATTTAACAGAGCTCCTAGTGGTTTACATTGGTCTGAAAATTAGGATCTCTTTCCATGAGTTCAGCCTTGTCACTCTTCCTAAAATGCAGTTTGAAGCAACAATGAATCAAAATAAATGGTATATAAACTTAACAAATTGCTAGAAGTGTGAAAGATATTTGGTATGTCCGGCTAAATGCTTTGGTCTGGACAAATATTAGGTGAAGAATTTTGAATTTTGAATGTCAAGTGCTGAACTATTCCACTAGAGATCTGTCTTCTGTACTCCCCAAAAAGCTGAAGGGCAATAACAAAGCATGACACACCTCTCCAAATATTTAAGCAACAAAGAACAATGGTATGAGACAATATTGCAAGATAGTGTTGCATGCAGGGAGTGTTGCTGGCCTTGAAGTCACCTCTTGAAGTGTGGTAACACCCTAGGGTGTCTCCTGTCATTGCATCATTTAAATATGAACTGGAAAAAAGAAACCTTAGACCTTTAAAGAAACTTATTTTAAGAGCGGAATTATTAGCAGATGGAAGCTGGTGGAGACAGGACTTTGATTTCTGCAGGTTTAATTCCCACCTGAGTTTCATGTATGTTCAAAACGGTGCTGTCTCCTGAAGGAAAGGCAACACATTAGGTCATTGCTCACATTTCATCTTCCCAGTGGGCATGTCCCATTTTGAGGGCCATCTTCTGACAACTCCCTGAAGCAAAGTGGACTTTGGTCACTGCTCTTCTGCATTGCTTGGTCCTGTGGGTATCCATGGCTCTGATCCACCACGAAGTTTGCATAAGAGCTAGTATAAACTCTAAGGTAAATCTACCCAAGTATTTCAATGTCTTCATCTCACTGAGCAAATATTTTCAGGCATCATTTTAACTCAAAAGTTTTCCATGTTCGATTTCAAATGAACCTTTTCTATAAAAGTTTTATATTTGGCTACCTGCTGAATGAAAGCCACGGATTTCTATGAAGCTATGCTGGGAAGGAATTTGACCTATTTGCTCTAAAATATAATGTGCTAGGAAAGATGAGACATGGGATGCCAACTGGCTGTATTTTATCTTGGGTTGTTTCAGATAAATAGGGTCTGTTTTCTAGTAGGCTGAAGTACATCCGTGGTACCACTGCTTCATGGGAGGTAAAAAAGAAATGCTTCCCTTTCAACTGCAGCCATCTTGCTGTGTTGAAATCCAAACACTCAGAATAGCACCATAATCAGAAACAGGAGATGCACGAGTTTAAATTATGTCAAATTTTACATAGATGTGCAGTGGATCCCCTTGATTAAGAGGGTTGTATTTCACCTGCTAGAAACTGAGGACTGTGTTTCCCATTCTTCTGCAAGACAACTCTGACCACGCCTTATGTTTGCCAATATCATTACTGAAATCACTCACTCTGCAAGTGGAATATTGAATATGAGCAGGGAAGTAAACTCCGGCTTCATCGTGGGTGTCCACTGCTACACTCTTTGAGAGGCACACAGCATGAAGGCCCCAGGACAGTGAATATTTCTGTTATTGGATACAGCAAGCCATGACGCAACCAGTCATGGACAGGGAATAATGTTTCACCAAACAGCATAAGTACACCTAATAAAAGCAAACGCTGGGATGTCTGTTCAAGTGTGATTTTTAAATCAGGCTTTCAAGAATGTGATGAGTTAGCCTGGTTGTGCTGACATCACTGGTCTTCCAAGAGGTGCAGGTTGGTGTTTTTGTCCAAAGTCAACGCCTACAGGATTTGTGGATTTTGCTGTGTCGCCTTTATGCAACCACATAGGTCTGACATAGTGCTCCATAGAACCAGAGCTGAACATCATGAGTTTACCAGGTCAAGATGCTGGCTTAATTTCAAATACAAAGCTTAGTGCATTTTCAGGTATTTCAGGGATATAGTACACTGATCTTACACGATATACAAATTCATGAGTGTTAGCAGTGAATGGATGCACTAACTTCCTTCCTTAAAACTGAAACAAAATTATATAGAAAGCCACTTCATGGTACAAATTGCCTTTTTGAAGTCCTAAACATGTTTGAATTGATGTAATTTTTGTTAGCCTTAAAAAACCCCAACCCACAAACCAGTAGATCTTCAATTCAGCAGACTACATGTACATTTACAAGTGAAAGAAAAAATACACCCTGTGTGAGCGTCAGGTGAGGATACAGTCATGAACAGAGATATAATCAAAGTAATAAAATGATACAAGCATGTTTTAACATATTTCTGTTTCACCTTTCATGTTTACTTAACATCCGCTCCATATGTAATGAAAATGAATTGCCTGGCTTCAGTCTTGGCTAGCTAAAGAAGTGTGCTGAAGTGATACAAAGTTGTCGGAATGCGTGAAATACAGATACTTCATAGAGTATCAATAAGCCAAAAGCCACAGCATCAAGACAGGAAGAGATAACTAGGCAACATTTATACAGTAAGTGTATAAGTAAGAAAAGATATGTTATTGATCTGAAGCTGTAATAGCTCAATCTGATTCTAAAAGGAGTCCCTAGGCAGAGCTGAAATGTTAACTTTTCATTTGCAAATGCATAGAGTTGATAGAAAATAATTCCCCATAATAATTCTTTTTATGCTTCTTCTATTGTAATTTTTAAATAATTAATAAATAAAAGCTTGCAACATGCAGGTATCTGTGAAGTCTTCTCTATTAGCAATCAACAGATAGAGGCAGAGGCATTTCTATTTACAGGGAAAGTTCTTGGAGAAAATGGACTTGAATTATTTAGTCATCTTTGCCATGAGAAAAAAAATTGTCATGGATTCTAACATTTGCAAACATGCAGGCAGTCCTGTATGGCTATTATGTATATGATATCATCATGCTTTTAAATTGTAAAAGATATGAATGACTCAGCATATAAGAGAATCCCTAGATGTCATTAGGAAGCTGTGACAGTCATTCTCCCTTTAATTTTCCACAGAAACCACCAACAGCAAAGTGGTTCTGGAGCAGACGGCTAAGAAAACAGAGTGGCAGTGGGAAAGCTCTGCTTTTGAACTCAGGTGAGATGAAAGATAATTATACTGGCTGCACTGTTGGGGTTTTTTTTAACTGCTTGCTTAGCATACAAATGGTGCAGCTGGAATGCTGCTCGCTGTCACCCCAGTAGGCAGACAGGTACCTTGGCTGCAGAAAACACAAAGTTCCTGGTGTGTCTGCTTGCAGTGAGGCGGCTTCATCGCGTGTTGGGACCTGCAAGGTCTGTAGGACATGCAGCCTTTGTGTTGATGCCAAGGGTGGCAATATGGTCCATTTCACGTAAATGTGAGACAGCCCTTGGGCTTCTGGCAGGCTGCCAAGGCAGCCCACAGCTCTCTTATGAAGATAATACCACTGTGATATTCTACAGAGATCAATTAAAATGCTGCAGCCACTTCAAGCATGTGGGATCCCCCAACCCAGAATTCTTAAATATGGTGAAGATTTATGTAGTTATTGTAGCCACATGCATGGTTGCACAAAAGAGCTGGAGCTGGAATTACTGTCAGCAACTTTTAACTGAAAGCTCTAAAAATGAGAAGATGAATACAATACACAGAATTGGATTTCAAATATACTCTGCAACAGGTTTCTGCTGACGAATAGAACACTCCTGCAAATCTATCTTGTTCACTACAGTTTTCTGCTAGTTCTTGTACAATATTGGCAGATTAATAATTTCTTTTGCTTTTTCTCCAGGAGAAGCTATAATTTTCTCTAATATCATAGTGGGTTTTTGTGGAAATTAGCATACTACAAAATGAGAATGGCAAATAACTTCATTTCCAAATGCTATGTTCAGCAGCCAGATTTATTAGTGGATTTGGCAGCATTTGCCAACTCCTTTGCACATGAATAACTCTACTCACATTGTTTAAACAAATGAAACCAGGATAAATGAGATTAATTTGCCAATAGCAAATTACATTCTATTTAAAAGTAAGAATTAGCCTGTACCAAACCCACATGCTTTTGTTTATTTCCCATATAATTTATGCACAGAAACACTACAGCATACTATCTGAGATTATAAGTTTCAGTGCAGTTACGTCACAGAAAATTGGAGGAGTGTCCTGCAACAGGGGTACCTTTCCAAGAGCCTGGAGAACACAGAAGGACCTGGCACAAGAAGATAAAGCAGCCCTGAAGCTCTCACACAGCTCATGTCACTGAGGAGAAAAGAACTGTGTATTAGCGTTAGCTCAGTCAACATGCCCAGCTCAGACTGAGGGAACATAAAGCTGGATTAACCTACCCTTGCAGATATTGCTACATATGCAGCCATAGATGGGGATTCTGGTTACTCTACTCAAGGGAAGGCAGAGTCTGCTGTAAACATGACACAAAACCTAAACAGATCATCTGTGTTATTGTTTTCTTTGTCCATCACACATTCAAACTGGTCCTCCAAACTCCATTTTGTTCTCAATTATTGCATTCCTCAATTTGGTATGTAAAGTTCATGTAAGTATGGCACTCCAGCTCTCACTGATGGACAGTGAAAGTTTTTTTATTAATACAACTTTGTGCTTCAGTGCCACAAATACTCTTTAAAAAGTTCCCTATATCCTCCCTAAGCTTGGCATATATCTTCCCTTTTAAGAAGTCCTGATCTCTCTTCATTTCCCCTTGGCTGTTTCTGCTTCCTTCATTGAACACTTCTTTTCCCCTTGTCATATTCCCCTCTAAATCACCTCCATTCATCTATCTCTCTCCCTCATACACCTTTCTTTAACATATATTCCATTTGTCCTACTGATGTTTTCAGACTTTTGCTGTTTCTTCCCTTCCCCACTTCTCTGAAGGGTTTTTTTTGTTCACATTTGTCTATCAGGACTTCTCCCACTCTGTTTTCTGTCCCACCACCCTTGTAGGCTGTGTGCTAGGTACCCCCTCCCCCAAGTGCAAAGCCTTCAAGATGGAGTCTGATGCCAGTGGTGGCAGAGGGAGCACGAAGGATGCCTTTTCTCCTTGGTCCTCCACCTGAGAAGAGACACTTGGAGCATGAAATAAGAAAAGAGTCAGAAGGTCTTCTCACTTGGAGGTGACACCATGGGTTAGGCCACCCTTCCAGCAGGTAGGTCTGTTCACTGTGAGAACCATTGCAAGACCATTCATGACAAACTCTGAATAGGGAGAAGGATGGCCAAGAACACAACAACTGCCTCTAGTGATAAATCCTTCCACACCTTTCAGGGCTGGCAAGACTTGGGGACAATTGGCGACTTCCCTTGATAAAGTCCACTAACTTGGAGGTAGGCTAAAAGCACCTTTCTCTTAAAAGAAAAACAGACCTTTCATGAAGGTTATCACTTGTCACCAGGAAAATTACATGCTGGCATTTTAAAGACTTTTTCTTGAAAAGTAATAAAAGTAACTAGCACAAAAGTGATGTCATTTCTGACATTGTCTGTATGGAAGCCCCCAATAGGAAGTACTGTAAACCATTTCCCAATCTGCTTTTACACAGGCCTAGGACTTAAAAAGAAAATCTAAGTGTTTAATGCTTAAACCAAATGTTTAATTTTCAACATCCCCATAGAGTCACACTGCAATGTGGAGGTTGCAGTTAAAAGCCCAGATTCCTTCATCTTCCTGACATTGAATCTACACTATAACAAAAACATTTTGAAATTAATGTAGAAATAGTTCTAACTGGAGCATTAACATAATTTACTTCAGTTGTGTCCATCAGGATCATTTATATCTTACACATGTGATGTGTAAGTATTCACTCTGCTTATACATATACAGTCGGATCTTACATATTATATATAAAAACACTCTCTTACAAAGCATGATTCATTGGTTTAGCAGTTGGTATTTTAGCTTTTACAGTCTGTTCAAAAGCAGTTTATATATTAAGAAGTATGGTGTATATAATCATTACCACTTTAAGTAGGGCCTCATCCCATCTATATGAGAAGACACATTACATGTGCTAAGCTGAGCACTGAAACCTACTGAGACAATTCAAAGCTGTGTAAGAATTGTGAGTCATGCTTTGGCCAACTGTTTTCTGCGCCATTACAAAGTGGTTTACTACCTGATTTATAATTACCCACAGTAAAATGTACTGATCAGGGCAAAGGAGTGCAAAATGCTACCCTTTATCATGTACAAGAGCTGATCTTACAAAAGGGTGTGCTTTGGCGCAGCAGGAAGACTATGCTTTCTCATTACTAGAGAGTAGATCCCATGGTCTGTCCTGCCACTGATCTGTGGCAAGCTGAATGGTTTCCCTGGGTTTTGGTACCTCAAAAGGAGCGGCAAATCTTACCAACCTAAGCTGTTTGTTAAATTTTCTTACCTAAATAATGTAAGATAAACACAGAGATTTGCAACTGCCAAGAATGGCCCTGTGTTCATTTGACATGAATGACAGGCATCCCCACCTGAGTATCAGCAAACCCAATGTAAACACATCATAAGGAACATCCTTATGGAAACAGTTCATGTGCATGTGCAGAGTAAATGGAAAAAATGCACGCCCCCATCTAGAGTAAAGCTTGTGCCACATGTGATTACAAAGACTCGTAGGCTGAAATGAGGCTGGGTATATTCAACATTTGGGTCCCACATTGGCTGTTACGGGTCTTCTTAATGTTGTCAGTCACAGAGAGCCCACCCACACATGCTCCTTGAGACAAAGGAGACTATACTCCTTTTTTTGGGTGACAGATGTAACTGAGAACCTGCTTCCCTGTTTTGTTTGCAACTCAAGAAAATTTAATGGGACCTTTGCTGAAAACAGTTAGGTCAGATAATCACTAACCTTGCAGGCTTTGAGGTCTGTGTTGCCTCAGTGTAAGCAATACAGTATAAGCAAACTTGGGTAGAGAGACAATGTTGATCTTCTGTACCAAGTGGTTTCTCTAACCACAAAAAATGCCACGTGTTGGCTCAGATTTATTCAATTCAACTTGATGGTAGGATGGAGGATGGAGGGAGTATGCTTCATGATTCTCAGAAATAACTCATACCATTTAGCACCATCAGAAGGCCGAATATGTTGAATATGAATTAAATACTCTGACATTTTACCTGGAAAAATTAAAGGCTTTTTGCTAAGTGTGTGCAAATTCTGGTGGTTTTTTTCCTAAATCTCATAACATGCAATGATGTTCACAGGAAAAAAAGAAGTATGCCAGTGACATACAAATCACAGCATAATCCCATTCCAAAGCAAAATGTTACCAATGTCAATTGGCAACAAGCCATTTAAATTTCTTGTTTTGTAATGATGATTGGAAATTACTTTGACTGAAATTTCCCAAATTCTTCTGCTGGGGACAGACATTTAACAAAGTTCCAGCCAGGGTGGAGCAAAATGTAAAAACTTCTTCACAAAAGAAATTCAAATTATATGTTAGGAAATTTTAAATATAATACAGATAAGGGAAAGAGGGCAATACCTATTGGTTGACTACCCTATTTGGCCAGCAACCCAGACCTATTCTGTATGAAAAAGCCCTTCTTAGGGTCTGAATTAACATCAGCAGACCAGAATTGCCTATGATTAAAATCCCTCAGGATGTCTTGGGTATCTACATTCTGCTAATGAGTATATATTTTGGGGTCTGCCTGGCAGTAATACTGAATATTTAAATTGCCACACACCAGCTCAGATAGCGCAAGGCAGGAAAGATGTAATTGAGCATTATGCTTTCTCACGTTAGGAGGGCAGCCCAATCCGTTATTCTGTCTCGCACATTTCCTCAGCCCTGTCCTGGGTCACTCAGCACTCGCTCAAACTAACGCCTGGCCAGCAATCAGCCACACACGTATGCACTTGGAAACCACCAAGTTTTGTCCTGGACTTGACATCCTCCCTCTCGAGCCTTTCCAATGGGCCACGGTCCTTCCTACGATGAAGACATCTCTGTCCAGGTTATATTGGAGAAAGGCTCTTCATCAAGTGAATTGATAACAGCGGTGATCAAAGCCCGGCAGTTGTACCTTATCTATTGGGGATCACAATTCAGGAATGGAGCTGCCCTTCAGCGTGCTCCTCCCCACCATTAAATTACATTCAATCACCACACGGAGAATGCAGCCCATGCGCTTGCAGCCAGATGTTATCATTACAGGCCTTTTCTTATAAACTGATGCTGAAACCCGAGTGGTTGATGAGACTAGCTAAGCAGTTGTACCTTTGACCTGATTGCATTAAACTTGCCCTATCAATTTAAGCTTAGTATAAACACCATTTCCCAGAGTCCCTCATGACTTCAGTAGTGAGAAGAAGCTGACTAAGCCTAAACATTTTTTAACAGCAATCTTGTCTTACAACACCAAGGGGATTTGCCATGTATCTGGGGCTTTATAAAACCATATGAACATGCTGAAAGAATTAAAGTCCTTTAAAAAAGCAAAATTGATGGTGACAGTCCTTTTAGAAAATCAGTTTGTAGAATGTCAGCACAAGAGGAGCTGGAAACAGGACTAAAATAGCTTTTAAAAATACAATAGATTTGTGTTTATTTCACACTGTTGTTCCTAAATACTGAAGGTTAGAGTTGAAAAACAAAACAAATGAAAAAAAACCTCGAATTGAATTCACCCCCTATTAAAAAGAACTCCTCTCCAGCACTCCACGAACCAAAGCCCTTCCAGATATATCACCGATCTGACATCTCCCATAAAATATGAGCATCTTTACCCTGGTATATCAGATTTATTTTTAATAAAGTTTGGTCTATTTCACATTGAGATAATCCTATCAAAATTCAGATAATCCTATCAAAAGTTTCTATGTAGCAGCACATGAGCTATAGCATATGGTACAGCATATGGCCAACAAAGCTTGGCTAGGCTGAACAAAGGGGGACATGCTTATAACTGTAAGGGTAAGAATGAAAGTAACATCACGCTTGACTCAGCTGTATTGCCTTCTGAGGAGTGCTAAATCAGTGGTTTGGTAATGCAAATGTTGGTAAAATAATGGGAGATAAACCATGGATCTTCACCTCACTAGGTTGCAAGAGCTCTGGCCCTGACACAGAAAAACACACTTGAAGTTGTGCAGATTCCTGCTAATTTTAGCAGAAGTATAGAATTAGTCAAAGCTCTGCAAGACTAAACTTCTGATCCAGAATTGGAAAAAATGAAAGAAATATCTAGGAGTGACATGATTCATTCTAAAACAGATGTTTTGTGCTGTCTGTTGATTATACTAGTGTAACAAACCAGACAGTAGAACTGCTGCTAGAAGTGCAAGGAAGAAGAATCAGCAGCACATTAAGCAAAATGTGATGGTTCCATGCTTACAGAGAACGTGCTTCAGAGCACTGAAACATAAAGCACAAAAAGGCAACAAAAAGATTACTAACTTGTTTTACTATTTTGAAATCTAATAAAACAAGAATATGCATGTAAAAAAAAAATTCAGACAACAAAAAAATCCCTCCAAAACTAACATAAAAACACAATCCAATCAACAACTACTGTTATTTAAATAATTATGGAGAAGCTTATTTAAGAACTAATTTACCTGAGTCTCTGCCTTGGTTATTCTTAGAAGCAGCAGCAAATGACTTTTGTTAAACAAATGCCACTGCAGGAAGGAAATGCAGGTAAGGAAAAAAAAATAACCTGGTGCCAATTTTACATTATACAGATGCAGAAAACAATCTAGAACATAATGTAGAGTTCTTTTGTGTTCAAATTAAAGCAGGGTCTTTACTTACTTTTGCAAATAAGTAAAGTACATGTTTAAATGACAAACTCAGCATTAAAAGAAGACTTGCACAAATTGCTTGCCTTGCAGAAAGAATTTATGTTTCTCTCCTTTTGGGATCAGATGAAATAGAACAAGTCAGTGACCCCGACTATGAATTCAGGGAGGAAAAAAAAAGAAAAAAAAGGTGTCAGCTATTTACTTCAAACTGTCTAAACTAATGTTGATTTACCTAGCCATGCCCTGTCATTACAAAAGGTACTCAAAGCTTACAGCACAATATGGAAGCATCTGAGTAGCTTTTACCCTACATTTGCTCCTAAGAGTGATTTAACTGTGGCATGACAGGGAACAATACAGACTAATTTGGCTAATCATGGATGCCAGGTAAAAATCTGACTGGATGGCTGAGCCCAGAGCGTGGAGTTAAACCCAGCTGGCAGCTGGCCACAAGTGGTGCTCCCCAGGGGTCAGCGTTTGGGCCAGTCCTGTTTAACATCTTTATCGACGATCTGGGTGAGGAGATCTAGTCCACCCTCAGCCAGTTTGCAGCTGACACCAGCTTGGATGGGTGTGTTTATCTACTGGAGGGTAAGAAGACTGCAGAGGGATACAGACAGGCTGGATGGATGGGCCAAGACCAACTGTATGTGGTTCTATAAGTGCTGAGTCCTGCCCTTGGATCACAACAGCCCAATGCAGCGCGACAGGCTGAGGCAAGAGTGGCTGGAAAGCTGATCGGGAGAAAATGACCTGGGAGTGTGGTTTGACAGCCACTGAACATGAGCCAGTGTGTGCCCAGGTGACCTTCTTGCCCAGGTACTATCCTGGCCTGTATGAGCAATAGTGTGGCCAGCAGGAGCAGGGCAGTGATTGTCCCCCTGTACTCGGCACTGGTGAGGCTGCACCTTGAATCCTGTGTCCAGTTCTGGGCCCCTCACAGCAAGAAGGACATTGAGGGGCTGGAGCATGTCCAGAGAAGGGCAACAGAGCTGGTGAGGGGTCCAGAGCACGAGTCTGATGAGAAGTGACTGAGAGAGCTGGGATTGTTGAGCCTGGAGAAAAGGAGGCTCAGGGAAGACCTTGCTGTTGTCCACAATTACCTGAAAGGAGAGTTTAGCAAAGTGGAGCTTGGTTTCTTCTCCCTGGCAACAAGTGACAGGGTGAGAGAAAATGGCCTCAAGTTGCCCCAAGGGGAGGTTTAGATCAGGTATCACGAAAAATGTCTTCACTCAAGGGGTGGTCAGGCACTGGAGCAAGCTTCCCAGGGAAGTAGTGGGGTCACTACTATCCCTGGAAGTGTTCAAAAAATGAGTAGACAGGGCACTTTGGCATATGGTTTAGTAGCCACCATGGCAGTGATGGTTTAGTGCCTGGACTCAGTGATCTTAGATGTAATTTCCAACCTAAACTATTCTATGATTCTATGATTTATCCTTCTAGTAACTGCAGTAATAGCTAAGCTAGAGAAGCTGAGGTACAGCAGGGGAATAATAACATATAAAGGGGTGGCAACAGTTCAGAAAAGGGAAAATCTTTAGCTGGCATGAAGTTGTAGGTTGAGTTTGTCACTATCAGCCTTAAAAATCATTACAGGCACCTTCTATTAAGTAAAAAATACTATAAACAAGCTGAAGAAGGTTGGTAATTATTTAAATTTGAGGAACATCAGTACAGGGGAGGCTCAGGTTAGAAAGAAAAAACTGGCTCAGCTTGAAGTCCGCTACCATGGAAGATTTGAGAGTCAAGAGGAAAAACCTTGAGATAATTCACTTAGAGTCTGAAAACAAAAAGCTCACTGTATTCTTAAACAACTGGTGTAAAGAAGAACCTGGAGGTATGAGCTCACCACAGGTGACTGTCAATCAGGAGTGTGATGCAACCATGAAGGCAAACATAATCTTAGTACGTGTAGGATGAGCTATTTCTAGCAAAAGTAGGGGAGCATTACCGCTAGAATACGAGACACTAATTGATGTGTCTTTTATTTCAAATCTTGTTTAGTATTCAAAAACTACTCTTGGTAGTGTCGTTAAAAGAAAAACTGGATTTGGGGCAGATAAAAGAGAAAAGCTATAAGGATGCTCAAGGGGTGTGGAAACATAACAACACTAACAACACAAGGACAAATTTTGTTTCTTTAGTCAACCATACTAAAACTTGAGAGGTGAAACAACTATGTGCTATACCATCACCTGGGAGAAGATGCTACAGCACCACTAAAGGAAAGTTCCAACCTAATGGAGGGCAGTGTATAAGAGCAGAGGGATATAAACATGCTGAAAACGCCAGTATGTTAGAAGAAAATTCCTAACTATAACATCAGGCAGGTTCTGGACTGCTGTACAGTGGGATTAGCTGGGGCTAAACATCCTCATGACTTTCAATGTGCAGTTAATAAAAAGGATTTTGCGATGTGATACCTGCTACAGAGACAAAGTGTGTCTCCCAATGTGCCGTTAACAGCATGGCTATAACATGAGCATCAGCATCTGGTAATGCTCTTATTCTTCTTAACGATTTAATATCTTAAATTTATATCATAGTTTTCAACCCAAAGGATCCCAAAGCACTTAAAAAATTGCAATTGATGTGCAGTCTGTGAAGAGAGGGCTTAATTCACTGCAGAAACAGAGCTGCAGCACAGGTGAGAGGCAACAGCTGTTTAAAACGTGGTTATCCTCAAACTATAAAAAAAAGTTTACATTTTATAATAGGAAGACCAAAGTGGTCTTCTGGGGGAGAAAGTATTTTCACTGGAAAAATGTAAGTACTCTGTATTTCCTATTTTCTTTTTCAGGCATGAGCTCTGCTGCTGATGTCATGGAGGGACCAAGGTGCAGCAATCCTAGCAGAATGAAGGCAAAAACATTTCCCCTGTTCATGCTTCTACTACCCACAAAAATAAATTTGCTACGTGTAATGTTGCAAAGTCATCACTACATTCTTATTTTAAAGGTTTTCCTGCCTTCCTCAGGGGATATTATCTTGGGAAATTCATTAGGGCTTGTTCAAACTAATCCCTCTAAATCAAGGTGGATACTGAAATATGCTTGTGCAGGATCCATCAATGGATGGGACAAGTTCAGGCTACCTTCCCTGCAATGCATGAAAACCCAAAAAAATCAGAATGGACATTTGCAGGCTACATACAAAGGTGACCAGCTGCCAAACCCAAACCTTCAAAAATCATGATACTGGTTTGTGAGTAGAATGACGCTATGTTCCATCTACCTTGACTTTGGGATTGTTCTGATTTGTCTGCTTCAATAAAAACTGAGAAATAATTTTTGTTTTTTTTTTCCCCACTGAAGGCATGACATATAATCACACTATGCAAAATACAGCCATGACTTTTAAGGACCGTCCTGTGGCTATCTTTCACCAAAAGTGACTGCAAAGAAATGTGTGAGCTTATAAGGGCACCAGTGTAGGAGTTAAAACTTCTCATCATCAGGTTCTGTTTGGCTTTGAAAACAATGAGGAGAGTACACTGGTTATCCCATTATCATATATAAGCGAAAATAGATGTATTAAAGTCAGTTTTCTGTGAAAATAAATCACACTGCAATTGTGATTCTCAACAGCTATAAAGCAGGAGTAACATATAGAAACTGAAGAGATATGAATATTGTTACTGCTAACATCTGACCAACAGGCAAACTACTAGTTATCATAGGCTCAAGGTCTGTTGCTCTAGAAGCTGCAAAATGAAGGATTTTCAGTAAAAATCCAGCATACTTAAATGTTCAGAGGAATCTGAAATCCAGGTAAGGAGATATCAGTGTCATCTCAAGCTTGGAAATAACTTTTTAAAAATAAGCCAAATCAGGAAATTCCCCTTTAAGTTTAAGGAATGAAATTTTCTCTGCAGAAGAGCTGAATTAGTCATAGAGGTGTCTCTTGCACAGCTTTTTTTCTTTTTTTTCCCCTCCCTTTCTTCTACATTCCATAGTTACAAATGGAGAAGTCATCTACAGGTCATACCACTGCCTCTGGTGCTTCTTAAACAATTTCTAAAAATGTATCTTCACACCAGCAACACACACAACCCATGTAGGTTGGATTTGCACGAGCAGTTGCTGTCTGAGCCCTCAGCTGCTACCCCAAACTCCCATCTACTTCCTCCTCCTGGCTCCCATGTTCCCAAGGCGAGCTGGGCTCAGCTGCCTGGCTGTCACGGAACCACTGTGGGGCTTGGAGAAATTTTAGACAAGCTCACTCCTTTCCAGGAGGCTCTCCTCCCAGAGAACACATGCTCCTGACACGACTTTAGGCCACTGGCTCGCCTGAACTATCCAACGGCTTCCTTCTAAGCAGGAATAGTTGATAGGAGACCAATAAGGATGGTCCCCTTACACCCCACCATGGTGTCACCAAGAAGATTATCAAGAAAATGTCACACAAGAAAAATGCTTGCTCGTTTGGGGCTGCTGGTGGGCTCAGCTTTCTCCCATCACTGAGCTGCAAGGGCTTTACTGAGCCTTCAACAAAGGCTTCCCAGCGGTGCTCCAGCAGCCCTGGACCATGTGTGTCCATCTGCACCTCCTTCTTCTCTTCATCTCAGGACAGTGCTGAAAAGCTGTATCCTGTGACTTTGTGTGTTGGAGAGTTCCCTCTTGCCCCCAGCCCCTTTTTGTATGAGCCTGGGTGGAATGGAGGAAGAATGGAACCTGGAGGCTCCATCCCCGGCCCCTGGGTGTCTCTCCTGGGTGTTATTTCCCCATCATGTCTCAGCTACTTCCAAAAGAAAACTGAGGACAGTTAAGAAAACTCTAATTCTACTATTATATAGCTGGGACTCAAAACAAGCAGTTTTTTCACCTTTACCGTGAGGATGTGTTCTGCCATTCTGGTGAAAGCTCACCTTAGCCTGGTCAACTCATGTGCCTTTGAAAAAACAAAAATATAGCAGTTTGCATGTGTCCAGCACAGATCTGATAAGGGTGGATAGCTTAAATTTCTGGGCAGTCCAACATCCATTAAACATCTCACATGCTCTGGGTATTGGCTAGACTAAGCAAGAAGGTAATCTCTGAAAAACCAAGATCTTGTAATGCTTGCCTTACCAACCTTCAAGATGTTTGACTTTGTACCTTAATAAGGTTCCTTTAACTCATGTGTGGTTTCTATTTTTTAAATGTTTTTCTAGTGTATTTTCTAGTGCATTTTTGTTTCTCTGTGTACACAGACAGATAGACAGACAGGCAGTTTCTGTTTTGTAAAGCAGGAGGTTCCTGCATGCTCTGCTTGCGTTAAAAAGAATCTATATTGAAGAATGAACGGGCAGACAACTCTGTTTGTTGGTTCATAATATTGCAAAGGGAAGACAGGAAATCAGTGATTTTGCCTAAGGGAGCAACTTAAGTATGGAAAGAAGAGAGGGGAAAACCAGACTAAAAACCTTTACAAAATCTTCATTTTGAACTAGAAACAGAAAAGTAATCCCAAGCCATCAATTACTGAAGTGTGTGAATACTATTTAGAATACATTTTAAAAATTAAAACTGAAATACTTTGGACCTAATTTTAAACAGGTTTTGCATGGTGTAACACCATTGATGTCAGCAGAATAATTTCCAAGTTATAAATTTGTTAACATAAGGTTAGTACAAGGTTGCAGTGCAGTGGACAAGAATTGCTTTGAAAATACTGCATGAGATGGAAGGCTGTATGCTAATGTTGAATAACCTGCTAGGAGATCATTTGCTTTCTGCCTACACAGCCAAGCTACACATTAATTAATGCTACCACAGAGACTGCCATCTCCTAAGGCATAGAGCAAAACAGTAATATTCTAACATTAATAATAATTAATATTCTCTCTTATGAATATTGTTCAAATAAAAGGATGTTGTATTGTAAAACACATTTACCAAGACTATGTAAAACACAAAGAGCCTGATTTATTTGCTGTTCTTCTGCCAAACACAGGTAATGATTGGTAAATAACTTTGAGCTGATGAACAAAGATAGGGGGTTACATCTTTAGAAAGCAATACCAGCCTCCTCAGAAATTTAACTTGGCCGTGGTCCAAAAAGCCAATGTAAACAGCCTAGACAACCATATTAAACACAGCTTATTCACACTTCCAGCCCACAAGAGTCGATGAAACAGTGTTCAACAGTCTGTTTCTGCCTCCTCAGATACACAGGCACACATGCAGTGCCAGTAGTTAAACACACAGCACGAGCCTTGGATGAGGCAGTGTCACAGAGCATCTCTGACCCAGAGACATCAACCAGGCAGGTATTTTACAGGCTCTCTAACTCCTTCAGGACTTTGGGTAGCTGCAGAAACACTTCCAGCTCTTGCAGATTCCTGCACTGAACCAGGGAAACAGCATCCAAAATACAACCTCAGCACTAGTACTGAACACTAGAAAAACTCCAGAGTTGAGCTGGACCGTGACTCAGCTCCAGAGCTGTGAGGTGATGGCTGAGCATGGGACAAATACTAGGTCACAGAAACCAAATTAAGAATGGAAAGTGGAACAGAGGCTCTAAGCTGAGTTGTTACCTATGTAAACTAGGGCTGCATTTATTACTTGGGAATGAGGAAGAAGGTGGAAAGACTGTGTTTCCATCGGTTCAACAACAAGCAGAATAGGGAATGGCATATTGAACTTCTAGGGTAAAACAGGCACAGGAGCATGGAGCAGAGTAGGCTGGAGCGCTCACTGAAATAGTGCAGGAATTAAGAATACAAAGCAAAGGAATTACTAGATTATGCAAAGCAAGAGTGCAAAGTAAAGCAAAAAATACTTGATGCTGATACCATGGGAACAAACAGTAAACCTTGGAGGAGTTGCAAGGCAAGATAAACTGAAGGAAAGCCAGGTTTTTATGACGTTTTATATAATAGCTTTTGAATGGTCACAATGATATTTAAAATAAAAGACAGTTGTAGTTACAACTGTACATGCAATGTAGTGCATTGAGAAAACCAGGGGACTTTTAACAAAGGACATCTTAAGAAACAAAACTATGCCAATTATGTTACTGAGTTCAGGAGACTGGAATACAATAAAATGAAAAGACATTGCCTGAAAAAAATCATTCAGAGATAAACAGAGGATTCAAAAACAGGAAAAATAATTAATAGATAAAGGAAGAATTAGGAAAAAAACCAAAACACCTGGTTTCACAGATTTGAAAAGTCAATAATGTTCTTGGATCAAGAGTACTACAACACCCAGTGTAATATATTAGAATCTCAGGAATGAAAAATAAAGGGAGATGCAAGTAGTAGTAGAAAAATGTAATGAAGAATTGCATGCAATACAAATGTTCAGAGAGGAACAAAGTTCCAAATCTGATAGATGTTAGAAAGCAGTGGCAAGATTTCATTTCCACCCGCTGCTACCACAAACAGTAATTGAAGTAAACAAACAAACAACCCCTTGTTCAATTATTCAGGCCAGTTAATTTAGAGTTGTTTGTTTGTGGCAGGAGACCGAGATCTTTTGTTGATATAACTGAAATCATGCCAGTTAAAAGTTAAATCCTGCCTGCTAGACATAACTTGGGGTTTGGAGAATCATGTTACATGTCTCAGAGAAAACAACCAGCCCAAACAGCCCTCAGAGATGCCAGGGCTGGTGAGGGAAACTCATTCTCTGCTTCACTTTCTGTCTGAATTTATGCTGCAGTCCTTGCTTCAACAATACCACAATCCAAATCTTTCTGAAGCCTCAAGATCTCATGTTCTTTGTAGTATAGCGACTGTAGCTTCCCCTAGTATTTTGATTTGTAAATAACATTTATTTTTTCATTTCCTCCATTGCATTTGTATTGTGGCCCTAAGTTACCATCCTGACTTATTTCCTCTCTTCTTTGTCTCTTTCCTTGTCTCTTCTTTAGGTAACTGTACACTGCATGTGCTGCACACTGGCTAAAAATAAACATAACATCAGAATTATATTCAATATTGTCTTTGATTGAAGCACCATCTTGAAGCCTTATCAAAGACATCAAGTTCCTATCTGTAATTTCCAATTTCTAGTGACAGCCTTATGATGCATATCTGCTTTTTGCACCATGGTATGATTTGGAGGATACACTTCAGTTTTCTTGCAAGTTGCTAAAAATAGCAAAGAGTCTGTCTGGAAGAGACACCCCATTCTAGCAAAACCTCCCTGAAGACAAAAGAACAACTCCCATATTTTCACGATGGACTTGTTAGTGGGCGTGGTTCACCATTTCCCCATTCCATCTTTATGCCAGTGTAATTAAGTCAATGGGGCTTACATCAAGATAAAACTGAAGAGCATAATACAAAGATGAGTCAGAACCCGCATGCTACAAAATGTAAGAGGACCGTTTCATAGCAGGATGGTGAGAATTTGGAACTTGCTTATCAGAAAAGACACGCTTCAAAGTGATTCCTGATCATTTTGGAATTGACATTACAAAATCAGTATGGGTTTGTTCTATTGTTAGTCAAATCACAACTTGGGAGGAAACATGCCAATGCAAACCTCCTGAAAGACACTTCATATTTACTCTTGAACAATAATCTGGTCTTCTAGAAGAGAAAAAAAATTTACAAGATTGACAATGGACTACATTGTTCTTTGATGTTGCAGCATGGACAAATCACAGGTGTATTACGTAAATACCTGTCAAACTGACAATTAATATCAATTAGGCTTTAATCTGACATATTACATTGGGTGCAGCAAATGCAAAATCTGTTCAAAGTAGATTGTAGATATGTACCCTTCAATTAGACATGAGGGAGGTGGAAATTCTACTCTCTGGGAAAGCACAGAATTTAACTCCTGAACTGCTAGAGACTTGTGCGGATAAAATTCATCCTTGTGAAGGTGGCCAGTCCAAAACTTTTTTGAGCCCGTGCAATTTCAAAAGTGTAAGAGGCATTTAAGTAGTCCAGTGAGAAGAAGCTGCTCCTCCCCTCTCTATACACACACAGTCTTGAGTGTGCAGTGTTTAGCAGCTTCTTTTTTTGACGCATAAAAAGGCCAGAGTAGAGGAGATAAGAGAGATCTCTCTGGATCTTCAGGCCTCCTGAAGCAATCACTTTGGAGTTGGGAAGTAAGAGAGTATTCACAAAGCTACGCAGGAGATGGAAAAAGGCACTTTCATGCTGTGTCTCAGAGCTGGAAACTGGACTAGAAGAACACACATCTCTTCATTTACATAGGTGAGACCTACTGATACAGCTTCCCAGATTTGGTATGTATGTGTGAACAGCTCCCTGAATTCAATATGCCTCTGGGATTTTTTTCTGGCTTTACAACATCAAACAGATCCTTAAATCACTACAATCAAAATGATGATACAATAATCTCTCCTCAAAGTGAGAAACTGCAAATACACTACCAAAACTGAACCAACAGTTTATGCTACAATGAATTGTCCTGGAGTTAATGAGACAGAGAACAAAACACTCAGTAGACAGATTCTCAGCAAGATTCTCAAGCAAGCCACAACTGCTGTTATGACTAAATATGTCCAAACCTCAAAAGAAAGCAGACATGACTGCAATATTTTGTGGCATATGAAGAATATATAAAGGAGGCTAAAAGCACAATACTTGTCCTCCTTCTAGAAAAGCATCTAACCTGTTTCATAGGTTCCTTCATATACTATGAACCTACTTCCCCATTTTAAATTAACCTTTTCATTTTATTTATAATCTCATTTATTGCCTCCAAAAGAGGATGCTGACTAACTTTTTATAAAGCACTATTTTTAATGCTGTGAAAAGTTCTTCTTACCCATAGACTTTTCAGAGAGCTGGCTGAAAGAAAATATGCAACTTCACATTAGTCCTAAAACATGCAGATAGAATCCTGCCTCTCGCCAGCCACCAATATAAGCAAAAATTTTCACTCATCTGACATCCCACTAGTCATGCCTCAAATTCATATGAGGTTTAGAAATGCAAACCTTCAGCAGGATGCCTTTAAATCAGCATGTATGTTTTGCAACAGAGATTTGCAAAAGAATTACACTTTTAAATAACTCTACTCTCATTTAATAAACATTAAAAATAATCTAAATAATTTTAATCAGGGCTGAACTAATGAATATCATTGAAAACATCCCCTTTCATTTGAGAATGTAAATACCTACTTTTCCATCCAGTGATTTCATACCCTGAGATGATGCTACACATTGCTTTCTGAACCCAAGGATGGGAATGACTTTCTACCTCTCAGCTCAGAAGGAGTGAAAGGGAAAATACCAGGGAAATATATAATAGCTTTATTTTCAATTTAAAAGAAGAAGGCAAAAAAGAAATGTGTATCCTGGCAATTAACTTATAGTATTTCTTAAATAAAAACTAGATTGAAAAAAAAGGAGTAAAATAAGAACTTTACACTCTAACAAGAAAGCCACTGCTATACAAGAATACGGAACTCGTATTTTCCATTTTCCGTTTCTACAACAGATACTAAATACTAAATTCTGCTGGTTTTTTTTTTTTTTTTTTTTTTTTTTTTTTTTTTTTTTTTTTTTTTTTGGGGTTTTTTTTTTTTGGTGCAGTGAGGTATTGTTGGCTTTGCTAACTTTCTTATGTGAAGGAAAGAAAGGCGAATTCAACAATTCCGTGATTGTCTCTGAAGATGTTCAGCTCATGTCACGGGTAACTCAGTCTTTGCTGGAACAATTATTATATATGTTAAAAATGTTATTTTGTAATTCTTGTTCCACTGCTTTACAGGCTTTCATTCACCTTTACAATACAGGAATAAAATTTTTGAGAAAACATTCAGAAACAAGAAAATCCCTCTTCCTTCTTCAACTTGGCATTCCTAACTTCCTTGTTGGCTTTCAGTGCGGTAGAAAACCTACTGAGATATTATTTTTCCTCCATTCTATGATGTGGACCTGCAGAATATGGAAATGGAGCACGCCCGTGTCCCTTGAACTTTTGAACAGCGCTGGAGTAATTCCTGGTATCGCCTTCTGGAGACACCTCTCCTGCAGCCTCTGGGTAGCAGTAGGGGAAGCTTTTCATTTCACTTTGTATTCTCACAAAGCATTTCAAGCTGCTGTCCTGACACGTCTGAGTGAAGCAGGAGGAGGCCTCTTGCCAGACAGCCACCCCACGGTATGCAGCCGCCCGCCGCTCCCTGCTCCGGGGCCGCAATTACACACTCGGGTGGCGGCCGCTGCCAGCGCTGTGCACGGCTCCCAGAGCACAGAGACCGGGGGCAGGACAAGGGAGGAGAACCAGGCCACCACTGAGCTCTGCCGTGAAGTCGTACGAATAAGGAAAAGGAGGGAAAAAAAAAAAAAAAAAAAAACAAGAAGAAGAAAAAAAAGGGAAAAAAAAGGAAAAAAAAAGAAGAAAGAAAAAAGGAATAAAGAGAAAAAAGAAGAAAGAGAAAAGAAAATAGGGCTTTAGTAAGAATGCACATGTCTTGAGTATTTTTAAAATAAAAATACCATTCAAATGAACAGTGAGCCACCTAACTTTAGTTAATCTCAGGGTCCAAAGCTGATCACACTGAAGCTAATCACCCTATTTCAAGTATGAGTCGTAGCAACTATGTCTGTGTTATTCCTGAAATCCTTATTTTCTCAAAACCATCATTTTCTTTCTGTCTCTGTTTCTCTTTCTGTCCTCTGTCTCTCACTATTATTTTCCAGTATGACTGCTGTCACTGATCAAAGTTACAGTAAAAAATAAGCTAAGTCACATATACTTTATGACCTTTAGATGTTAAATGAAGAGAAGTTACATGACACTACACTATGAAAGCAGTGTGACAGAGAGAAAATTCAAAGTTTTGCTACATTTGTTAGAGCAATGTACAGCATCATCTGTTATTTCTGCGCAGCTCCATGGCCAAAAGTAACCTGAGGAGGGTTCATACCACATACTTCACATGAAATATGAGCTCAAGCCTAGGTCATATCCACCCTTCCACATCATGAAAAGCAAAAATTCTGGGATTCACAAAGGCTTTTCTAGTGAGCCGAGAGTCCAAAGCAAGTGGCATTCCCAGGAAAAACCCACAAGGCAGGACAGGCAGTCTGGCCTACTGCTGCTTCCTCCCAGCAAGAGATGTACGGCAGAGCCACGACTGTGGCTGAGGTGTGCCATGCCACAGCCCTTGACAGTGATCCAGAGAGAGCAGCATGCTCTCTGGCACAAGAAGGACAGAGGGGATTTAATACATTTGGGGAAGAGAGGAAAGGGATTCTTCTGGGGGGAACAGATCAGGGTTCACCTATCATCAATATACCGAAACTACAGCCAGATCCTTGGATCAGCTCTGTGATACTTTAGGGCCATTGGCCATTGTTACATTGTATGAGATGATACAATGCAAGAGCATGAACAGAGCACTTGAGTGGCCTCACCTTAGTGTAAGTTATTGCACTTATTTGACTTTTTTTGGCTGTAGTGCTCATATTGCAAGCCCATCACTGTGTCAAGTATGAACTACACTTTAAAACAGTTCATCAAAAACATCTATAGTCCAGCATAGATATTCTCTCTGTACCTTTCCACAAACTATGACATATATGTCAGCTGGGTTATTTTGCAGATCTCTGCTATTTGGCTTATTTTAAACCTTGCTCCACAAGGTACTCATAACTTCATAGTTGGTTTTCCCAGTTTAGTGAGGGAAAACTGCAAGAGCTTCTTTTCCATGTTTTGAACAAGGGCTGTTTCTTTTTAACTCGGGGCTCCCCAAGAGCAGAGCACTGCTTCTGCAAGATCTGCTGCACCTAAAGGCTAGGTGGTCACCTTATTGGAAACAAAGCTGTGTTTTACTTTGAGGGGTCTTTTCCTTCAAAGGACTCAGTCAGGGGATGAATTGTAACATTCTTGGCACCAGCGTCAAGACTATTGATTTTCTTTCAGCTGACATAAACCAACAAAGCTATTATATAATTTTTGACTATACAGATCTAAAGACATGACCCAAACTTACGAATTTAAAGTAGTTCATGGATAACCACCAACTAAGCTGAGCAGTGATTATGAATAATGGATCCCAACCCCCTATCAGTAGCTGAACTGAAATACATTCACTTAAACCACTTTTGCATTCTAGAAAGGAATTGCAAAGGAAACACTGTTAAGGTTGCTATAATTAAGTTCTCTTTTAACATATTTAAAATGTACTAGGCAGGCAATCTTGGGTTACCTAACAGGTACCACCAGTTCAGACTATCACCTATTCTGTGGTTTTGCATGCATACCCCACATCTCTCCAAAGCTTTTAACCCATTACTAGTTATTATTTTGGAGGAATGTGATACATAAATTTAAACATGTCAGACACAGTGTTCAACACTTCTAATGATCTATTACCCTCATATTATTGAAGTCCCTGAGGAAGTTTGGCAGATGCCATTCAATCATCAAGCTATCATTACTATGCTTTAGCTTTAATCTAAAGTGCCTAAGAGCTTTGTGCTTCTTAATTCATATTCTATCTCTCTTAAGGAAAAAAAAAAGGGTGGGGAGAATGGATGGAAATAGTTCACCTTAACTGGCCTAGAGTTTGTCATATTTGGGGAGCACATTTTTTTCTTCCAAACTAGATTACTTTTTCTTGTTTTAGTTATAAACCTACTTAGTTATAAATCTGTTCTAGTGATATCTCAGTAACTTAGTCAGAAACTTATCGATCTATAATATGTTAAAAAAAATACTGTAGTAACACAAAAAGCAAGATTTTTTATCCAAATTTTCCCAACATATGAAAAGTAGTGCAAAATTAACAGTTTGTGCACAAATGCATTATTACCTATGACTCTGTCTTGCAGACTACCTATTTATTAGTATCTCATTTTCTGATGACCTCTCCCAGGAAATTCAGAGGCCTAAGATTATTAAGTAACGGCACAGCTTTATGAATACCTTACTGTTTGGGTACTTTGCTGCCTCTGTTGAAAACAAGATTCAGACTGTTTGTTGTAGGCAGTAATACCCCAAGCAGTGATTCAGGATGTCTGTTTTCCAGAGTTCTAAATCAACCTGGGCCACCGCGGATGTGTATGAGCCCAGTTGCAATTCTGTGGGCTGGAACACATCCAATCCACAATGAAACTCCATTTCAAGACAGGTAAATGCCCAAACACAAAGACCCTTGTGCCCTATGGCTTACAAACGCTGTGGGCACAGCTTGAAATCAGCACAGAGCGGGTGCTGTGGCCACAAGAGATGATGGCCAGATTCTGTGCAACAGTTACAACATACATTAGAAGACATGAGAAAACTGGGTTCAGATCCCTTAGTTTCCCAGTCAACCTTGTGGTGGGCAACATTTTTTCATATCTAATTTATACAATTTTTTCTGCAATTTAGGCTTTTACTTTTTTGTCCCATCCAATCAATGCAGAGAATAGGCCACTCCCTTCTCACTTGTAGCATCCCTCTACCTATTGAAAGACTTATGCTTCCTCTCTGTACTAAACATATCACTAACCACATCTTTCTTTAAAACCTCTGTTTTCTAAACTTTCAATTGGTTTAGTTGCTTTTCCCTGAGTCAAAACCTACACCCATCTGCAATGCGGTGGGCAAAACCAGACACCATCCTGTTGTTGCAAAACCAGACACCATCCTGGGCCTTGCCAGGACAGAGTTAGAAGAAACACATCATGTTTTAGACACAATGTTCCTGTTCATTAGTTTCAGCAGGATACTTGCTTTTCCACAATACTGACAACATGGACAGGTTTTAGATGGCGATCCCTTACGATCTCTCTAAACTGCTTTCTGGAAAATGGCTTTATACCTCCTGTTTTTCATCCCCTATGGCAGGTTTGGAACTCCTCCCTACATGCAGTACTCTGCATGTGTTCTCATTGATTCATACCCTATTTATGTCAGACTATTTCTCCAATAGTCAAGATCATTTTGAACTCTGAGCCTTTCCTCCCACCTCACCATCAGGTGGCTTTCTGTCCTTGAATGTTAAGACAATCTCATCTAATGCTGTTCAGATTCAACAAATATGCTGCCTGTCCCATCACTCTGAAAATACTGGAGTGACTTTTGTAAAGTCCCATTTGAAACTTGTTTGTAGGCTGATACTCTGCACAAAGGCAGAGTAATTGCTCAAATACTTCTTTGTATAGATCTATTTTAAGATAATACAACTTCTTCAGTAAATCCTCTTCCAACCTACACCCTTCCCTAATCACAAATGAGTCAGGATACCACTTAGTCAATCAAAAAAACAGATTCTAGCTGAGAGACAGGATTTATTTTCTCTGGATGGAGAACATTCCTATGCAGGGTAGAAAGCTAAGTCAACAAAATAGTACAAAGCCCTAGCTCTTGCCCACAACTATCCTTTTTATGCAGACAATTGACACCAGGGTGTGATTGTTGGGAAGGGCCCGCTGACGTGGCTCCCAGCCAAGCCCAAGGAGATGAAGGCACCGTTCATGCACCCCATCTTCCAGGGCAGCACACCGACAGGCAGCGCTTCACAGACCTTCTCTTGCCACCATCACTTCCTTTCGCACAACTGTCTCTCTTTGCTCTCCTAACAGGTACGCCCTGCCTGCTGTATGTGAGACACACTTCTAAGAAAATGAGAAAATAATGTGTTGAGTGTTGAAGGCCTCTTCCCAGGCCCGCTGCAGATAATGACAGGGCTCACCAGAGAGAGAAGTTCACATGGCCCCATAAAGACAGCTTTCATTTTTAAATTGCAATCCAAATAGAAATAATAAGTCTGGTGTGTTAAAGACCAGCTTGAACTCCACCTGCAGCAATTAGAAAGGGTACATTGCACAGGAAAAGGAGGAAAATCCAAGTACAAGCTGCTTTCTACCAGCAAAACATCATGAGGATCCTTGGGGTTTTACAGTTTCCAGTACTCTTTATAATTATTTAATTAATTGGAAATTAGAGGTAATGGAGACCTGTTATTTGACTTGTTTAAAGTCATAGAAAAGAAATTAAAAGAGTGCCTTGGATTTTTTTCCTTAGATTGATCAGTCTGAGGCAGGGTCTTTTAAGGTTGTTTCTGACATCTAGCCCCTTTCAAATATTGGGGGGTTTAGTTAAAGGACCGAATTCCTATTTCTGAACCAAATAGAATGCATTACAGAATTAGATTACTGGGAGATGAGGCCTATCTGGGGCCACAGAAAATTTATGTACACAGACTGTCATTTTATCCTTAAGGAATATAATTTACATTTGACTACAACATCTCCCGTTATGCCCCTTCATATGTTGCGTTACCTTTGTCTGCTTTCACACCACAGGTTCTTTAGGATGAAGACATTATTTATTTTTGCCTTGTATGGTGCCAAATATGTTGCCAGTACTTAAAATAAATAGCAGTAACACAGGCTCATTATCACGCAATTTAAGCCCTGGCAATCTATATTTGATCCAGGAAAGCCAGTTTTTTTCCTGACACTATCTGTGCTATCTGGGGAGGGATTGTGCTAATACCTTCCATGTGTGTGAAAACAGCCCTTGCTAAGAAAGTTTTCATGCTGGCTCTGAATCTGATTTCACATACCCCGTTTTACACTGGTGTAACTGTTTTCTTCAGTACAATTGCACTTCACAGAGCACCTTCTCCCAGAGACCCTCTGCGAGCCAGAGGGGAGATACGAACCATTGTTTCCTGAGTCAACGTGAACAAACCTTATGTGACTTTATATATATATATATATATATTTAATAATAGATGCTGCAGTTTTGTGATTACTTTCTAAACGCCGGCTTCATATTTCCCCTGAGGCCTGAAGAAATTTGCAATTTTCTATCATTCTGTTTCCTACCCAGTACACTAGCAATTTAGGCAAATTTTGCCTTTGTAGTATTTAATTTAAACAACTGGAAATGGGTCTGTGCTGTGTGGATTGTGCTGGAGCACAAACATGTTTGCAAGGGAACAGGCTTTACAGTGCTTTCTGTGCCCTGCAGCCACAGACGCCCGAGACAAGAAATCACAGCATTAACCTGATGATCAAGCTACAGACAGCAGCATTGATGTGCCACAGACTTCTGATATTCTAAGTAAAAGGAAAGGCAATGAAAACAGATTAAATCACAAAAATCTGGCAAGTCAGAAGAAGTTTGTCTCATGCCTCTCTGTCTATATGCACATGTACAGCCACATACAGACAGAAGTAGCCTCTTCTTTATATATAAACTAATAGGATGATAAAGACACAAATAGATTTCCAACTTCTCGCAGAAAAAGAAAAAAACATTCTGAAATTATTCATATTATCTTGAGGTGTGGCAACATATTATTTAATAGCAATATAAAGTGATGCATGCTCTGAAAGGGCTACACTCACAAGAGAAGCTTCTTTTGGAGTCAGTTGCACACATTACATCACTCGTGGCCACATGTGAATGTTATTTGTGTATGTACTCTGAAACAAAATAAGGGGAATAGACAAAGAGAGATTCCTCCCACACCCCACATGCCAGAATCTCGTTTCCTATCCTCAGCTGGTGCTCAAGAGTCTGACTCCAGCAATAACAGTCTCCCACTGAGATTAAAGCACTGGCAAACACAGCTTATCTTGGTTAATGTATACTTAAGTTTTGTGTGTATAATACATACATATATTTACATATATAGACGCACACACATATGTATATATTTATCTCTCTCTCTCCCTCTACTGATACACATATTGTGTTTATACACATTTATAAATATGATATGTAGGACATCTTTTGCAGAGAGGAAATAGTCCCCGGATGGAAAAACACTCATAGATGTGAGCCCAAGCAGAGATGATACTTGACTTCAGCAGCTGCCCCCTGCTCCTCTGCACCTCAGAGTGGCCACAGCCACTCTCAGACACCTCTCTCTCCTTTCCCCAAGGAATGCTGGCGTCCATTCCTGCTGCAGTGCTGTGGCTCAAACCTGGCCAGTCACCAGCAGTGTTGTTCTTCCACCTCGTATGAACTGTATCAAAATTGTCATAAAGCCCAAAGGCTCAGAGACCTATGATGACCAAAGCACCAGATCATGTTTTTGTGGAATCATTGAGCAAATGTGCCTGAAGTCAGCAGGACAGACCCTGAAGACATTGCTTACTGACTAGTTTGTTCAGCATTTCTTGAGGCATTGCAACATTTACCAGATTTCCCCATGGGGACAGTCGTATTGGTAAATGCGGTTCACTTGATGATCCTCTGTAAGTTTAAATTAGTCTGGGAAGACATACTTAGCAAGGGAAAAGACAAGAGAAAGTGATCCAAATTTTGTGGACCATAAACAAACACTTTTGCGGACTGTGATCAGGAGAAGATTTACTGGTACATAAACAGTGTTTACTTACTCCAGGGTAAAACAACAATGATGTTTCTGAAATAAAGAATAAAACATCTTGGCTAGAAAATGATAGCTCATTAGGAGTGTAAAAATATAGGCATATATGCCTGTACACATATAGTTGCCAGAAATTAAGGGTTTGTAATTCAGACTTATGTGACATCTCTTCATCATCAGAGTAAATTAATTTACCCTGAAAACTAAATGGATCTGTACAATAAATGTATGCTGGCACTTAGAAGATACAAATAAACGTGAAGGAACCTTCATACAAGTGAAATGCTAAACCTGCCAATACTTACTGTTGCATCATTTTTGGGAGAAAAAAAAAAGTAAAGACAGGATGTCCATAAATAAAAGCTGTTATTTTAAATCTGCTGAGAAACTCAGGTATAAATATATACCAGTGAGTCAGAAAGTGAGAGGGAAATTTGTGGAGTTTGATCATACCCTGCTTTAGGTAGATACAAATGAGATGGAAGAAGGGAATTAAAGCCTTTAAGTGTCTGAAAATCTGAAAATCCAAGACCAAGACTCAGACCTGTAAAGTACTAAGCCAAAGAAACCATGCTAGCATATCTGCTGGAAAGAAACAGCATACAGCAAAAGTACTTCTATGCTAGGATCAGCAAAATTGGAAAAGTTGTGAAGGACACATACGAAAAAAAGGAAACACAGTGGAGAGGTACATAAAATAGAAAAAAGAGATTATGGCAAACAATTGCTCTTTACCATCAATGAACGCAATCCAAGTCCATAAAACAATCCCAAATGCAACAAGAATTCCTTGGGGGTAAATATCTGCACATGAAGCACTGCTATCAAAAATAGCAAAAAATTTTGGTAGGTAAAATACCTACATATGCCATCCATCCATCCATACATACATGCATAATATATTTTGGTAAGAAGCAGCCACACAGTCTGAGAACATTTAACATGAATAGCATCAGATGCACTGGTATAGAACACAAAAAGGAAAAGAGAGGGAACCTTGAGCTCTAGTCTATCAGTCTCTTCTTAGCAGACAGTCACTCTGCTCCCACTTTCTTCAGACATTTCCCTAAGCTCAGCCAGTAAGTGAAACATCATTTTACTCAAACAATCATTTCATCCTGGCAACAGTATGTGCACAGTATTCCATGGATATGGCTTAAGCACAGACCAAAGTCCACTGCTTAGAATGCCTATTTGGAATCAAACCTCTGTTTCCACAGTGGTCCTCACCACGCAGAAAAGTTCCTGACTCCAAAATATTTTTCAACAGAATTTAAATATCTAAGATCTAGTTTTCTGTGGTGGACCTAGTAGTATTAGGCTAATGGTTGGACTGGATGATCTTAAGGGTCCTTTCCAACCTAAATGATTTTATGATTCTACTTACTTGGGGCATTCAGGACAGACTTTCTGAGGCTGCAACCTGAGCAGCTCCTTAACTAATATGACTTTCTATGATAAGCACCAGCAGAGATGCCTTCCCCTTATCCACTGGCTGGATTTGCTTTCTTCCACCTTGTCATAAAACAAATTCTCTCCATCAGTCTGCAAAGGTGAACAGCAATTGCAAAACTTTGCAACTCACAATTTTTCAGTGTGCTCATGATACCACCTCAAGATGGTTGGGAAATGGTGCTGGAAAAGGGAATCCCTTACCTGTAAGTCTCAGTTCTAGTCAACCTTGCTGCTTACAAGCCCTACAGCTCTTCCATCCTTGTGGATGTCCACAACCTGTTTTGAGTTCAGCAAGGCTGCTCAAGTACAGAAGTACTGCCAAGTTAGTTTATGAAGTCATCTCTTCTACACAGATTTTCACAGGGTTTCTTTGAGATTCTGGTTCTTCAAGTAACAGATAAAGTGAAGCTGCCAAGGAAAGTCCACATTGCATTGAATATCGCAGCAAAGATGTGGGAGAGGTGAATGGCTTATATATATGGAAACTGAATGGCAAGCATGGCACTCAGAAGCAAATGTGTTTGATTGCACCTTCTGACTGCTGGTGGTGTTAAACACAGCCAGCCCTCACAGTCAGAGTTCCCTGCTGCAGTCAGATCTGAATTCAATAGCACACTGCAGTTCAAGTAAAGCATAGCCTTAATTTTAATTCTTTAAATTTGTGTTGCTTCTCGAACAGCATTTCAGGCTGAAAATGCATTCTGCAAACTGGAAATCTGAGCCTATTAGCACATTTAGACAAATAATTGGATTAAAGCAGCAGGGGCCGGCAGGCATGGAAATTATCTATCCTTTAAATACATCTTAACGACAAAAGCAAAATATGTGAAAAACATTTAATGCTACTCCTTCAGTGCAGCTTAGCCATATGAAAGGCAGCTTTCAATTTTACAATGGGCTTTGCGCCACCAGAGATATGATAGAAGGGAGTGGGAGGGAGAAATGAAGCTTAGCTAACTAATGAGTTGGGACTATCTGCTGTTTTTGGCTGAAGAGCTGTTGCTCAGTTAAATATAGCAGTTATTCTCCTGGCAGTGCAGAGATGAACACCTCATGAAATGAATTAGCGACATTCCTCTGGTTTGATTTCTCATGATCTGTAAAATTTTAAAACTGATCCTAATTCCCAGATCTTAGTTTCTATGCCAGATTCACCAGACAGGAAAATATTAATCTGCTGGGATTTTTCAAGGAATTTTCTACATCTAGAAATGTTGAGAACATGTCCCTCCAAAATCAAGTAACAGATATGCTGCTCTCCTCCTTGCTTTCAAAATTACTTTAAAATTCTGCAAGTCTACAATGCCTGTACCACTCAGAATACAGTGGCTTTTGAAGGGGAGAAAAGGAGCTAAAACCATTCAATTTTTTCCCACTAATCCATTTCTACTTGGTGCTATTTCCAGCATTGGAAAAGTACTGCCTTTACAGACTAGGAGCACTGCAATTTCATTAAGAGTCTGAATTTCATCTGAGTCCTGCCTGGGATTTTCTGCCACTGCTTTGACTGCCACTGCCCTGGGCCTGCTTTGCACGGGGAGAAATTAAAACATGAAGTGGGAGGGTGCAGCTCAGCATGTGTCTCTGCAGGCCAGGACTTCAAGACAAGTACTCACAGGACATGAAGGACAAGGTGGACGCAACACAACACACTGAGTAACAGGGGGACAGACTGAGCTCTCGCTTCAGAATCTGTTTCAGAAAGTATGAAAAGCAAATGCCTGTGACTGTAGCAATCTTCATCATCCCATGGCTTCTTTGGACCCCAAACACACTAGTTTGATTTTCCTACATCATACAAGAAGTGAAAAAAAAATAAAAATTGTGATAAATGTGGAAGAAATTGATGTCTGAAATTGCAAGGACAGAACATCCAAAATGACCAAGTGACGTTTGTGCAACTGGGAGGAGGCATAAAGTGTTTAATGACAAGGTTCACAAAGCTTGCTCAGTTTGTGGATATTTTCTAGGAAGAGAAGCTCTGAATGGGCTGTGTCAACAAAATTGTCCCAAATCCTTATGCCTGCCTTTAAAACTGCATTGAAAAAACAAGTCAAAGAAGGTACAGCCATTAATACCAGTCAAAGGCCCTCAGACCTCTTCAAACCATGATTGTACCTTGCTTATTATACATAAGGTGATACTTAAATGCTGATGTCCTATAATGCTGAAAATTGATGCAGAGTGGTAGCCACACTGGCTTTTGAGTTAAATATGCCCATCTGAAAAAAATACAAAGAACTAGCTAAAGGTTAATACTGATAACAACATTTTGCCTCCTCAAGGCAGACATGATGTTATAAATGTAAAATTTCCAAGCTTTGTGGGGCGTGGGGGATTTCTTAAAACTGACGTATCCCTTCCCTTGGGCATTGTCAAATCTCAAATTGAACTGGGAAGCGAACACTTCTCTTCCTACACTAGACAGATTCAAAAGAGAGAAGATTCTGCTGGAAACATCTATGTTAAGCTCTGCCAAGAAAGCATGTTTTCTCAACAAGAAGTGACTGCCTCTATTTGCTTTGTCTCAGACATGTAAACAAGTTATTAATTCAACTATTTCACATTTTGGACGTGGCACTAATCACAGCTTTGATAATGAAACTCCTTCCCACTTTGTAGCTTATAGCTTGAGGAGCCCCATGAAACGCATAGTAAAATACTTGAGAGCTCATTGAGGGAATTCAGCACAACAAATACCTGGAGGAAAGATTATAATCTATTTCCTTTCCACAGAGTCAACAACACTAAAACTGCCCATTTGATTGTGTCCCTTTCCTCAGGGCGAGTCAGAGATGCAAGTCAAAGTTACTTGCTTGACAGAAAACACAGGAAGAAAGAAAAAAAGAAAAAAAAAAGCCTGAATTTGCAGTCTGGATGGGTCATGCCTGGTGGCAGATGTGGCGGGCTGGTGGTACATGGCATTTCTTGCTGTCTGGCTTTGCATGTGTTCAGCCTAAGTGCCTGGAGTCTGGACCTTTTTCTGAGCAAGCCAAATTACCCTTAACCACATAACCACACCGCCCCATCTGTGACCTCTCCTCCTGGATCTGGAAGGACCCACCCTCTCCGTGAAAGACAGTTAATTGCATCTCCATGATAACTGAGCCCAAAGACTGCTAGCAAGTAGAGGTTATCAATTGTGTTGAAGTAGGACTTCTGCTTTTTGTGTTCCAGATTACTATCCACCAAGGATTTCCTAAAGCTGTTGGACTCTAGCCCACATATGCAAAGACAATCTGAAATGTTAAATGAGATGCTGAGTTGTAGCTCTTGCTATGGCCAATGCAGATTATTTCCACTGAGGAAACCACCTCCTTTCTTAATTGCAGGGAGGTGTTTCACTTGCTCATTTTACAGGCAATGTTTGCATCGCACACAGAGATAGCTGTGAACTCTGAAGTGTAAAGTGAGAATTAAAAAGTTTCCAAGATTGCAAAGAGCACAGTAACTTAATAAAAACTTGTTTAGGAAGCCAAGAATAATGTGTGTCATATTACACCAATCCTAGATCAAGAGCTTAAGACTGAAAACACAGAGAGAATTTGAAGTCACAAAATGCTTCTCAAGCTGAAAATCTTGCTGAAGCAATGATTATTGTTTGTTTTTCCAATGAAAAACTTTTATTTTGAAGCTTTTATTTTGGAGAACTATTAATCCTTTCACCTCAAAATGCAAGTAACATGGACACAAAAAATCTTCAATTTAATCTTAAAGTGTACAATGGCTCTTCTGCTTGTCTGCACAGCTGTCACATTTCTCCAGCCTATGGTCAGAACTGCCACTGAATACATGCAAAATTTTGTACTTGTACACTTTAGTGTCAGCTGAGTAAAATTTGTTATTCTCAGCTCATTGAGCCTCCAAATAAAAGACCAGCATTTTATCTGAAGGAAATTGAATATGGAAATCAACAGAAAACACCACTCAGTTGCCACCTCAGCCACTACTGAAGAAAATTATGCTTGGGCAAGGTTACTTGCAGTAAATATACTACTTTTCTTTATCATGTCAACAATGCCTGTCAGTCAGTGTTAGCTGATTTGGAGAACTGAGGTCACTTCTGAGATGCTTCCAGTAAGAACCTTTGAATTGGGTATGACTGGTGAAATAAAATACTTGTTTTCTAAAGGATGAACATTTACAGCTAAAGTAAGCCTTCTCTCAGCGTCTCTGTCTTTCCACTGCTGCTGGCTGCAGAGGTGTATTTATACCACAGCACTGCTGAACTGCAGACCTTTTCATAGAGCTCCAGCTTTGCTGGCAAGAATTTCAAGCCTACGGGCCAAAACACTGGCCATCCCTTCCTTCCTCTGTGAGTAACCCTGGAGGGGATGCCTCACTCACAAATTCTACCCTGAAGCAGGACTCAAGATCCCAGGGAACTGCCTACAGTGTCCCTCTATCTAATAGCAGTGTGATTACTGTCAGCTATTAATGTGGGACTGAGTTTGGGAGTGAATTAACCATGGTATCACCACTTTTGTTTTCCTTCAAAGCTGACTTTCTTCACAATCACAGCAAGTAAGTGAGAGCATCTGAGTGGCAATGGAGTTGCAGCATGAGGCCTTCTAATTGCAGCATTTCATCAGAGAAAAAGCAGAGGGAAGGAGGCAAAGGTTTCCAGACTGACAGGACAGGACAGAGCGTTTGTGTGCATATGCGTGCGTGTGTGCATAAGCGTGTTTCTTTAAATTACCTTTAAATTCTTTAAAACAAAAATAATAACTGTAACTGCAATTCCAATTCTTACACTGCCCAGACTTAGAGTGGAACTACCACTCCCTCCTCCTTGCAGTCATCCCATCAAAAAACCCTAACTGAGGGACATAAAACGTTTTATTGAATGCATGCACTCTGCAGGAAGAAGGATTCCTTTTGTGAAAACACACCATGCAAATGAGACCTGGGGTCCACCGAAGGTTGTGGTCAGGATGTCAGCCTCCACCTGACTGATCATTTCCACACTTTACCTCTCTGACCACTGTATGCTGCAAGATGGTCTACGACAGGCTCCAGCACCACAGTACATTTGAATCAATTTCACCTGAAGAATGAATGGCTCCATTTGTAGTGTATGTCAAGGGTTAAGAGACCTGTTCCACAGCCCACAACTGACAACCACTTCAATTCAACATAGTTTTGTAAGAGGACATACGCTGCTTGTAAGGCTACCTTCCCATTCTCCACTAACAACAGTTCCTAAGGTTCTCATGTCACTAACCTTTGCTGCCTTGGCTGACAATTACAAGCAGGAAGGGTGGGATGTACTTAATTTGAAGATCACCAAGTCCAAACACCCTTGTAGCCAGAATATTTGTTCTAAATAATGCTATCATCAAACATTCTCAAGATCTGCTCTTCTACAACTACTTTGCTATTTTTGAGCATAACACCAAGGAACACAGGCAAGAAGCTCAGTAACAGCTATTATGATATCTTCACTGCTCACAAATATCTGTTGTCATTTGTGATTTCTATTGCCAAAGCCATCACTACTTAGCATCTTTTTCTAATGTTCCACTCATTAGCCAACACTCATAAATAGAGGTATTTATTTTTAATAGTGCTCTCTGGTAAAAATCCCTTATAAAATTCTGCAGTTTTCTACACTAGCAGTCCCTAGTGCTTTGTTTTACAGAAGTGTTAGGATAGTGCTCTGGGCAATTACTCAATAGTATTGGAGTACAAGAGTTGTTAACCTATGGCTCTGAATCAGCAAAGCTATAAATATACCCTAACACGTTATTTAATTAAAAGAATGGTAAACTTCCAAACATCTGTGTTTCTTCAGATAACCTTCTACAAATATACCCAAACTGGGACTTTCGAGATGGCTAATGAAAACATCTATCAGGAGTAAAGGACCAAATAGAAATATTCACTACTGTTCATAATTCTGTCCAGGAAAAAAATGTTTCCTTCAATAAAAAGAAAAAAAAAAGTTTTTCTTTCCATGTAGTAAACAGCAGTTTTTTATAGGTGCTTTCAGTCTACTCTGAAGCTGTGTGAAATATCTTGTCAAACAAATCTGAGAAAGTACCAATTTGGCTGCGAAGTTCTGTCATTTTCTGTTTTGTAATCTTGCCCCTGGCTAAGCACAAGAAACTGTACAAGATACAGACTTTGTAGCTTTTAAGAGAGTGTAAGAAACACTTTCCAAAAGGCACTGTTTGAGTTCTCATGAACCTCTTTTTCCCCTCTTTTATGACTCCTCAGCAACTCAACTGGTTGCAGACTGTAGAGCCGTCCCTCCAGCTGGTGTTTGCCTCATGACAGAGTTGCACACGGATTACAACTCCCAGCAGTCACTGAGCACTGTTTAAATGGGATTTAAACAGAGAAGAAAGAGAGAGAAAGCACATGTATGTGCACGACACATGCATTTCATCAAAAAAGAACACCAAATCAAGTTCTGTTTCACCTTCTTACCAGTATCTGGGAAAAAAACTCCTGACAACAACCTACAGCAAGAAGCTGGACTCTTTTCCTTCTTTTCACCAGTAGAATATTTCCAGGCATTTGCTTTTTTTGTTTTTGCTCTGGAATTCTTGGAGATGTTTTCAAAAGGCCTCTCCTGGAATAAAACCTGAAGTTCTGGTTCTGCAAAAAGATTGAGAAGACACTTGCGTGTTCAGCTAGCTGGGCAGCAAAACCAGAGAGCAGTGTAGATGCTGGGGAGTAAAAGAAGTGGGCAGTTAGTGTTCTGGAGCAAGAGTCTCATACTTCTTTTGAGGAAAAAAAAAAACATTAAGTAAAACAGAAGTATTTTAGCTCTGAAGAGATGTAACAGTAAAAATGCAATGTCTAAATAAATTTAAAAAGGAGTGATAACAGACAATTGAGGGGAAAGAGGAAGGAAAATAGTGGAATGACTAATGATGCTATTGGAAAATGGGTGATTAGATAACCAAAATGCAGAGAATTAAGTGTAAGGCTAGGGAGAATAATAAAGTATGAAGACAGCATATCTCAGCAGAGGGGTATAAGTCATCCAGTGCACCAGCACATAATGAAAAGAAACAGAATGGGAGACAAGCCTCAGCCCTGCAAAAATACTGTACCGTATTGATATTGACATTGCCATTAGCAGAAATAATCTGATACCTAAGCTTTCATTCAAGTAGTTTGGTAGTGATAAACTTCCTTTGTAAAGCCTGTTTTCTTGTAGAAGTATAGGAATGCCACAGTTTAAATGAAAATGAGTTCTCAGCTTCCTGCACAAAAAACTTGCTGAGTCTGTAGCATCAGAAATCATACAAAACTCCCCAAGGGTCACAGCAAATCAATGACAAACTGATCCTTAACATAAATTTGCAATTTTTATGAGAAAACAACAAGATAGGTGTATTTGGATCTATTAGGTACTTGATGTGCAAACTGGGGAACCAGAGGCTGGAGAGTAGCACCATGGAAAGGGAGCTGGGTGTCCTGGTCAAGGGCAAGCTGAACATGAGTCATTGTGCCCTGGCAGCCAGGAGGGCCAACCCTGTCCTGGGGTACATCAGGCACAGCATGGCCAGCCAGGCAAGGGAGGAGATTGTCCTGCTCTGCTCTGCACTGGGGCGGCCTCACCTCCAGTGCTGGGGGCAGTTTTGGATGGTGCAATATAAGCAGAATATAAAGCTGTTAGAGAGCATCCAAAGGAGGGCCATGAGGATGTTGAAGGGTCTGGAGGGGAAGCCATATGAGGAGCAACTAAGGTAATTTGACTTTTCCAGTCTGGAGAAGGAGAGACTGAGGGGAGATCTCACTGCAGCTACAACTTCCTCATGAGGGAAAGAGGAGAGGCAGGCACTGATCTCTTTCCTGTGGTGACCAGCGACAGGACCTGAGGGAATGGCCTGAAGTTGAACTGGGCGAGGTTTAGGTTGGATATCAGGAAAAGGCTTTTCACCCAAAGGGTAGTTGAGCATGGGAATAGGCTCCTCAGGGAAGTGGTCACAGCTCCAAGCCTGACAGACTTCAAGAAGTGTTTGGAAAATGCCCTCAGGCATGTGGTGTGACTCTTGCAGTGTCCTGTGCAGGGCTGGGAGCTGGACTTTGATGATCCTTCAATGATCCACCTTTTGGGTGGGTCCCATCCAACTTAGGATATTCTATGATTCTATTCCATGATTCTAACTGCATCTTTCTGAAGGAGGAAAAAGCCAGGTACTATACAATCCATATAAGGGCTGGATGAAATCACATTTACTGCCTACAATGTTTTCAGTGTTTTGAATCTAAAATATGTATTACTCAAGTACGCCACCAGGACTGTTCCTGAAGACACCTTGCGACAGCTGAAAATATGCACTGGTTTGAAATTTATAGTAACAAAGTTACCAGTGTAACACTTGTATGATACAGCCAACAAGCCACTACGTCACAACATTTTTTCCACGTGAAGAATAAATTTGCAGAATTGGCTAATGAGCTGATAGTGGAGACTGGAGTGCCAGATATTCTCATTTTCTTTGGATCTTCCTTTACTGCAGGAACATGAGAGCTTTATATTTAAAAAATGTGTCAGTACAAATATGTAAGTTTACAGTTGCAGACCATTAATTTGAAACGCCACTGCAAAGAAAGAAGTGCCTAAAATTTCAGAACAGACTTCCATTGATCCACCAAAGACTGGAAAGTACTAATAAAAATACTGTAAAACATTTAAAGATGGTGTCCAAAGAATTTCCAGCAAGAGGACGAGCTCCTTGGGTCTCAGGGCACTGAAAAGCCGTCTTGTTATCCAGACATGGATTTAGGCTTGGTATGCTTCCTTCAGCTTTTGCATGCAGGTGGGGCAGAATCTCAACAGATGTAATAAATAGTTTCCCACATATGTTTCTCTAAATTCTTTACAAAGAAATGGTGATTATTACAGCCTGTGTCTGAAAACCTGCCATCACCCAGGATCTTCCTGCTCTAGCTGTGCTGCAAATCAGAACCAAAATGTTGGTTTTGCGCACAAAATCTTCATAATCCAAGGCCATGCTCCACATTACTGAACTAGCTAACAACATGAAGTCATACTGCTACCATGACAAACAAACTTTTATATGAGATAATTTACCCTGTTTCTGCTACACTGAAGCATTTCACACTGTTGTGGCTGGTTTTTTCTCCTTTGCTCAGCCTGAATCATTAGGTCAAGTCGCATTCCCATGCCCACAGTACAGGAAATGGAGCACAAATGAGCAGAGGCACAGTGCGAGAAGACAACAAACAACAGCGGTCATCAGGATGCTCAAGAAGTCACAGCACATCACTAGTATGCAGTGATTTTTGAAGGCAACAAGAGAGTTTTCAGGAGGGATCTGAGGGTACAGAAAAAGGAATCTGCTTTCTTTGCAGCAGCAATCAGTGGGGTGTTTTGCAGAGAGGGCAAAACAGAAGCAACAAAACAGGGCTGGTGTAAGCTGCCTCTCGACAAAGCACCACCTTTTTAGAGAAAATAAAAATCCATTTGGGTTATGTGAACAAACCAAAGCAAAACACTGTATGGGACATGAGGAAATGATTTTGTCAGCCTGCCTGGAACTTGGTTTTGGAGGGAGCCATCTCTGTATCTATGCCTAAGGGCATGAGAATATTCAGTGCCACTTCATACTCAACAACATGATACTCAATAGGATTATTTCAGTTCAGGTCCACATGAGGTCTGTCAGGCTCAAGACCCTA
Source organism: Irena cyanogastra (assembly GCA_013397155.1). Lineage (NCBI taxonomy): Eukaryota > Metazoa > Chordata > Aves > Passeriformes > Irenidae > Irena > Irena cyanogastra. Next base: position 594,557 of record VWZV01017171.1, on the reverse strand, counting down.
CATATTCTATTCTTTTGAACAAGCCCACATATTCTATTCTTTTGAATTATTTTGAAGAAGCCTAAATGTGAAGCTGACATATACTCAATTTGACACAACAGCAACACAGGAAGAGTTTATCAAAAGAGGATATTAGTCCTTTTCACAGTGCTAGGCTTAACTGTACAATGTTTCTGGAAATGTTTATTAGAACAAAAGTATGCAAAGAAAAAAGAAAACAAAAAAAGCTGCAGGCACAGCTGATGTAAACGCTTGAGTTGCCTTTGTTTTTTTAAAATAATAATTTTTATATTGCATAAATCCCTAAAGTCAGAGTCTGGAGTATCCTGGACTCTGTCTGGAGGCTTCCCAAAAATCAGTGCTTGTCAACACCCTTTTTACAGAAATGAGTCTGTTTACCTCCACCACTGCACTGTCAAGTCATCTCTTCCCATTAGCATTACAGTTTAAATTAGGGTTAGACAAAGATGTCTAACTCTCCCTTTCCTTATTATTCAGCAAGTTCTCTAATAGCCAAAGTCCAAGTTAAAATAATTTACATCAACAAAATGCTTTTCTTCCAGGTGCATTTCTGCATAGATCACTGTTAGATGGTACTTTCTATGGGAAGATAAAAATGTGGTGAGTTGATAGCAATGAATAAAAGGGAAATACAAAAAAAATTCTAACTGGATATTCATTCACTTTGAACCTTGATCCAAATTGAACATTTTCCTGTAGAGGAACTTGATATAAAGTTCATTTCTGTGCCTTAAGAATCTCCTTATGATTTTGTAATCAACACACAGGTGTGATACCTCTGCTGGAGCATGCCAATCTCCTGAGCTGTCTTTGACAGGTTACACAGGAACCCCGAGAAAGCCTTGGTATCGCCCAGTGTTTGAGGACACTCTAGAGGTTTCAAGGTTTTGCTCTGCAAACAGTGTCTCTCTGAGTTCTTGGCAGTTAAAAAGACATTGAGGGACAACCCTGCAGGCTTTACAGAAAAAAACATAGGCAGCAACAAGTGAAAAATTGGTATACAAACCTAATGGGCTTAGTTCTTTCTGTCTGTAGCTGCCACTGGCATTTCTTGGTTGGTGTGTGGAAAAAGAGTTATTGATTACATTCCTCTGACCACTTCAGCAGGCCCTTTCCTCTTTCTGTGATAAATAGGACAATACTTGGTAGTCCCAGCCAAAAGCAACAATGACTCTAACCAATTTGTCACATTTCTAAATGGTCCCCTCCAGGTCCAAGTCCTGGTAAGTTGTAAGTTGTCTGCATGCCAGTATACAAAATGGCCATTTGATGAAGTCTGGTATATAATGCTGATCCCTACAAAACCCACAGTAAGTACACAAACTGTCATGTACCCGCACATATGAAGGGTTTTCCCCAGAAGTTTTTCACCCAACAAGCACAGCCCCAAAACCTGCTTTCTCTGAAAATATATCCCAGCTGACATGGCTGCTAGATGTAGATGCTTGCATCCATGGTATTCTTAGTCACAGCAAGCTATGTTATCAAGGGTATCAAAGATACCAGGTATTACTCTGGAGAAGGAAATCCTTCCTAAAGTCATATTTAAGATCTTAATGAAGTAAATTTTTTTTTCCTTAATTCCATTCAGCAGTTAAGCCAAAGCAGAATTAATTGTGGTTGCTAATACTAGAAGGCAAAAATAAGAATACTTCTTGTGAGCTTTCCAGCACACAAACGACCTGTCATCCATCTCCAACTCCCTGTGGCTCTTTTTCAAGTGCTTGTAAGTCTTCACTGCTGTGGATCTCTATTGTGGTGAATAACACCTTCCTGTGCTTTTGTTTTCACTTTTGTTCCCCCTTACCCTTGCATTTATTTACGCCACACAGCTATTGAATTATTATAGAGGTGGGTGGCTTACCTATAGGGCTAGTCATATTCTAATCATGACAACTTTTTCTTTGTAATACCTGAGCTATCTCACTCTTGGGACTCATTTCATCAGTCAAGATTAATTTTAGCCTTTATTTTAACCCCAGAAGCTGCCCAGAAGGCATCTAACATATATGCAAAATACAAAGATAATAAGCACCAATAAGCACCCTGAGGAGGAGACAGAGAAAGGAAGGTCAGGAATAACACCTAAGTACTACCTTGGCTACTCCTCTGCAAGCCCTTTCAGCCAGCTATGTGCAGGATAAAAGACTGTGGTAATTTTATAGGATTAGCACTACAGAAGAATTGTTTTGAGTGAGGAGCAAATGTCACAATGTGTGATCAGTGGTGACACTGCAGTATAAGAAGAGGCCCCAGTAGGCTTTGTTTCATAGCTATAAAAACAGTGGACAGAGCAAACTTGGCCCTACCTGAGCTTTTCCTAAAACCTCACATTTCCTCTGTTTCCAGTTTCACCTTCACAACGCACTTTTTAATCTCCACCAACACATGGAAACAGAAACTTGGATCAAGAGGAAAATGCTGCCAAAGATTAGAGGTATGGAAATTTACAACTGTTATCTGAGGAAAAACTATAATGGCAGCCAATTACTTTAGTCAGAAGCTTTTGTTATTGTAAAGAAGCTTTAATATATAATTTTGCTTCCAAAATCAGAAGATAGAAGCATAGCATTTTATCAGTCAAACAGAACTAAAAGCAAGAACAAAAGCAATTCAACTCCTAGTTACCCAATCTAGACATTTTAAAAACTAGGATCTGAAACCACTAACTTGGTAAGAGATGTAGGGAATTATAAACATGAACTTATCACAGACCACTGTAAAAAAAAGCAGGCAGGTGTCCTATTTTAAACCATATTTTTTTGTTTTCATTATTGCTATTCCACTGTTCCCCTTATGGCTAATCAATACAAAGTATGACTGAAAAGTAGCACCAGTTCAGCAATTTGGAGGAAGTAAAAAAAGTAAGAGTGCTTTCAAAAATTACAGAACAGTATTCCAAAAAGGAAATCTGGTTTTAAAACCCATTTTAGTGCAGCAGTAGAGTGGTCTGTTTCGAATTTCAATGGCTATCTGTAGCACTGAGGTTTCTGTGTCATTGCGTATAGAAAACATGGTGAGGAATGGTGCTGTCTTACTCTGCCCCTAAGCACAACCTGGTAGATAAATTCTGAATTCACAAGGCAGCTGAGAGCTCTACGAAGACTATTAAAATGCACTGGCAAAGCTGGAAGGAAGAAATTCAAATGAGGCCAGGTTAGAGGTTTCAAAGGGATGAGTGACTGATCCTGTTTCATGTTATGCCAGACAATGCTAATAGTTTAAACACTAGCTCTGTCAAACAAGAAATAGATGTATTATCGTCTGTGAATTATTAAAATTGACTTCACCTATTCACCTTTAGAATTTTCTGACTGAAAGGAAAAGAAAGAAATCAAGAAAGAAAAAGTCTCACAAGAGAGGCATGCACTCTTAATCTATTGCTAATGTCTTCTTGAATCCTGTTAATATTTTTCATATTGTCTGCTTTGGTGAGCTCAGAGACTATATGTGAGGAATGAGCAAAAATTCCAGCTGATCTGAGGCATAAAGCTCTTAACGTTTAAGTCTCTACTGCCCTGCAGATAATTACTGTCTCCTCTTTCACCCATCCAGCTGGGACATCAGACAATTTGGGGAACATCCAAGATGGGCATGAAAAACCATTTCCTGATTCATGACAAATACTGTAGATGTTTTTGACACAGAAATAATTCTTCTCAGGTTTTATTCAGCAACAACACTTCTCCTCCCCCACCCTCCCTAATTTTTTAAAAGTTGTTTATATCTACAAGGCTCAATTTCCCCTGCTATTCAACCATACAAGCTCTTCTTGAACACAAGGGAAGTATTAAGAATATTAAAAAATAATTAACAGTGTAAAAGGCTTTTAAGTTCTGATACGATCTGAATCATCACTAAGAGATTTTTTCTGGAATACAAATATGAGACAAGAAGATACAGAAGCTGATCCTCAACATCACTCAGCAAGCACTCCTCAACATCATCATCATCACAGAGTAGCAATAATAGCAAAGGTCCCACCTATGCATGCCTCCCCCACGAAGTTGTTAATTTACAAATGATGATTCTAAAGGTGAGGGAGGGGAAAGGTGAAGGTTTCGTTTCTTGAACAACCACTTCCAAACTTCCATCTCCTTTCAGCTATTTTCTCTTTTAAGAGAAATAGCAAATGGTGAAGGACAAGGATGATTCTGAACAAAAACTCCTCATTGACATTTTGGAGAGACAGAAGACCTCTAAAACTAAATTTAAAAAAAAGTCTTGATTCCCCTAGAAAAGTACCTTCCTACCCTCCAAATTAGGCTTTCCTTAAAAAAACTGAAGGGACAATTTTGATTTTTTTTTGTTAGCAGGATATTTTTGATATTTTTTCCCCAGAGGTGAAGTTAAAATGTCACACATTTTCTAGGGGAATAAACTTCAGACAACTAAGGAAATAAAAGAAATTGTTAGATGCCTACTGTCATCTTTGGACTGTGAAAAACCTGAAAAATCATGAAACAAAAGCTTTTGGAGACAAGCCCCCACACCCTCCTCATTCCTAAGAACTTGTTATGCCTTTATGCATTTCTCCTAACGTGGTCCAAATGGCCCTTTCACACTGCCCTGGACTGCCCCTCAGAAGGACAACTGCACTCACTCTCATAACATCTCCAGCAGTACCAAAGTAACAGTGATAAATATTTTGCAAGAGGTAGCACAGGATTTTGAGAATCAATAGCTTAAAGTACTATCTTTCAAGAAGAAAAACATTAGGTGCCATGGCACACGCAGGCTGGAGACATCTCTTTCCCCCGCAAACCCTTGACTGGAGGACTCCATGCTGAAAAGGCTGATGCCAAGGCCTCTGCTGACCCAAACCCAGCAGAAACTGCTATTGCCAACAGCACAACCATCTCATGGCTTCTCACAGGAAACACATGAACACTCTGGGGCTGTCATCTTCCTTTGTACACCCACTCGCTCATAAAATAAAGTACAAACAGCTATAGGCAAGCAAGCTCTGGCTAAGCCTGGAGAAAATAGACATGAGACTAGCCCTTAATTCCAGATTTGCTGAAGGAAATCTTACCTCTGTCTCATATCCTCTGTATTCAAAAGCCAGTTAAATTTTCATACAATTCATGTAATTTACCGTTCTCTCCTGCCACTCTAACACTCTCGCAAGGGTTGAATTGGCACAGCACGCTCAAAAGAAAAGGCTACAGTGATGTGGGAAATGCAGTCAAGATGAGAACAGTACTGTTAACATATTGCTTGACTTTTAAAAACCCATTGTAAAATAAAATAAACAGCACCTGAAAGTGAGACAGATCTTCAGACACGCTCCCACTTTTAAATCTGAACAATAATCAGGTGTGTAAGTGACCTCAAGCACCTCTGACACCAAGGTCTTCAGAAAACCATGACGGGAACAGATTTGTGCTGAGCCACTCTGCCACTCTCACTGGAAACTCCAAAATGTGCTCTGAACCACAAACTGGCTCTTTTGAATGTCTGATATCTTGTAGAAAATCGGGAATAGGTTGTAGGTGGTGGAGACTGCTGGCAGGAGAGAACACAGCAGTTGTGACAAATGGGTCTTGGTGCTGCCTGAGCTTGGATTTCTGTCATGGCTTTTGCCCGCTCCAGGGTCTCTCCCACCCTTGTGGCTTCCCTTCAGAGGCTTTACATTTCCCACCACATCTGCTGGAGTGTTTGTATGGGACTGGCATAGGACAGGCAGTGATAAGAAAACAAGGGTCCAAATGAGGGTGAGACAACAGAGAGAGATAACAGGGGGGAGGAGGAGGCCAAATGGCAGGGCAAGAGAAGGGGGAGGCAAGGGGATAAGAGGTGAGGTAAAAAGAGACTTTCTGTGCATGAATAAACATGAATATGTGAAGAGGTGGCATTAAGACCCCCCAGTGCCAGGAAGGCAGAGTTACAGGCTGGAGCAGTTGATTAAACTACAAACTGCATGAACTTGGAATAACTCCTTCTTGCCTGTGAAGCTACCCTAAGAGAATCTGACTAAAGAAAGTGTCTTGAGCTATTTCAGCATCTCTGCTCCCAGGCACTGTACAATGGGGCAGGCAAAGGAGAATAATCAGCTGGCACCTCCTGAGCTCCCACAATGTGTAGGGCTGGGCTTCTCAATTCCCATTACAGATAAATTGCTGTCCTTCATATTAAGATGCAGCAATGCACGTAAGCACACTCTTGGCTACTAGTACGGAAACTGTCCCTATTAACTATTCAGGCCCTTGAAGTGAAGCACTTGTTTGGATGCCTGGCTGAATCAGGTAGGGTCTAATTAAGGAGGCAGACAGCCTACTATCCTCATTCACCTCTCCCTCAGCCTTAATCCTCCAGTCACTTAAGTTTAATTTAAAAATCTGCTTTCAGGAGTTGAGCCCAGATCCGTCACATCCAAGACTGCCACTAATTGCTATGTGTCAACAGCCTCTGGAAAAATGAGCAATGAATCAAAACTACCAATCCTTCTGCCTGGATGACAGCTTTATCTTTACACACCAGCTTTTCCATGGGGTTGCAATCTCTTTACTCACCCAGAACGGAAAATTGCATTGCCCAAAATCAGTCAGAGATTTCTTCAGCCAATCTGAACACCTCCAAAGAAAAACTACTCATCTCATAGATGAACATACGGTGTAACACCCAAGGTGTAAAAGCACTCCAGCCTAGACCCCGGGAGGTAAGGACACCCTCTTCCTCTGGCTAGTCTTGTCAGATGGTTGTGGCATTAGGGGATGGGAAAGCACACTCACAGAGTCTCAGGAAGATCAATGAAGATGTGAAGGTCACAGATGGCACATGGCTGGTTTCAAACCCTCAGGAATGACAGCAAAGAAAGAGGTGGTGAAGGAAGAAGGGCAACAGAACCAGCTGTAGAAGTTGCCAGAGAAAGGTTTTGTTGGAGGCGCAGCAGAGGAGGAGCAGGATGATGCAAAGAGAAGCAACTGAGTAAAGCACAGTGTATGAGCAGTGCTGTACAGAGGGATTCCTTTACTGGATGTGCCGGTCTAATACTGATGTAATGAGCTAATTATGAAGCAAAAAGTCAGAATTTGTGTGGGAGGGCGGAAGGGGCACATACTAGGTATCTGCTCCTACTAGAAAGGAGGAGATACTAGGGCTCCTGCTAAGAGACTGTTAAGAGGATTAAACAAGACACAGAGCAAGACTGGACATGAGCCTGCTGAAGCTTCTCCAGTTTGGTGACATCGAGAGGAAAACTTCATAGCAAGAATGATCTTCCTTTCTTCTAAGGACGAATCACAATGAACAAAATCAGGATGAGACAAAAAAAGCAGAAAGCTACCTGTTCAAGGATGGTTGCATCCCCTACGAATGACAGCAGAACACAATGCCATCAGGCTCTCCCCCAACTTTGGCACTGCTTAATGGTATCACTTCGAGCCGTGCAGTCTGTCTGCTTTGCCATACACGTTTCAGAGGCACGAACACAGTGACGCTATTTTTTCACGAACTCCTTTTCACATGCTTGTTGAGAAATATTTAAAATATGTTAAGTGCCTCTTAGATGCTATAGAGACAAGTTACTACTAATCATTATTTTACTTGGCTGAATTTGACATGTATATTCTCAGAGATACCTCTGAAATGCCTGATATGTAAGGTCTTAACTAAAACAAACAAACAATCTACTGCAGGTTTTATTAGCAGGAGGGACAAATAAAAAGAAGAGGATGGCAAAGCAATGCAGAGATAATTTTGAGATTAAAGTAAAGAACAATATAAACATTTTGGCTGATGCAGAAACAAAGTCAGCTTGGAGGAGAATTAAGGACAGCAGAGTCAACAGTTCTCAGATGTTGACATACATTTTCAGAACAAGGAGGAAAGAAAACAGATAAAAGAAGACTGTCAGTTTTATGACAGTTCACAACTTCTTTACCTGACTGCTAGAGGAAAATAGACAGGAAAATAATCTGAAGATTATTCTTCCTTGAATGCTCTCATTTCATTTTCATGAGTATTAATAAAGGCCACATATTGACATTGATGAGCAAAAAGATCCTTGAGGAAGGGAAACATGTGTTTCCTCACGCAGATATCTGAACAGTTTACAGTCACAGGCAGCTCTGAACTTAAGAGTAGGAAATGAAGCTTGTATGAAAACTAAAGTGGAAGTGTGGGGCATTTAGGGGTTTGTGATCATGGTTTCATTAGACTCTAAATGCTCTTTAGGGCAGGAGCACTTAGAGGAGTTCAGAAATGTTTTTGACTTTAAGAAAGCTGACTTTGGGAGAATGTGATATGCCCCAAGGAATTTTTACTGGAATCCTATGAAACATGGGAAACACAGAGCTGAATTTTTAAAAAACATCTGAAGAGACTGAAATTTAAAGCCGTCCTGCTTAATTCCGAGGAGGAAAAAGGGTAACTGAGGCCAAACACAGTTAAGCAAAAATGCAAAATTTAGTAAAAGTGACATACATAAGACTTAAGAAGTCATATATAAATCATATATATATTTCATTTATATCAGTGCTAGAAAGAACTGGGAGAAAAATTGCTTAAGGCATATAGCAAAAGGAAGAAGTTAGCAAGTTAGCATGCCCTTTTTTCCTTTGAAGAAGAATAATAAGAGGCCAGATGACTTCTTAAATATTAGCATCACATTGTGACAGAGTTTCCAGGCTTGCTTAAAGGAAGGAAATTTGCATTGATGATGTGTGCACATCCTCAGAGTTACAGCCATGCCAGCCCATACCAAATGTGATGCACGGATTCAACCTGCCGTTCCTACACCAGGCAAGCTGTAGGACAACTGCAGAAACGGGTGGGAGAAGAGGGGAATAATTCTCTGTAACACATGCAGAATATTAGATTCAGAGAAAAAACAACATCTACACATGGTTGAACGGCTTCTTTTATTTCCCCCTTTCAAACAGTGATGTAAACTCCTAACTGAGAGATATATACATCTGAGTTCTGTGATGACAAGACAGACCGGAGAGACCTGCAGTTAATCTTCACTGTTGCAGGAAAATGCAATGAAATGAAGCAAGCTCCTATAAAACTGTTAGCTTAATTTCTGCCACGCAAAAATAATAGAAGCACTTTAATTCAAACACCTTAATGGGAAAAATTTAATTAGAAGCAATTGTGAAATTCTTAGGGGGAAATTCAAGCATACAAATTAATAGTAATTGTCCTGCTGAAAGATAAGAAAATTAAAGACAGACCCTAACTCTGTAAAAATTACCTAACTTCTGGGGTTGAGGGACCTGATGCTTATGACATTATGTGCTGCAGGGCTGCTTGTTTCCAGCTCACCAAGCAGCTTATTGAATTTCAATTTTTGAAAAAAAAAAGATTTTAACATTATTTTCGTGAATGCCAAGTAGATTATTTAAATCCAAGTATACACTAAGTTGCCTACATACAAAATGAACATTCTGATTTTAAGTAGAAAAGACTAGTGAGATAATTTCTGAAGTACCTACATTTCACAGGTGAGTAAACTGTACTGGAAACTGATCTTTACATGCCTAGAGCAGAAGGTGAATGTAAAGCATGACTTTTCTAGCCCTGTGCTTAAAAAGCTTGCAAAATAAATGAAAGCACCTTTTGTAGTGTACCAAGTTCAGTATAGAAAGCAAACTTGCCATGAAGCTCCTGTGAAAATTGTTTATTTTAAGAAAGGAACAAACAAATTTTTTCCCCAATCCTTGCAGCAGGTTAGCCTCCAAAAACATTTTAAAAAGCATCAGAAAATATACTGATAGGAATTCGATAAAAGCTGAAAGAAATTATACTGATAGGTTTGCATTTGGCAAGACACAAGGAAGGAAGGAGAGAGACAGGAGACATTAGAAGCATTAGCAGGAACAATTCCCAAGGCCAGTAAATATCAAGGGGCCCCACAGCAGTCAAAAGTAGAGTGAGGAGATTTAGAGCCAAGACATTCAAAGGGTCTACTTAGTTTGACCAGAAGACTGTCTCATATTTCAAGGTTTCTTCTTCAGTACAGCTAAGCTTTTCAATGGGAGGCCTTGACCCCAGGGATCACTAACTGAAGAAAACAAATGTGTTTTCAAATGAATGTATTGGCACTGTCAGAACTGACTGTACACAAGATTAAATTATGTTTATTTTCAATTTCCAGAATACCATTTTAAATTTTAGACAGACAGAAATGTTTCCAAATAAGACATGAGAATCTGAGCATCAGATTTTCTGTGTCAGCTGTGATTCAACAGCAGAATTCCTGTTAACAGAACTGGCTAAGCCTCCTCCCAAAATGTCAACCTGAGGCTTTCTTGCCTTTGGCAGTGTTGGTGCAAGTGGCAGCAGGGGATACATGCTGTCAGTCCATTTTAGTTATTTTATTGCTCTTCCTTGTTTTCTTGTGATGGATTGGGTTTTGGTCTAGTATTTTGAATTGCACAGATGTGAATGAATGAAACAAACAGTAGTTTGCCTGCCTTTGACAAGGAATGGAAATCAAATTAGAATAAAAAAAAGCAGAAAGTGATTCTGGGTATCCATCCTGAGATGATCTAAAAAGGAAACTGATTGCAGAAAAAGGATATCACATCTCTTCATAGAGGAGTTCCCTCATAGTTCCTTTGGATGCTCCTTAAGACAAAGGTACTTCACTTTGTGCTTCTACCCTGATCATGCTTGAGCAGCTCCACAGCCTTCCTGGGTTCCACAGGAACCAAGTCAGGACTGCACTGAAAGCAAGGCAAGATGGGCATGCTGGAAGATAGAGATGGAGCCCTTGTCTAAGGGAAGGTGGCCTATGTAATTTCAGATAAGCATCTCTTGTGGTTATACACAGTCCTATTTCAAGCCCCCATTCTACTCGGTATTTGAATTCCTGCCTATTCTCATGTATGGAGCCACTAGAAATGCTGAGTATTCCTGAGGGATGTGTGCTTATGCACTGTCTCAAAACATTAAGTATAATGAGCTGAATTTAAAATCCAGAAATTGTGTTCCCAGAGGGAGACCAATAGGGACAGAGAGGAATAAGACCATGGGCAGCAGTATTTCAGCAGAAAACATCTGAGTACATGAATAATGTGGAACTGCAGCGAGGACTTCCAATGAGCTACACGCTAATCATGAATTTTGAGGAGTGAATATGTACTTGCTAGTAAGAGGTATGACAAAGCAGGAAAGTGGGTCTCACAAAGCACAGACTTGTTGGGTCAAGTGTCCTTTTCCTGTTTCGCAAGTCCTTTTGTCTCTGTCCTCCTTATCACCCTGACACCTTACCACGGCACAGAATGACAGACAGCTCTTAATGACTTCCTAGCATTTGATTCTGATACACAGGTCTAGCCCTTTTTAACATAACATGAAAGTCTCTATTCCCCTCTGAATTTCAGTTTTAGAACCCATGCCCACTTCCAAACACGCAGCCCCCTACTCCCACCCTGTAATCTGTGTCAACAACACAAAGGTGCTGTTGTCACCCCCTTGCTTGAATCACACAGCTCTTCTGAATGGGCACACTGACGGACGACGCTGTGTCAGCAGCCGGTGGGGCTTGTGTCATTTTCCTCAGGAGAGGAGAAATCCTCTCCTGGGTACGCCCACTCCCACATAGCACAACTGGGGCTACTGTTCCCTCTGTCCGGAAACCAGGCTTCATCCTGTACCATCACTGTGCATTGCCACCATCCCGCCTGGCCTACAAGTACTGCTGGCTTTTCCCCTCTCCCAGAGTTCTCATTAGGTGATTGGAACACAGGGGTTAGGGATTCGCTCCTGCCAGCAGCATGGGCTGGCTTAGCACCCCTGGTGGATTTCACGGAGGCATTCCTGGGAGTAAAGGTGTTTTCTGCAAAAGGGCATTTGCTGAGTGGGACCCCGCAAAGCACACGAGCACATCTAAACCAGCATTTTGCAGCACCCACAGCCACCCACCCATCCAGATGTGAGCTGGACAGGGGACACTCAGTGGCTGGAGCTCAAACACTGCCGTGAAACACAGAGGGTGGTACTTCATAATCAAGCCCATCAGTGCCCTCCTCCTTCTGCTTTCCCTGCTTGCAGCTGGAGCAGAGATGAGCGTATTCCCATCCACAAGGAGCTGTTTTATGCTTTGTCTTGTTTCCCAGATGATGCTTTAGCCCCCTCAGCATCGCCTCTCCCACTCAGGGAGGGTGACCAAAGAGGAGCAGCGTCTCTGTGACAGGGCCAGCCGCCCCTCCCGCCTGCTCCTTGTTTCTTCCCAGGTAGCTGGCTGCGCGGGGCCAACAAGCGGGCTAATTTAGAGCTCTAAAAGCTGGCAGCGGGAGTGCAATTAACCCGTTTTCACAGACTGCCGGCCAAATGCAGCAATTTATTGGCTGAGTGATTGGATTATTCAGCTGCAAAGCTAAGAGAGGGCATTTTCTTACCACTTCAGTTGGCCTGTAGTACTTGTGATTGACTGTCACATGAATCTTGCCAGTCTCTTTGCATCGTCCCACTTCATTTTCATTCTTCCCTTCCCACCTGTAAAGAAGATAAACATTTAATCAACTCATAATTACTTTAGTGCTCTGATCTTACCAACATTTGGCCTGCTTTCATTTAGTTGAGGCTGGTGTCAATTCTCCCTGCAGGACACTATAAACTCATTAGCTAAAGGAACAAAGGGAGAGTTTAGACTTGAATAGAGTAACAATGGCTTTTGAAGTCTTTGTTTTGGTTTTTGATTCAGTGGAAGGTCTAAAATACAGGACTTCCAAATTAAACATATAGTGCTAAGGGAAAATAAAATGCCCTGATTTCAGAATGTCTCATGTATCTGTAAATAAATATGACAGTGAGGTTTTTAATTTGTGGATTGGTTCAAAGCTGTTTTCTTAAAATATTTTTAATTCTTGTATTTTGGCCAATACTTTCAGGAACTCTTTAATCTGTTAATTTTATAGACATGAAGCTCTGTTTGAATAGCATTAAGCTGCATAATTTAATTTGTGCTTAACTAGAAAAAACAAAACAAAAACAATTCTTGGGTTTTCAGTCCTACCTCAACATGGCACTCCACATACATGTATTGCAAACTCTACTTGCTAGCTGTGAGCTGAAAGCCAGCTCCCTTCATCCAAATTAGTTTTATATGTGTTGAACAGCCTGCAGTTTGCTGCAATTCATGTGATCTGGTTGCGCTGTGAACTAATTTCTTAGAGACTGTCCTGGTTTCAGGAGCAGCAGAAAAGGAATGGTTTGGTGGGTGACTAGCTCTGCCTTCGGGGAGGTCAGGCTGCAGCCTGGAAGCCTGGGGACAATGGTCCCACTCCAAATAAATGCTTCAGATGACACGTGCAGGAACATACATCAGTGCATCAACTTCATCCACTGAATATACAAAATCCAGAGTTTTGATTGAAATTCTATCTTCTCTTTGCTTTTAAGTATATATACACTATGGGGCTCTGAACCAGCTTGGCTTAAAAACGTGATGATGAAATCCTCTTGCTTTTTTAATGTTTAAGTGAAATCTGTATAAATTAAATCAGCACTGTGATTTAGACTATTTAGCCTCAGTCACCAGCGAGGAAAGAAAAACACTCCTAGCCTCCCACTTACTAATTTTTCTCCAAGCTCTTGGGATTTTGTCACAGATATGATTTCTCCTTGCTCCCCTGCCCCCTCAAGCTCCTAGAAGCATTTAATTCTTTGACAATCTCAGCCTTCGTTTTGGAGTTTCTAGCCCTGAGGGCTAAGGAGAAAAGTCTGAAAATGTGACCTCTGTGTACCCATGAAGGTTTAAACACTGAAAGGCAGAAGGAAATACCAAATATGCATTATTATTGCAAGTTTTTAAATCCCACAAATTTTTAAGCACAGCTCATGACTTTTAAATGACTAGCAAAGCCTGTAGGATGCTTGACACTGGGAACATTTCACATTGAAATAATGTCCTACAGATAATAGTGACAGTGAAGTCTGCTGTTAATGGGCATGCCATGATGCCAAAAAATGATTTACAATTTAAATTTTCTTTCTTTCTTTTTTTTTTTCAGTTGCTCTGTTGTGAGCCCGAGCTGCAAAGTTTTCATTCAGAAGCCAAAACTAACATTAGTCCCTCCCTTTAAAGGGCAGAGGGTAAAAATGTGCAGGACTCAAATGAGCTTAATAGAAAACTAACCGTCACCAGTGGAACAACAGGAAGCGCTTAGATCAGGAGACGTCAGTTGTTGTTGGAGGTCACTGAGCACAGAACCCCATTTAACACCCAAAAGGCTCCAGAAGGCTCAGCCGAGCCAGTAAAGACTCACTTAATGTCGCTATCAAAGTTATATAACAATAGAAATAGCTTAAGGAGAAATCTCCACCCGTTTTGTTCAGCCCAGTAAAGTGAAAAGTTCACAAGGAGGGAAAAAAAAAAAAAAAGTGCTTCTCATTGTGAACAAAGTAACATTTGATAGCTGCACTTCTAATTACTCCTGGCACCTCGATGCTCACAGCTGGGATCATCATACAGCTGATAAAAGGGGCCAGCCTGACACCAGGACCAAGACATCCATTTTGCCAACCAACTCCCCCTCCCTCAAACCACAAGGCAAGAGAAAAAAACCCCACCAAAATCATCCTTAATTTATAGTCATATTGCAGTCAGAATTGTTAACTGGAAAATTATGCCAAAAATTATGCCAAAATCATGCCAAATTATCCTGAAGCATGAGCATGGTGGAAGGGGCATGGGGAGCCCTCATGTTGTGCTGTGGTTTCAGCTAGCTCCAGCCACAAAGACTACCCAGCCTTCTGCTCCGCAGGGCAGATGCCCACACAGGCACGAAAACAGCCTTGTGTAACTTGGGGAAAACACCACGAACCCCCGGCTGGAGAAAGTTTGGCTCATCAGGACTGGGCTAAATTTATAGAGGATGGGGAGTGGATCCCCCTGAGCCCAGCTGGTGCCAAAGCCCAGCGCTCCCAGGCAGGCAGCTGCTGGCCTGGTGCAGGCTTTGCACAAAGCGCTGCTCCTGGCGCCTGCGGACAATGAGCCTCTGCCTGCCCCTCGCTGTGTAGCTTCACCCTCCCACTGAAGCAAGGGATGGGTTTCCTGTCACAGCTGATGGCCTCCACCCTGTGCCAGCATGTTCTGCACCTGGAGAAGGATGGGTGAGACCAAGGAACTGCTCCTGACAAAGCAGGTTTGATGCCCTTTGCATCTACACTTCCATGTGGAGTGCCTCGCTGATGGAGATGGGTGCTTTGGGATTGCTCGGGGTGATAGTCAATGCTCAGCTCTGGTGGATTCCACTGCTATCATTGACCTCACAATTTTCCATAAAACCGAGATCGAAATGCATGAGCAAGTTTACTTACTTGAAAAGTTCTTCACATCAAGAGTTTTTAAACTCTAGATTTACAGTGGGACGGATTGCGTTTAATTTAAGGCTAATTTAATATCTACTATCAGTAACATATCACTATTGTTACAATACTTAGTGTTGATGAATACTTCTTTGGCTTTTTTATTTTTGGAGGTTTCAATTATTTTTTATTTCCAATAACTATTCAGTGAGAGAGCAAGCTTCAAGCAATGAAAACACCCAGGGGTATAGAAGATTTTATGAGGATGAAAAGCTGGGGTACTCACCTGGTAGGGTGTGAGGTGGGCAGGGAAGGAAACAGGGGAGCCAGGATAATTGAGGAGGGATGGGAATAGCACTGCAATGGACCAAATGGTCTGGCTGTAATTGAGGAGGAAACAAGCCAAAGTACATATATTTTTGAGGTGGTGAAGAAATCAAATAAATAGGAAAATTTTCACAGAAGCAGAGATAAACTGAACGAGTATATGTGTTTCATCTCCTTGCTTGATCTTTACATAGAAACAGAACCCATAGCATTTAAAAAATATTCAAAACCACTAAAGACTACAGATGCTTAGCTTCTTTATGAAAATAAAACTATCATGATCACCTTTATAATTAAACAAATGGCAATAGAAAATATTTTAACATTTGAAACTGAACAGTAAATTAAACAAAAATAAAATTGTATGAAGATTTTGCTTTTCCTTCACAACTAATATGATTTGCTTTTCCTTCACAAGTATATACACTGTTTGTGTAGCTTTCTCAGATCTGGGCCTGATTTCTGCTACACACAAAATAAAGCCAAAGCACTTTATTCTGTCCTGGCACATTATAAATAGCAAAATTGACACTATATAACAGTCCATTAATATCTTTTTTTCCAAGTAATCTTCTGTAGAGAAACTTTAAATATGACTATTCATATGCTCCTTTGCCACCAACTCAACCACCAACCTTGCCAGCAGCTCTGATGCATCAAAGTAATCATAGGTACAGGGATTGCTTAACCATGATCTTGTGCTAAAATCAAAAGCATACTACCATAAAGGAATGTATTAATTTTTTTTTCAAAGGCTCTGATGAATTAGGTATTCAATGACTTTTTTTTTTTTTTACTAGTCTTATAGTCTAAGCATTGTCAAGCTCAGATTTTAAAAATTTAATTGCAACTCCCCATATTGCAAGACAATAAAAAAAGAATACATCCTAGGCTTCCTATTTTTTGTTTCTATTTTTTTTTCCTCTTCTTTCCAGATTGTTGGAAAGCTTTTGAAGCTCTGTCCCTTTATTCCAATTGTGAAAGTTGGTGTTGGGAAGAAAATGTTTTCTCAAAGAATATTATTACTTCTGTGGAAACCAAAGCATTATGGAAAGAAAAGTTTTAGTTTCAAGTAAGTTCCATTAGTGTTAGCCTGATACAAAATTATTTTAATAATATCTAAAAGAGTGGCTTTTACATTTTCAGAATGGATTTTTTTCTTTCTTTCAGAATGGCTTAAAACGTTCTAACTTAAGTTATTCTTTCTTTGAGTGGAGGTTAGGAAAAAAACAAAGAAGTCCAGCTGACCTGAAATCAGGTATTTTTCCAAATTGCATTTGTGACAAATATTTTAATTTAATTTCAGGGGTGGGATATATGGAATTTCCCATGAAACACCATATTTCATTCTTACCTAGTCTTTCTATTGGAGCAACTCTCATACGTCTTATATAGCCAGATAATTAGACTATTATAGTCTTCAAGCCTTAATTTCTATTCTGAAACAGTTGTTGTGTCTGCCTGCAGATAAAACCTTGCATCAATGAGAAAGTAATGAGGGCCTGCTCAACTGAAAGAAATAATTCTCCAGTTGAGGTGGGTTAAATGCCCCCTGAAATATATACTCTGTTTTGAGAATCATGACAAAGCTGGTGCAGTCCTAAGTGAGGACTCTTCTTTGTGGAGGTTCACCCAGGCCAGCATTCTTCACTCATATGGTTGGGTTCCTTTCCACTACCTCTCTTCAAAATGCCTCTAGTTGCTGTATGAGATTCTCTTCCCTTCCCCTTCACCTGAAAGCTTTTCATTTTCTTTTCTGCTTTAAGTACAACACATAGCACTGCCCAGCCAGCAATTTTTGGTGGGCAAAAGCCAGATCTGGAAACAGCAGCTGTTTTGCTGCTGACTGCTGATGGCTCCTCCTCCATGTCCCACATGCTTTCCATTCTTACAGCAATCCTTCAAATCTCATGTGTTTCTGTAACTCAGCCTTCCATTTTAAGATAAAAAGAAAAAACAAACAAACAAAAAAACTCCAGCAAACAAACCAGAAACACTCTTCTCCCTCAGTTCAATCTCGGTTCAACCTCCACTGTCACTGGAGAGGCCACAGGAGTTCACCTCAGAAGACTTTATAGCTCATCTGGAAACTTCCCCACTTTAGGCTGATCTTTTATAAGACCAGCTAGTATGTTAGCTAAGATAAAATTTGTATGTAGAACCAAACAACTGGAGTAAAATATTCATTTTTTTCTGCATTAATTCTGATCCTGGAAGCAATGAATATTTCTGTAACAAATGTGCATGCATTTTTATGTTAATAAAACCCACAATAAATCTTTCTGCAGCTTGACCAGGTTTTTTTTTTTTCTTTTTCTGTTTTTTTTTTTTTTTTAAGTTTCCACATTTGCAGACAGGAGTCTTTGTAGCAGTCTGCAAAGAACTCAGAGTGCTGTAGTGGTTTCAGGCTATCTTTGCAATCCTGTTCTAATTTAATAAGATTAATGGCAGAAAATTAGTCAAGACAAGCGTTTGCCTGTTTCGTTTACCCGGCTGTAGTTCAAATTATAGGCGGGAAGTGTTTCCCCCAAGTACCACTTAATTAGTAATAGGCAGAAGAGAAAGTAAAAGAAAAAATGTAATCCTTACAGGGGAAAAATATTTGTAGCTCTGAGGCTTTCCTGTTAGTACAAAGGACTGAATTTGAATGATTCAGAGGACTATATATGTATATAATTTGAAATTTCTCCCTTGAAAAAAGAAATGTAAGAGGAAAAAAACCACCCAAGGTAGATAAACTTCCATAAACACTTTACAGTCCATTTCAGAGAGAGAATCGGTCTCGTTGCAGCTGTACATTTCATTAGTTACAAAAATGTAGTAAAGTTTCTCTCTCTCTTGTTTTGGCTAGAAGACATAGTCCTGACATGTGCTAATGACTGGCTAGGACGGAATATTATGTTATGTTCTTGGAAAGACTTTCTAGGCTGTCCTGAATTTTCAGCTTTTCAAGTCAATGTGAATTATTAGGAAGATAAAAAATAAAATCAATATTTTTAGCTGGTTGATGGGGCAGCCAGGATCTCTTTTTTCCTATTCTCTACTGCAGCATCTTGATGTGACAGCTAAGATTTTACATTTGCAACTTTCCTTGACAAAGCACAAAGTAGGGATAGTTAATAGCCCCTGTACATGTGCCCAGCTTTCTCAGATGTGGTATGAGCTCTGCCAACTTTTGTTTGCCATGACATCTATCCTGCACATTTACTCCATCATTTCATCAGTTTTGAAAGGCGAGTTGTGCTGGGAAGCTGTGCCATTGCTTGTAGCAGTGGAAAAGGCTGCTGGAAATCTCCCAGGTAAGTTTGTGAGGTTGAAAAATTTCAGAATACTTACAATCCTACACCGCCCCCCCCCCGAAACCTCAGTTAAATCAACCAAACTTTGAGGAACAGTAATAAGAAGAAAGCAGCCATCCTTGTGGGAACTTGTTTAGCCATTGCACTCTGATGCACTGGTTCTGAGGTTCCTCGTAAACTATAAAGTAACAGACCAATGGGACTCACCAGTGGGGTCTCACAATGCTAAAAGGGAAGATTTTTCTGCCAGGCTACTCCCTGAAGGAGGAGATATATTCAAACTGGAGGAGGTTGAAATTCACTGGGGCTTTCAAAGAAAGGTTACCAGACAGAGGTTACCAGACAGCTGGCCAAGGAGTGTGTATGTGTGCTGCAAAAGCAAGGGTCAGGCTGACACCTGGAAAAACTATGGAGGTTCTTAACAAAACTTCCCAAATCCTGAGGAATATTTTACATCTAGTGCAATTTGAGAGATGAGCAATGGCTACAGGATGAGTAGTGGGTGCATTGTAATTTTATTCTCACCTTGGGAGCAGGGGGAAAGAATGGCTGGTTTATCTGAACAGGCTACATGCAAAATGTTCCGAGCTACACCACTGTCAAAATGATCAGCAACAAAATTATCACTAGCACTTAAAATGTCACCTCAGTCCCCATATGTATAGTTATTTATATATCGCCTGCAAATGGCCTAAGGAATTAAAAATTTATTCACAGGAAAGAAAAACTTCAGAAGAGCCAGGGGCACTAGAAACCCAAGCCCTCATTTCTAAACAATTTATGTTCCTAAAAGTCCATGTCACTAGGTGTCCTGTGAGTTCTTATACAATTTTTGCAAATTGCTGTTATTGATTAGTAATAAAAAAGGCAACTATGCCTTTGTACACACAAAATACCTGTTCTACTTCACATTTGGAGTTATACTGTGAAGTTTTTCTGAGAGACCAGATTGTGACTGATTCAATCCAAATACTGACTGCATTGAAGATCAACATAAATGATACACAGTCTGCCATATGGAGCCATATGTGAGCAAACAAAATTAGACAAACAGGACACAACATTTTGAGTGTTAGGAACAACTAAATCTAAAGTAATCCTTTAATATGCCCTCTATAACAGAAGCTATTAATAGAAGTACTTTCACTTTTATTTCTGGCCTTGTTATTTTCATTAGGTTTTCTTGAGGACTTAATTTGCTTTCTGAAAAACACACACTGATTTTTCACTCTTGGGAATTGCTGAGACTTGTTAGACCAACACCAAAGCACGGAGTTCAGTTTTAAACTAAGGGATAAATTTAGTGACATCAAAAGAAACTGTGATGTGGGGAACATCTGCAAATGAAGACATTCAGCTAGGTATTGACCTTAACATATCACTCTCTAATTGTAGGTAATCAAAATTAAAAAATTGAAAAAGTTGTTGCTTGGAGAAATAAAATTAGACAGGGACATGGTAATTCTCAAAATCACTAGAATTTTTACTCATATGGAGCAGTTGAATCTGCAGCATTTTCCTATCCATTCTTATTAGGTAGAATTAGCTTATAAAAACAAGAAACAAAACTATAAAAAGAGAAGAAAAATTAAGAAAGACAAAGCAATTATTAGAGCTTCTGTTATCTCCCCTTTAGCCTCTCAAACCTCAGTACTGTAAAGGTATATGGGACAATGTGTGATCACAGGGACGTTTTGCAAACAAGAAATGTGAAAAACGTAGAACGAAGCTTATTCCCCAAACTGAGCTTTTGGGTTACAAATACTATTTATATGGTCTCTCTCTCTCCCTCATCAGAATTTCTTTTTCTGGAAGTTGGTGCCAAAAATTGAAACCAGACTAAAAACTCATTGAGGAGAAAATGTTATTACCTCCCCAGCCACCCACTGGCCGTTCAAATAATATTGTATATATCTGTGCACTTCTGCATATTTATTGAATTTGTCAAGTTTTTGTTCCCAAGTAAAACTTATTGGCCCTGTCAAAAGTTCACCAGCTGCAGAAGTGACTTTGATGGCCTGAGGAACAGCCCTGACGCTAGCGTCATGGAAGAGCCTGTGGCTTTCCTCTCCCTTTTCCAGCTGAGATTGGTATGTTGATGCATGGGGCCCAGAGAAGATACAGAAGGAGGGAAATTGAAAAAATAATAAACAATAAAAATATAAATTACAGAAAGCGCTCACCAAGCCATCCTGGTTTTATTATACGGCCTTGGGAAGGAATTTTGTATTTTCAATCAAACTATGTGGAATATGCATTGTAAACATTCTGCACCCACTGCTCAACATTTCTACGGCCTAGTAGGAGAAGAGCTGATAGGAATGTAGAGCAGTTTGCTACATGAGCCTTGTAGTGTGGCTGATGGGCTGTCACCTGGAAAAAACAGGGCTAGTAGGTGTCACCTCTTCAGATTGCAGAGGATGGGAGCAGGACTGTGGGGATCTGGGGCACAAAATGGAGAATTGGGCAGAAAAGGCCCTCTTGCAGGAAGGTGATGATCAGCATCCTGGTACTAACATCTTTGGAAGGGCTTCCCTACCCCAAGACAGGGAGAACAAAGAATGAAGACTTTGATAAAAAAATTAAGATTATCCCATATGCCTTTTTAACTTAAGATTTAGAGGGCAACATATCTGCTGTGGCAGTCATTCATGCATGGAAGGTCTCATATATTACAAATAGAAAGTGACAGGGGGTGTGGAAAAAAAGAATGTAGACAAAAAATACTCTGTTTTGTCACAGCAAACGTGAGAGGCTGGAAATGTTCAACCTGTGGCTACTCTCTCATCCTCATACTTACACAATGGTTTTCCCGATGTGCTTGAATGACTTCTCCACAAATTCGCGGACACTGTGGACCTCCCCAGTGGCTATGACAAAGTCCTCAGGCTCATCCGTTTGCAACATCAGCCACATGGCCTGCAGAAAGATAAACAAAGTCAGATTCAGTGCACATGTAAGTGGCCTCTTTGGTACGTGATATTGTATTACCGCGTTTTTGATTTGGAAATAGCTACACGTACACGCACATACCCCAAGCTGGGGAAATTAGCACTTTCTTTACACAGTGGCTATTAACCAGTTCAGTGCAACTCTGAAAAGAGTTCAATTATTTCTTATTACAGAAAACAGTGCTGTATTTGATTTTCAATTTGTTTCACAGCAGGAATTTCTGCAGGGGAGACTTTAATATGTTTACTTTTGAACCCTGAGACTTGGTTTAGTGCTTATGAGCATGGATTCACTTGTTTAAAGCACTGCATGAATTGACATTGATATGGGGAAAAGTGCAAAATTTTGTAATGCTTCAGTCCAGAGTGCTGCTGTCTGTCTGCTACAGAACGATGTCAAATACACTGAAGCATGAAAATATGGATGCTTTTGGCTGTTTCTTCTGCCACATTTGTTTTGCCTAAGCTGAGATTTTAATTAAGAGTAAGTACTTCAAAAGGTATTTAACCAAGTTAATCCAGTTTCCCTGCTGAATATGTCTTGGATGTTACATATTAAAGTACTGTAGAAGAAACTTTTGACACAGGAACAAGAAAACCCTGGTGGAAAAACGACACAACCACTAACATCAGTTTCAGAGGACTGTTTGTGCAGCAAGAGTTTCACAGTATCTTTTGAAGCAAAACTTCATCGGATTGTCAACATATTTGCATTTTATGGGACCAGCTTTTAATTCCCACAGCAATGTCTTCCACAGAGTCCTCTCCCGCAAACAAGTCGTGATGGGTGGGCACCATCTCAGAGGGCTGTCCAGCTAAGTCAGCAGGAAAGCCGGAAAGCGGATGGAAAAGAGGTATTCAAAGACATGTGTGACTTGTCTGAGATATCACCGCAGGTACATTTCAATTTTCTGATGTGCAAGGCAGTGCTCCTAGTGACTGGACTGTTTGACTGCATAGGAGCTGTAGGTGTACAGAATAATTATTACTTTAGATCAATCAAAATGATGCAAACGCTTCATTTCCTTTGGAGAGGAAAAGGGAATACCTGTATGGCATGATCCTCATTTAATAAATAACCAGAAAAGGGAAACAAAATAAATCAACTCTCTCTCCATATGGTAAAAAGGACTGTCATCCTCTCACATCGTAATCCATGATGCTATTTCTATTGACCTCTTCACATCAGCTTTAAAGAAAACAACTTTAGTAGGTCCCTTGATGGTAGTGGATACTCTGCAAATCAGATTAATAAAAGCTTTGGGATAGCTCAGTTTCTCTTGGTAAATACCATCTGAAATATTCAATTTTTCCTCTCTATTCTCAATAAATCAGTGTCCTGCATAGAAAAGCAATACATTCCACTAAAATGGTTGTAGGTGTGAGCCATTTTTCTTTACAGTTATTATTTTATGCATCTTCCAAAGTTTTGACAAGATTTTATTAACATGTTTCTTTTGAACCTTTTTACTTCTTGAATGTGCATGGAAGGCTCGGTTTTGGGCAACTGCTGTGTAAGTCCTTGACATAAATTATAAATTGTGCTTTAGGGAGATGACCTGCTGGGCAGGACAATGGCAGCAACTTTATTTTTCCTTTCCAAGATTGAACATCTTAGCCAATGACGCAGAAATACCCAAATGGCTGATGAAACTTGTCTTGTGGGGAAGAGATGTCTTAACTCGTATCTCTCATATGAGCGTTTTTGGAACACTGGGGTTTCCCTGCTGATTTGAGAGGTCACCGTAAATCACCAACTTCTGTTTCTTCATGACTGGACGAGCTTGCAAGATTCACAGTAGCAGCAGCTGCACAGAAAGGTAACAGGAGTATCTAAGATAAGTGGTCGATAGTTTTGGTTCTCCCAGCCTAGTCCCTGATTTCACAGATCTTCAGGCTACCTTAAGCAGTCTAGCTGAAAACAACACGCTTCCTTGTATGAGAGGGCACTATTTGGGGAAATAAGGATTTCCAACATTAGACAATCAGTCTATCAGGGCCAGTGGTTCTCCTCCCAACTTTGGTGGATGTTTGCTGTACATAATGAACTCCTTTTCTTGCCTTGACACTGTAGTGTCAGTTAGATTGGAGAGAGATGCAACAACAAAATGATTTATTGGTAAAAATCCCACCTTACCTGAAAATGCTACACTGGTTGACTGAATATGGAATTAGCATAAGCACCCGCTACTTACTATGACCATTGGTAAAGTAATATTAATATGTCTAAGCAGAAGCAGGATCAGACTTCCAACAATTTTTGTCATGCCTACACTTTTAAGCACCTCAGTATTGTAATTCCTTTGACACAGTTTCAGTGCAGGCACTTATGCCAAGACATTCAACAATCCAGCCACTATTTAAAATATTTGCACATTAGTTTTCGTATTAATATGAGATAGAGTTGAAAGTTTCTCTTTACTCTAAAATACACCCTACACTGAAGGAGGCAGCTGCAAAATCCTAACAAAAAACCAGCAGTGGGCCAACAGGACAGTGGGCTCAATGAGGTTTTATGCATTTGGATTTATCAACTTCTGTCTACCATTTCAAAAAGTAAGCAATCACTGTCTTGGCAATGTGATTAAACTGCAGTAAGTTTCAACAGGATCAATTTATAAATGATCAAACAGTGCAGAAAGAGTTGCTAGAAGTGATTTTTGCTTCAAATCCTACCATGAAAGAATGTTTAGATTAATGGTTACTTGAGAATCTATCACTGTGTGTTCTTTTATTTTTTCTGGCATTCACAATTATTGGCACTTAGAGTTACCTCAATCTAATCAAGTATGGAAAAAATTAACATGCTAAAAATTACAAAGTAAGTGATAGATCTGTTTTGCTTTGAGGAAGGTGACCAAATGCTGTTGCTTTGAACAGGTCTGTATGAACAGTCTGTAAAAAAATGCCAAGGCAAGCCAGGAGAGAGAAAAAAACATTGAAGAAGTTCCACAGTTAAAATTATATTTCCTCAGGTACAGCCCATGACAACCAATAAAACATTCATGTACAGGCAGTAGCTATATCCTTTCCCTACATCAAGTGCCAGGAATGTGATTCTCTTCACATCAGACTAATAAAGGTCCTTGACCTATGAATTTCTAGGCATTTCCTTTAAGAATTCATATTGTACCAGACTCGAGGCTGAGAACGAGAGGAAAGGGGGGGATACAGCTCCGGGTTTATTTGTCATTACTGAATGGCTTACTGGTTTTAACAGAGGGGAAAAGCTTTGTTTAAATTTCCACTGAAAGTAATTAATGGTTATTGACTGGCAAATGAAGAACAGGTGACACTCTGAATTAGAAGATAAATGATCTCATGTTCTAGCGTGATAATGGGTTAGTAATTGCTACAAAGCCTCAGACTAGTGCGTCCCATCATAATGCTAGATCATGTCCAGAACACAAAGGCCTCTGTGTGAGAGGTATTCAGCCGTTCACCTCCTGATCCAGCTGCAGAGTGATTTGCTCCATTTATTCTCTGATGGACTGCACAACCGAGGCAAAAGTTCACCCATTCTCACCTTCCTGTTCACATGCTGAACCACATGACCCATGACATGGCTGAACTGGGATAAAAACATTGCCCAGCTTTGGCTCTTGGCTATCTTTTAACCATCACAAGGTCATATATTTTTAGGAATTTTTCTGGTGCAGGAACTGAGAATTGTGGATTTTCCTGCATTTCTTTGTAAAAGGTTTTTTGGATGGGCTGACAGCAAGTAGAGAAATTTCTTGTTTTCAGTTCTGCCACCCTCTCCCTAATTTTTTGCTCAGTCCAGATAACAAAATATTCTATCATGGAAACAATTCAGGCTTTAACTCTAAGTCTTAGAGTAAGACTCTTCCCTTAATGGCAAAAGTGACAAAACATATTTTTCATATTGGAATTCTTTTTTGGCTCTGGTCTAGTGAGTCCCAAAATCTAAAGGCACTTCTATGTCATTTACTTTTAAAGACAGAAACCTAACAGGAGATACGTAACTACTCTAGCAAGCAGACACACTTTTATGATTATGTGGACTAGGATATCTGTTCTGCATGCCTGAACTCCAGCCTCTGCCAAAATCTTTCTCTTTCATCTTTCCCTTCTACCTTTTTCTCTATATAAACTCCTGCCAGTAGTAAGCACCATTTTCAAGCAACATATCCAAAATATAAACCAGTCTTCTTCCTGCCCAAATTTATTTGCTTATGTAGTGTTTGCACCTGGGCTAGTAAGCGGGAAAACCCAAGTTTGACTAACACAACCTCCACACAGATACATTTTGTGCATGCCACTGCCACTATGGTTGTGATGTGTCTGCTTGTTTTGAGAATCTAGAGTAGGTTGTAGATGTGTTTCACCATTAACTTCCAGTCTAGCACCCCAGTAAGAAAACATTTATTAACTGGGCTGTCATCCATGGATAACAAAGACCCGGTAGTTGAGGTTATGTTTAACTCCATATATTTGAGACTTTTGTTTCACTGTCTGCTCTCGCACTATGTATAGTTAAAGTGGGCTCATAATCAGGTATCTTCCTATTCAAGAGCAAAAATCAATTCAACTTTTTAAGATTTTAAAGTACAGGTGATGACATCTGCTCTAGAAATAAAACACATTTTTTTTTCAAAAGAGTAAGTATAAAGCCTTTTCATACGTCTCATCCAATTCAAGACCCAAAACAGATATGACTGAGCAGGTCCCACAATAGGATAAATAGGAAATGTTCCAGTTGCTACTAATTACTATTGCCCTGCACTGCTACATAGCAGTTTTTTCCAATACCTATGCTGTAAAAAAACCACTTTCATATGTATTTCTAGGTGTTATGCAGAGAAATTCTGACTTTGTATTTGCCACACATGGAGAAAAAAAAATGAAACCAAATCAGTAATGTTTACTTCAGGAGATGGAATGGATAGTTGCAGCCTGATGCATGGTGCACTGTCTGTGAGTTTCAGAGGCAAAGAAGCAGAGGCTGGTGAATGTCTAGCTCTATTTACTTATCACTGCGGAAGGAATGGGTTACCTCAAGGCTGTCAACAATCAGGGAGCAATTTCTGACTAAGTCAGAAAACATCACCACCTGGAGAGACCCAACAGTACATTATCACCATTTATAGAAATTCCGTCTTTATGGTATTCCATACTCTATTGTCTAGAAGTGGGCAGAAGCATTCAGTGGGTTGGATATGGTAGTCTAGTGATCCCAAACATAGCTATCCTGCTGGGGTCACCACTGAGAAGGAGAATTGAGCATTTTGGGCCAAAGCATGATGAGCCTTTGCAGGGGTGTGGGAGCAAAGGAGAGCCTTCTCCCCATATGGCGAGCACAAAGGCCTGGCATGACTGCTGTTCCTGTGTGCATCATGAGGGACTGCTCTATTTGTGCCACAAAAGACAGGGCTATTGTACCACCTCCCTCTCTGCATTGTCCCAGCTCAACTGCACTGGCATTGATAGAAGCTGCTTGGCATCTCCCGTGCTGAGCAACGTGTGGAGATGTCATGCCCACGCACTTCCTGCCTGCCTGGGATGCGAAGCAGTTCCAGATGCCATCACCCGGCTCCTCCTGACACAACCCAGCTGACTGGCTGTGGTTTCTCAAGCTGCTGCAGAACTGACCACAATTGATGGTCGTGCCTTAGAAAAGTGAGACGGGACATTGACTCAGAGCTCTGAACCCAAACCAACTCCCAGTTTATCTATTTACTCACTTTTGGAGGGGCAGAGAAGGAAGAAAAGGTGCTACACTGGGGGCTGAGTCACCCACATCTGATTGACTTCTGCCACTGTTAAAAGAGCAGGTGTGTCCTGGGTGTACCCAGTAGGTATCAGAGTGTGTTATATAAGGAGATTATATAAAGACACAGTGAGACTTACATATAATACACAACGGGGGGGGAAAAATCTCCTTACACATGCTTTGCACACAACAGGGGCATAGCACACGTGGCAGAAAAGCACCAGTGAAGCTGAAGTGCAGCACGAAAGTGTTGTGATCAGAGTAAATTGTAAGCTGCCTCTGCCTGACAGCCAGCATACAAAAGTGCTGGGCATGATCCCATGCTCCCAGCCACAATGGGAGTTCAGTCTAGAGTAATGACTATTGCATTAGTACTTGTTTCTGACAATGTTATAGGTCAAGGGAAGCATGGCAGGGAGACTCTTGCCAAAGAAAACCACAGGGATGTGCTGCCAGGCATGCTGATATTCCCAAGAAGCCAGTGACAACAGGAATATGGGA
Organism: Irena cyanogastra; assembly: GCA_013397155.1. Classification (NCBI taxonomy): domain Eukaryota; kingdom Metazoa; phylum Chordata; class Aves; order Passeriformes; family Irenidae; genus Irena; species Irena cyanogastra. Next base: position 566,463 of record VWZV01017171.1, on the reverse strand, counting down.
GTATGCATAATCAATGTACTACTATGCTTTTTTCCCCCTAAATTACAAACCTTCTTGCTCAGCTACTTTAATAACAAAGGTGCACACCCAGGAAGTAAGAACTTCCAGGCTGTCACAGTTTCTATTTGAAAGGCAAACATAAGTTCAGGATTAAAGTCATTGTCTATCATTGCAATTGGTGACTTTTCACATGTTCAATCCTTTCTCAAAACCTTCAGCAATAGAGGTACTTCCCAAGAAGGGCAGGACACATGCCTCTTCCTTTCCTCTAAAGAGTCATCATCCCGTTTTCTCAGATTACCAAAAATCACAGCGTTGGTGCAAGATCTGTTGCTCAAGGAACCTCCATTCATGGAAAAACCCTTCTGAACACCATTTGAGTATCTATCAGATCTCATCAGTCTAAATATATTTTGATATGCTTCTTCCTTAACTGTGTAATGCTGAACATAAGGACTCCAAAGTCTGTGTACAAAGTTTTTCCTTCAGCTGTGTCTTTTCTGCTCATGCAAAGGAGACATTGAGTACTTATGACATGGCAGCTGCTTCCATTCAGAAGAGTGACATTTGCAAACCATAGACATTGCTGAAACAAAAAAAAAAATGGGAACAGATTTGAGATGAAAACATTTTCCTCTGAGAGAAAAAACACACCATTTGATAAGCAACAATGGAAAATTTACCTTAAGAATCCCAAGAAAGTAAACAAACAGCAACTCTCCCTGGAGATAGTACGAGATAGGACTCATTTTATAAACTTTCTCAGAAATTTTTGAAGTTACAGCTGAGAAATTTCCACAGAAGCAATTTGAAGCATGCTTGCTGATTTAGTAAAATCCTACGGTTTGGCTCTAGAGGCGAACTTGTTCAGAGCAGAACTGTGTTCATGACCATGATATTTTCTTTCAAGTTGAAAGAGTATAGTTGATACATTTAAAGATAATAATACAACAATTAGAAAGTTACTAAGATAATAAAATACCTGGTAATCTTTGTAGACCATCTCAAATGAAAACAATATCACTGTCTTCTGAAACAAAAGCCCTCACATCTGTAGGAAATACTAGGAAATACTCTCTAACTTCTCTCTCCTAAGTAGATAGGCCAATTGTTTTACAGATCTCAGGGAGGACTCGTGAAACTTTAGTAGGCAGTTCTATTAATAAAAACCACAAGAATTATAATCCAGATAAACCTTAAAGGTCAACCTTCCCTGTTAACGCAACATGATGTTTCTCACATGGACCTTGGGTGAACACAAAGTTCTCATTGTGTTATCAAAAACTAGATTACTCCTTTTTTTTTTCCTTGTGTCACTGAATGTCAAAATATTGTTCTTTCAATATATGGAAGTATTTGTATACAGTTTTATAACTGATCTTTAGTTGCTAGCTGGAGGCAAAAAAGAAACAGTAAAGCTGCTTGTTGGGAAACCTCAACCAACAATGAAAATTAATATAGTCCTTTTTTCCTGCCAGAAAGTTTTGGACAGATTTTTAGGTCCACAATGGTTTGTTTATTCTTCAAGTGGTTAGATTGGAAGTGACATGTGTGACACAAAGTAAATTAATGAAAAAATACAGAAAGGATGCACATATGCTCTGTTTCTTTCATTTTAATTTTGAAGGGTATTGTCATAATTGCTAACAAAGCGCTTCCTCAAATTCTGCTCAAGAGAAAAGGGAAAGAAATTCAAAGCTAAAGAGGAAAAAAAAAAGAAAAATCTGAATTGCAGAAAGCATGTGAGAGTTTTAACCACTCAGATTTGAATTACATAGACAAGACTATAGAACATATATATGTTTCCCAGGCTCCACCTAGCAGACAATTCAGAAAGATATTTGACCCGCTTTCCCCTCCCTTTTTCCCCTTCCAGAATTAATTTTCCCTGCTATTTTTGTATGAACGTAAGACAAAATACCTCTTCACAAAGAGGCAGACTCCCATTTGACAGGATTACTCACTGCTAAAGTAAAGGGTTGTACCCAGGTTGCGGTGAGGGCAGAGAAGTCTTAGGGACCCATGCCAGGAAGGGCTGGTTGGGGCCATGATCTAACCACAAGAAAACAGACGAGGCTTTCAAGTCGAGTACTGGCATGTTCACTGGAGCAAAACTATCAGCCTCAGAATGATGATCACAATGTAGATATTGATCACAAAATGTTTACAGTGCAACATTTGACTATAAAAAGATCCTGGTTCCTGCTTCTAACACCTGTTTACCTCCTATTTCTTTCCGGGATTGCTTAACAACTCACAGCTAAGCACAAGCTGACTTGTGTTCCTTTCGATGGGGGTCAGAGGAGCAGCATGATCTGTGGGCCAAAGAACTACTGATCTCCACAGAAACAAAAATGCTGTTATCCATACCATGACTCAGAAAATTATTCTCTCTCTCAAAATCTTCCTCTCCTTTCCTCCCATCTGTCAAAACTGCCTATGCAGCTTGCTAGCTTCTCTACTCCAGGTTTGTAGGGCTGCCCAGTGCCTATCCAGTAATGGGCCCTGACTCAGGTTAAACCACTAGTTGTGCTGTAAAAAAATTGCTAAGAGCAGCAGAGAACTGCCACAGCACAGGCAGATAGGCTCAGAGATAATAAAGCAGCACTTCAAAATGTTTATACATGTTTGAGGGTATAATTGGCAAGGAAGAAAAGCAATCTTTTAGGACAGTAAGAGTAACAAAGCAAGAGCACTGAGACAAAATTTATGAACAGTGTTATTGAAAAAAAAAATGCAGGGAGAAAGAGTGAGTTAATAACACAAAATTGAAATTTATGATTTTTTTTGAAATTATGAAATTTATTTCATAATTTATATTTCCCCCACAAATTTCCAGAGTTCTTGCTTCACGCTATTGAACATTGTGCATTTTCTCCTCAGACTGCTATGAGTTTCCAAAGATGTTACATTCCTGAATATTAATCTAAAATAATTGAATTGAAATGTTAATTTACTCATCTTGAGAAAAATAATTATATCGATTGGGTTCTTAAAAATTAGAATCCTTGTCTGAATAATCTGTGTAAATAAAAAGCCTGCTATCTTAAACACATCACTGAAATTCACTTTTTGATTTTATTGGAGTTTTCAGTGCCCTGGAGTTGGAAGTAAGAAAGATTTCCACTATTAAGTCATTGTTACTTATGAGACAGTGATAAAATTGCACATAGGGAATGTTTTACTAACTATAAAAAAGCAAGAAGTCACCCGAAAAAAAGAAAAAAAGGATGTTAAAGTAATGTCATTCCTGGTACAATGGATTTTTTTTCCTTTTCCTTTACCAGAACATTTCAGGTGACAACATTTTGGAATTTGATGCTAAATTCTCTTGGCTGAGCACAGACTGAGACAAGCGCAGGACTTTGATGCCTCGGGGATACGGTAATGCAATACAGAGGGGTTTATTTTCTTTCTTATTTTTACCTCATGTCACAAGTTCAATTTTAGGCCAACAGTACCCAAAACGGCCACCATGTGATACAGCAGCTTATGCAAAGAGTCTGGCGGTTTTAACCCAAGCCCCAGGACAGAGGAATCTGCCTCACAGACTTGCTGCCACAGTGTTAACACTACAGCTGCTCTGACCGAGTTCCTCCCCGGGTGCTCAGGGTCGGGTACCAGCTCGTGGTCTCTGCCGTCCCAAATTGGGGCGTGGAAATCTCAGCCAAAAAACGGCAACAGCAAAATGATCCCAGAAACCAAAGGATGTGTTTTAGAAGTCTGGCTGTGCTGTGCAGATGTGAAAAGGCAACGTGAAGATTACTTTCGAACATGCTCAAAAATACATTTGGAGGGCACTTTGCATTGACCTTCCCTTGGCTTGCTCTGGCCATTCTGATTCCACCATCAGTCGTAATTACTGTTCCTGCAGTCAGTCACACCAAATTCTGCATCAGGGAAAGGGAAGGATCTGCACTGAAACCATGGATACGGCTGCTCTCCATGGGCTAGTGTCAGAATGGAATAGAAAATTTTATTCAGTTTGTTCCCAGCAATAAATACAATCCTGGCATCCTGGATAAATCCTTCACATAACAGCATGTGTTCTTTTATGCACCCTGGGAGCGATTCTATTTAAAGCCATGGAATTGTGGGTGTGAGACTGTAAGCACATCCACTTACCCAAAACAAAATTAAAACCTGTCTTGTATTAGAGTCAGGAGAGCTGTTAGGAAAAATGCAAACCATATGAAGTTTTAAGTATACTTATGTTTTTTATCTGTCTCTGTGTAGCATATACAACTGACTTTCACTGCCTGAGATGAAGTGACGACAAGTGTTTTACCATATTATTACAGAATACCCCAGTAGCATTATCACACTTCAGCTTTTGCTTGCAATAAATCTTTGCTACATGCATGTCAGAAGTCATTGCTCATATCACATCCAGACAAATTAAGGGCCCTCCTTCCCCATGGACATGAATGAGACTCCACACACTAGGTATCCTGCCATTAAGGCTGGAATAACTCCCGCAGGTCAGACACCGGGAACAACGTTCCCACACGCATTACTTGGCAAGGGCCAGAGGTCTGTTCTCAGGCAAATAACAGTGGCACAGGCATGAGTCATTGCAGAATGCAATGGATTTATCACCACAATGACACCATCATCCCTTATATGCTGGTTTCCATATGCAAGACTCATTCAATTTTTTTTATTCTTCTCAGAGATTTATAACTCAACTGCTGAAACAGATTCCACATGAACACAACTCTCTGTTCTGTATATTTTTTGTAATAGCTATACCATAAACCATATTCTAATTACAAGGATCCAGCTTTAGGTCCAGCCTGCTTATTGGTTTCAGTTTGGTCCAGCCAAATGATGAGCAGTGTCCCAGTCTCGGCAGTGTTAATGACTGTCCTTGGGGCCTTCACTAAAGCATTTAATCTTGCAGCCCAAATTCTGCTGTCTATGAAGCTGGAGTCATAGTATTTATGCAACTAGTGTGCTGTAAGAAAGTTAAGGGTAGCACAGACATTTCATCATGAAGTCTATTATTTTTTATATAATTAGATTTGACTTTGCACTTTCATAGTGAAAGGTGGGAATTCAAACATTCTTCCTTAATACTGACTAGCTCTGGACTAATTAAAGACAAACTAAAGCAGCAAGAAAATGTAAGGATGAGATCACACAGATCACACTGTTAGACTACATTCTCCAAAATTCAACAAAATAGACATTTGTTGAGATAGTGCACATTTTTTGTTATGATACAAGAAATAAGTGAGATACTACTCAGGTGATCAAGATACCGATAACCAAGCCACACTGGTGTGTTTTGCTCTCTTGCCTAAACTTCAGAAAATTTATTTTTTCCCAAATAATTGAAGGAAACTTAAATTAACTCTTTGAATATTTTCCCAGAGAAATATTCTGTCCTGCAAACCATGCCTAATTCCGGCTTCATGTGAAATCAATTTCATTAATTTCTACAGCCTACCAACACAGAAGAGGAAAGTGAGGCATGTAGTTCATGTCACTGTAAGTAGCTCTCTGATGCCACAGTCAAAAGACTGCATTTGACCCAAGAAATAGTTGTAAAACCAGGTATGAAACAAACTGTTGCATCACATGGCGAACTAACAACTAAACTTACTATTAAACCTCCTCACTTAGTATTCTTCCCCTTTCCAGCACAAAGAAAACAGCAAAGCATGAGACCATGTGGGAAGGCAAGGAAACAAAACCATCTTGCTGCACCTCTTGGAGAAGCATCTAAAGCCTGAGACTACTGTACTCAGACCTCCCTCGAATCCTGCCCTCTCTAGCTGCCACCTCTCAGTCCCCATGCTGACCTCCTGAATCAAGCCAGATGGGACTGGCAGAGACATGTCAAGGAAGTGCTGAAAAGGTGACTTGGGTCTCTGGCAGCTAGTCTGGAGCTCATTTCTATGTGAAATCTCTGGGGGCTCCTGCTTTGCAATTTCTCAGGAATGTTTAATTCTCCTCATCCTTTTGCTGAGTCTCTCTGGAGAGGTCATGGAGGCCTGTGACATCCCTGGAGGGCACTGCCTAACTAAATTAGCATGAGATAACTTTGGACTCTCTTCCAAACAAGAAAATACAAGGGAGAGAATTTCATTAAAAGCAGAAGACTAGGTGATCCAAGTTAATCCCAGCCCAGAGCTGCTGCAGAAATGTTCTCTGTTTATATTTTGACTTTACTCTCTGTTACAGAGTTCACTGACTATAATGGAAGCTGTGTTAAGTGCACAACTTGACCTCAGTTGACCAAATCTTAGTTTCATAATAAAGACAAAAAGTGGGTTAGGCAGCTCTAAAAGGTCTGATTAGTTACTGTTTTGCCTGTTTGTGTGTAAAAGAGAAGCACTGATGTACTTTATCCTTTAGATGAGCTTTTTAATCAAGAAACATTAATGTTTTAACATGCAACACTACTATAATGCATATGTGTGTACGCTTAGCAAATCCAACTAAGTCAAACTTGCATTTTGGGGTTTTTTTCATTACTTGTGTACACAGAGTTTGATTTGGATTTCTTCAATGGGTGGTGGGAGAAAAGATAAGTTGGAGTAGAGGGAATGGCAACATCTGCATCCTGTTCTGCAATAATGTTTCCCATGCAACTCAAGGGCAGGATAAGACACAGAGGTAGATCAACGCACCCAACAATATCCCACCTCATCTTCCAGCAGTGTACCAATCCCACCACAGCAAATAGCTCCAAAACAAGGATTTGATTGTCTGTATACAAACAGGATGGGGAGCAAACCAAAATTTTTTTTCTTGGGCTGAGGTTGTTACAGCTGACACTAGGGAAACAGGAGATAAAACAAAAACATACCCAAAAAACCCCATTGCCTGAGCTTCACCTGTGGGAAAAACTGAGCCGGTGAGACCCAGGAATTCACACTTCAAAATATTGTTAAATATACTGGTAGTAGTAAAGTGAGACCCCTAACTCAGTACAATATGAATGAAAACCACATTATTCTTCAAAACATGAGATTAGAGAGGGAAATCTTTATTAAATGCTGTTTATAATCCAGTCCTGCATAACAGCATGCTTTGGCTATATTGGGACAAATCCTCCTCCTTCTGAGAAGACAAGAAGAAAAGGAAAAGGTACAAAAGTTCATGCGGTTCACATTAAGGACAACCCAATGTGCTCTCTCCCTTCAGGAAGGAAATATTAGCATGGCCCCTTAGCTATACTCTGAGGGCAGTGATCTGCTGGGAAACATGGTTTCAAGTCTGCAGATCTTGGGGCACCAGCAGGCCAAACCAGGGTTCTTACTCCTGTCATAATTGTCTCTTTTTCACAGAAGGACCACTGCTTTGGCATGGGTGCCACTGAGTTTGTACAAGTGTGGTTAAAAAGCAAATTTTCCTACTGAGCTTTTCCAGAAGCTGAGTGTCTGTTTAGTAAGGGCTTTTCCTAGTCTTCCTCAGAAAGATGAAATCATATGCCAAAGGAGAAAGTTTTTCCACCATGGGAGAGACCCTGGAGAAAATGCATCAAAACAACTTCCTTCCACAGTGAATATTCTTACCCACTCCTTAAAGATTGCTTCATCACCAAAATCACACCCTGAAATCAGGCATGTGGGCCCAAATCCAGCCCCCTGGAGTCAGTCAAATCTTTGCTATAGGCTTCTGTGAGGATGGAATTTCATTCCTTATGTAGGAGCCTGTCACGGCCAAAGGCAAAAAAGAAAGGGTGTTTTCCATGCAGGCTTTGCTTTTCTACTTTTGTGCCCTTTGGGAAACTGGTGCAATTAGATTCCTATTATTATATACTGGAAAGGCATATTTGGCACTGCATGTGAGTTTATGTACTTAAAAAACAGAGGGAATTTTTAAATATAACTTACTGTCTTTCAAACACCAGACTTTATATATAAACAGTTCAAAGATGCTACAGTCTGGTAAGTGAATAATTAGGGAGAAATAAACATGTGAAATCTACGATTAGCTGGCAGAGAAAGAGTGCTAAATAAGATTCTAACCCCTTTTGAATGCCAAAACAAGGGATAAAAATTCATATTTGTCTCAAAAAAACAACTTCAAATACTTGAATCAGAACCACAAGGAAGGAGACTTTACAGCTATAGGCTTTTGTCTTTATTGTAGGACTTCCTAGGAAGGTGCAAATAGGAAAATTAATCCAAAGAGACTAAAGGCGTGATCTCAACAATCTTATACATGCATTAGGCATGCATTAAACACATCCTTTGTCACAATTAGAGTTCCCCTTTTCATCTACCCAAATTCAGAACTCTCTGGTCCTGTGGACAAGCCCACATGGGGGTTTAATGCAACTGAATTGATTTGCTGCACTATTTCATCTAGGCTGATTTTCCTGGACCAGACCCATCAGCATACTGCACTATGAGGAACAACATGTATGGTGACTGATAAACTCCTGCAGTTCTTACTACAAACATTGAATTTTCTTACTTTTTTTCTTTATCTAAGAGGGCTCAGCTTGTGTTCTGTTTCCTTAAAAATGTATTTTCTCCTTCTCAAATATTAACTGGATACATCAGTCTGCATTGTTCTAAATTATCAGAAACAGTATTTTTGAAGTATTTACCAAATAATCTGTTTTATCTCGTGAGAAAGCAGCAAGTTAATGGTGAAGAAAATCCTTGCATTTTCAAATTCATCATGCACAGGAGGGCATATCCTCAGATGTCATATGCATATCCTGGTATGTCAATTAGTCTGTAATGTCCTTCAGATATTTCTGGGTGAAAGTATCACAGTAACCCAAATAATTTTCATCACATCTGAACTTTTACATGCCTTGCCAGAACATAGATAGGGAGGAAGGATTTTGTCTTTATGTCGCAGGGCAAGAAAGGAAGATGCCTTTTTTTCCATCTCCCCCAGCAATTCAATGCTGGAGGAGAAACAGGAAAGAAACCATGGTGACCTCTCTGAACTTAGGGAAGCAGCTGCCAGCTCAGCAGGAGTAGCATTGCTGAGGGACTCTAGTACCTACTGCTGGAAGAAGCCTTTAAGCCTTTCTCGCTCTCCTCCTCCTCTCTCTCTTTCCTTCTCTATCTTTGACATCTTCTACCTCTAAATTATACAAATGGAAGAGCAAGAGAGAACTTTCAGAAACCTCAGGAGTCAGCTTGTTATTAGACTGGATAAAGAAGTCACAAAGTTAAAGTTTCCAATTATCCCTACAAAATCAAAACAATATAATTGCTGTATTGAGCAAGCAAACCATAATTCTGTTTAAGGAATGATTTATGTATCATTTCTACTTTCTTGAACACTTTGTCTCTTGACATATTAATGTTATTGCTCTCTGAATTCAAGCTTCCAAAAAAATGTTTATGCTTCTAAAAAAGATTTAAACTTGGCAGACATGAAACAAACCTACGTCTCATATGTAGGGAAAAATTTCACACAAAAGGAAAGTGCTGACTTTTCTAATTCTAGATTTAAAGGTACCTCTGAATGTTTCTAGCCAGTTATCACAATGAAGTTCAGCAACAACTTATTTCTTCTACCTTTGAGAAAATGAACTTATTAAAAGAACAGAAAGCAAAACAAACAAATATGGTGAGGGGAATTTTTAATTTTAAGATTAAAAGTGTGAGAATGTCAGGGAAACCAGAACACAGTTGACATCCTGATCCTGAATATTTTATTACACAGATTTAACCTTATGAACATGTATGAGGGGGAAATACAGCCATGTTCCAGTACCAACATCACACAGAGATGCCACACACTGAAACATGACTGCTGGTCAGTTAAGATTTCTTTTTTGTTTTCCCTGTTGTGAAACCAAAGTAAATGTATCGTCTTAAGACTGGATATGAAGAGCATTAAGTGAAAGCACTTACACTTGAGATGGGTTAAGTGCACCCAGTGCATCTGCTGTCTTGGATCAGCTACACAAAGCAACATGCAACTCTGCCTTAAGTGCCTGTTCTTGTTCTGTTCTCTTTTTCTTGTTGTTGTTGTTGTTTGGGTTTTCTTTTTTCCCCCCCAGCCCAAAATCCAGGACAATCAAGCAGCTTCATCAAGCTCAGACCATTAATGAAGTAGTTTAGGCTCTGAAGATAAAGGAAAGAGTTGATATGGGGCTCAGAGAAAAAGGCAGATTAAGAGGAAGGAGACAGAGAGGAGAACATTTTCTGGCATCTGACCCAGGTTTAAAACTGTGTTTCATTTACTAAAACAAAACTAAAACACTCCTTCAACTTTGGGAAATCCTTAGAAAAACAATAAAAACATTGTTTCAGAAGGCAATTATGGTTGCTAAAATGACACATCATTTATGAATGGAAGTACTTAGAAGAGAGTAAACTAATTCTTAAGGACAATAGCAAACACACATTGGACCTGAATTTGCTGTTTTCTTGGCACTGTTACACTGACAATTAAATTATTCAATATTTGCACTACTGTAACAAAAAGCAGAGCCAAGACCATTATTTCTATCACTGAAAAAGAAATACTTATATCCTAACTGTGCAACAGTTTCAATAAAACCACAGAATTAATGATTTAATCAGTAAATTAAACCCAGACTGATGAGAAAATTCCTAATAATAGTCATAAGAATTGTAATAATAATAACAATAGTGATAAGATTGTGGCCATACATTACAAACACACTAGGTTCAAAGCAATGCATCTGTCTATCAGGTGTGTAAGTCAAGAATTTTATTGCCTTATCCTGTTAAATGTTACCTACAAAAATGTAGAGCTTAACAACTGAATATGTGCTTTGAAAAACTCCTGTAGCTAATTAGTAAATTAGCATAGGCTAATGTGTCCAGTTTAACAGCACCCCAACAGTACTGACACAGAAATCAAAATAGCAGCCACTAAAACTCAACCAGTTCACAAGTCACACTTAAGACTGTATATTGTAATTCAAAGTCCAATTTTTATCTGGCAAAAGTAATGTGCTTTTTTATCATAAAGATCACATTTAAGGCTTTCCAATGACACCATTTATAAGGACTCCAGTTTTGAAAGAAAGAGGATAAATACTTCAAATTGCATTTCCCCCCAGCCCCCTCTACTGTACAGCCAACCAGGTTCACAACAGAAAACTTTTCCCCTCCTCTTACATATGTAGTGTAAAACAGACAGACACAGCTTTTTTGTCTTGTTTTCTAAGCTTATGGACTTCACATGTACTTGGTTGTGTGCCCAATAACTCTTGATTTCCTACTGCCTTCGAAAGGCAGTACTTCCATCAAAATTTGGGAAAGAAACAGCAGTGCCAAAAATATTAAATAAATTGCAAGTCTGGCCAAAATAGGACTTGACAAAGGGAGACATACCCTGTTGGATGGCTAAGGAAATGGCCAAGCCTGAATGTAACCAGGGAATACACACAGGAAGGAGCTATTACAAAGGACCAGAATGTATGGGAAACCTCAGGCAGAGGTTGCAGTTCATATGATACTAGACACTCAACCATGTGTTATAAAACAAATGGCTTGTTTACAGAACAACATTTTTAAAAAATGAAGTTCAGACTTGTCAGCTTTGGAGAAAGATTGTGCAGAGCCATAGTGTCTGGAGTTTTTTAGTTTGTTTCCTTTTAAATGCTGCTGGCTTTGCATAACAACTAACACATAATAATTACAAATGGACAGGCTGAACACACCTTGCTCAAGACACCTGACTAGCAGTATGAAATTTTGTGTGAATTTCCCCACCAACTGCTCCTATCCTACCAAGGGAAGTGCATGGGGATGCTGGCATGGAAACCCTTTGCTCTTTCCAGTCAGCTGGATACTTCAGCATCAGCGTCCCCCAGAGCAGACAAAGAGGGCTGGGAGAGGCTGAGGGCAGACCATGACTGGTCTGGAGGGCCACAACAATTGTACATTGCTTCCTGCAAGGGTTAAGCCAGGAAACATCTCCTGCCCTATCACTGCAGTGCATGCCCAGCTCTGCTGATAGCATCTGCTTGCTCACTCCTAATTCTAGGCAGCTTTATGCATCAATGGTGTAAATATGACACTGAGGGGGTGCCCACTACCCTCCTGACATACAGAGGTTATTCTGATCAAGCAGATGAGAAAAGACAAACAAGAAAATGTTGGCAGCTCAAACTGGCTTTCATTTTCTAGTGTTCTGTGACAAAATTAGCTGGGAGAGATTTCCCTGTCCTCCCCAACAGAGCCCAGAAAGCTCTCAGCGTCGACACCTCTAGAGGTTGTACCCATGGCTCTTTCTGTAGAGGCTGGACAGTGGGAGTCTATAACATCCTGCAACCACAAGGGAAGAACAAATATCTACCAAAGAGCTATATAAGCTGTCATCAAGGCACCTGGATCAGCCCTGATCTCACCAGCAGGCATGGCTGCTCAACTGGAACACAAATTCTTTGTACATGTGCCAAGACATTTCATCTCTTAATTGAAGTAAAAAGTCCATATATCTGGGTCTCGAAAGGAAGCCATTCTTTCCTTGTGCAATCCCAACACACTCCTTTCTAAGCACACTTTCAGTCATGACTCAGGCTTGGGAATACCACCGAGGAAGAGGAAGGAGGCACTGCAGCAAAAACGCTTGCTAATCCAGCCAGATTACTGTGGGCTGCTGGGCAGGCAGTTAGAGGTACACTGGAGGGTGTATCCTGTCTTTGGGGTAAGAGAAAGCTGGCAGGTCTTTTATTTTATATCATATTGTGGTATCTAGCAAAATCCCTCAGAAAAATTTTACAACTAGATACTATATAGCATTTTTCCATACATCAACAATGTGAAGAGAAAGTATTCATAGCTATTTGGAAGAGTAAGCTATATTAGTGCCCTATAAAAAGCATTAAGCCATCATCTTTCCATAATAATTTCACAAGTAGGATTTTTTTCATAAGTATTTTTCTTTAGATGTTGTCTGTGTGTGTTCAGTTTGCAGCTCCACACCATTAGAGGCACACAGTGGTTCTTGTCTCTTGGTAAATACTATGTAAATTTGTTCCTATGATTACAGCACTTGCTAAAATGAGCATAGTAATTAGGAGGCAATGCTTACTTTATGAATTTTCCATGGTAGGTTTGATGCTCCAAGATAAATCTCCAGTTCATCAAAATAGCTGTGCTTGTGCTTAATTTCAAACATACCTTTACTCCACCACAATTAAACAAAAGACTTGAATACATGCTTGTTGCTTGAAGGGGATTAAATCTGTGGACTTTAATTAGATTTATGCCCAGACTGAAGTTCTTCCCTGAACTGAGGCCTGTGAAGTACAGTGTTTTGAAAGAGGAAGCACTGAATGAAAACTAAGAGAGATTATTCAGATTATTATTTGAATATGAAATAATACTTTATATTTTTCATATTCTGTATGCATTAGCTATGTAAACCATGCATCATCATCCACAAGGAAGACAGTAAATGCTTTTAATTTATTCAATATTATCCAACTCCATTGTAAAAGATCTCACAATTATATCAAGCCTCATAAATAGCAAGTCAAAGCACAAAAGAAACATCAAACTTTTTGTTGTGAATTAGTTCTAGGAGAGGATACAGAGAGGCTGTTATAGATAAAATAATAATTTATTTCTTAGGCAATTACTTGTGGCATTTCAGGACATTGTCTTGATGGACACATGAATCTATTTCAAAAGGTTTGGTGGTAACTTTTCTAAGAACTAACTGTATTAAGTACCTTAAAAAATTTATTTTAAAATTATTTTCTAAATAATGATGAGTGAAGTAACTTCCATAAGAGAACTAGATGCTAATCATAATTTGAAATCAGACAGACAGGAAATTGCCGCACCCTACATTAGTGAATGCATCCAGGTCCCATGGTAGTCTTCACAGAGACTTTAGATTGTCTATGGGAAATGAAATCATGTGCCAAAGGCCAAGTAAACCCGAAATTAAAATTCACAGTTATGTCTCCCTGTTGCATTCATAATCCTGCTTATTACCTCTTACATCATTACAAAGTGTTCTCCAGAATAGAACAACCCACTGCTGTGCTATGTATACCATCACACACTATACGCTGTCCCAGTTCTGCTCCAGAGGCCAAATATCACCCACGCAGTTTTAAAATTCGTGCTCAGGGTCATCGTTCATGTCTATGTGGTGGTCAGACTTTGGGATACTGCATGCCCTGGAATCACCTGCTGCTAATTCCCGGGTTTGTTTTACCACAAACTCTCTAATTCACTTTTGAATATTATATTCTATACGACGACAACAGCATCTACACTCTACAAGCTATTACAGAAATAAAAAGTGTCTCTTCAATTCTGTAACAGTTACCACTGTAACCACTTGTCATGATATTTCTGGACAATGTCTTTGTGGATATGTGCATATATTTTATATGCTTTGCTGCTAACTTTTCTTTTACGCATATTTGTAATACCTACCATCTCTCCGAAGTTCATATTCAGTGGTCTCAATTCCCTTCACTGTTGTTTGCAAGAATGGGAATTAGAAACTTTGATGACCTGGTGAAATCACTCACTCAAGAAATTAAACCAAACAATAAAACTAAGTAGCCTAAATACTGTTTAGCAGAAATGCAGCACCTGCAATCCATTACTGAAAGAACTCAGTACCACAAAATATAGTGATCAAGTTTTCAGATAGCACAAAAGATGTTAGTAGAGAATGAAAATAGAGTAAGTTTATTTTCTTCTGGTTCTAACTTCATTTAGATTTTGTAGTTGGCAGCATGTCAGGACCAACAGGCTTCCGGCAGGAGATCATTATTTTAAAACATTAACTCCCATGTTAATGTTTGATTTTGCTAATGTTTAAATTGGGATATATTTCTGAGAGGGAGAATGGAGGAGTAAAAAGATCACACACAATGCTTTTTGTCAGTAAAAGAAGCCAGAGGTGGGTTACAGTAAAAAAATAAGCTAACATCATGTAACAGATATAAAATTCACACAGGTAACTGCTAAATCCAAGGTGCAGGAAAGACAAGAAAATACAAAGAAAGAGCTTAGTGATATCAGAAACAATTTATTTGGCATAGGAACCTCTGTCAGATTCCTGCTATCCCACTATTTGAGTGAGGGCTCCTGCAGAGCATCAGCCTCAAAGCTGTGCGTCATTGGAGGAGCAGTGCTCTGGAAGAGACCTAAACCTCAGCGCCTGACTATGGGAAGTCATCAGAGATCCCACAATACTTTTAATGAATACAGAGGTATCAAATCCTGGTCAAGTACCACCTGGGTTAAATAACTGGCAAGCTAGCACGGAGAGTGTGAGTGTGGAGAGTCAGAGATGAATCACAAATAAAAGCAGATCGTAGAAACAGATATTCTTGCCTCTTGAGTTACTCTCAAACTTAACTCCATAAAATAGCTGATGATCTCATATAAGTTCACTAATGCGCTCATCAAAATAAGAGAGTAAATTTTAAAAAAACCCTACTGATTTTAGTCACAAGTCACCAAGGGGCTCTGAAGCATATGGGCTAACTCTGAATTGGATACCTTGGGCATCAGAGTACACAGGACCCACTGCGTGTAGTTCCCTACTGTGCCGTCCACTCCTGTAGCCACACTTATCCCCATCCTCCTCACACTTCTGACTGGCATCACATATATTTCACTCTCTGTTGATAGCTTTGTGCAATACCACAGCCATGCCTCAAAATTCAGCTCACAGCTCATCTAGTTTCCAAGTTTTTTCATAACAGGAAATGTGATTCATACATATCTTCAATTACACGCATCAATGTAAAACACTAAGCGGTTGCAATAGCAAAGCCTGAGTACCAAAACTTTTCCAAAAATTTCAGAATGGCTTTACCAAAGAAAGGATTTAATGCTATGATTTTCCAGTGCCACTTTGTGTGCGCTTCTAGAAGATCATGTCTCCAATATTGATTGCCATGAGCAATCATGGTGCGTTTGTCTGCTGCAAGGAGAAGTCTGACGAGAATTTCATACTCTTCTTTACATAACAAGCCACCCTACAGAGAGATAGTAATTTAGATATAAATGAGGCTTCATCCATGCTTCAGAGGGCTGATGCTGCTGAGTCATGCTTACAGGCAATCTAACCAACAAAAGACAGTAGAAAACAGCAAACTAGAGCAACTACTTCTGAGATGATATGGACTATTCCCATTAGTTTTAGTCAGCATGATGCAAAACATACACTTTTGTTACAATGCACTGGGAACAGGAGTAAATATTTTAATTCTCTCTCTTAGCACCTAAAAGTAGCAATGCAGATTTTCATTCCCGTTGTGCCTTTGCAATATGAAATGACTGGTTATTTGTTGAACAAACTAGGGGGAAATTACAGAAAAAATTTAAAACATAGAGAGCACACAAAAACAGAAGACTGCAATTTTTGAGGACTTTAATTACCAGAGGTATAATATTAGCAAGCTGTTTCTACTGTAAAATAACTGGTTTGCATAAATGCATTGTGTTAGCTAGTCAGTAGCTCAATTATTACTTTGTTGTCTTGGGTCTAAATATTGGAAGTAGAAGTGTAACTTAAAACAAGAAATATCTGTCAAGCAGGAAAGCTGAAGATACCTTTTAATAACATACCAGAGAGCTGCTTTATTGTGTTGCTGCTGCTGCTTCTTTTGAACTCCTAGATAATATCGGATGAGGAACATTATACTGTTCTATGCACATTTCCCTCATCACCACAGTATCTGAAAAGCTTCCAGCAGTTCATTAAACAACATGACTAACCTCCCTCATTTGTGGTTTCTCCGTTCTCTCTCTCATCCTCTCTCCAAGGGAAAAGTACTGTATGCATGTGTGTGTGCGCGCAATGTTTTGGTGCATTGTGCTGGTTTGGTTATTTTCAATTTTAAATTTTATCACGTGCATGCTACCCTGCATTTATAACAAAGGGATACACGGCTTTATCTCAAATTCGGAACTTGCTATTTGCGTGCTACTGAGCAGAGCCTGCATTCCTTGCCCCGCCTCTTTGCTTCAGCACAGCATTCTCTGGCTGTTCTTCCATACTCCTAAAGGACACACAGCAAGTGGATGCACAGCACAGAAAAGACCAGGTCAGAGGAGGAGAGTGGAAGGGTGGAAGAAAGGTCCCATGACTTATGTAGGTCATGACATCACAGCTGCTGACAGCTTTTGTATTTGGTAAAGATGAACTACTACAAAAATCTCTCTCTCTGCTGTTAAAGTGGATAATGAACATTTGAGAGTCCCCCATTAAGGGCATCTATGAAGTTGCAAAATCTGTCTACTACGCACAAGGCATAATATATAGAGGTTTTGTTGCCATTACACAACTGTGTGGATGAAGATGACTTTTCACATCTAAAATGCAGATAGGAAAAACTTCAAATGCTAAGCGTGACTCTTCCCCTCCATTATGCCAGCACACGCAGAGCATAACTTCACTAACTCAGCATATTTCTGCACAAGAAGAGACCACATCTTGGTAGCACATGTGTAATTTTTTTAAAGCCTGGAGTGAAAGACATTATGATAGGTAAAGTACAAGTTAGAGTGCTGTAAGGATTGTGGAGAACTATTGCAATTTTTATGCATTTGTCAAATTCGGTATCAAAACACTGGGGACAGGTTCAGTTCCCCCAGCCAAGATTTCTGGTATCATCACCTCTCTCAATTCAAGTTCATATGCATGTCTAGCTGTAATAAGCAATATAAAAATGCCCTCAATTTCTGCAATTTTTTGCCCAGTACATCTTGAAATGGCTCAAGAAAAAGCAGTATTTGTTGGAGGTTTTTTTTCCATGGTGAAAATGTGAGAAAGAAACAGAAGATGACTCTTCAAAGTCAGTCAACATATCAGGCCTTAGCCCAGAGTGAAACTTCAGGGCTCATACACCAGTCTGCTCCCGAAGCAACATAGTCACACAGAAGTCTGTGTTAGCCCTAACAGAATCTGCTTTACAATGAAAGGGAAAATTACTCTAGTGTAGATATAAATTAGCTTAATTTTTTTTTTCCCTAAAGAGAAAGTTTTGAGCAAGGTATTGGATATCTAGCCCAGGATTCTCTGCTGTTTGATTGCTGCCATTCAGAATACTTGCAGGAGGATAGGAGACCCTATCCTCTCGTTCAAAAGGAGGCAGCTAATGAACAACTGAATCTTTAATTGTGTGTTGAGGATACTTCTGGAAGATTTTACCATCCCAACATTTAAAAAACCAGAAAGCCAGGATAAAGGCTAGTATCCCTTAACATGAAAAAGGCTGGGAATGGAGCTAAGCTTCCTGGCTGATGAGCAAAAGAATTTTCAGGGTTTGCTTGCTGCCTTCAGGCATCAGCGTGCCCAGAAATGACACAGAGACCGGTGTGTCAGCTGTCACTGCAAGGACCTCTCTGAACATTAAAATACTCCCTGCATCAGGCAAATACGATTTCTGGTGTAAAACCAGCCACTCAAGGGCCACCTCAATTTCCCCTCAGCTTATTGCTGCCAGTGAGAACAGATGGGGATTAAAAGTAGGGGACAATTTTTTCCCCTCATGGTGGCTCTCTTGACTGGGACGCCACAAACTGCAGTACAGATGTCAACAAGTGCCACAATAAACTAGAGCTTGCCCTTTCCCAAAAGACAGCAGAGTCATTCTGACATTTAGAAGTGTCATCTAACCCAAGCCAGCAACCAGGCTACCCCAGCTGAAACCATGACAAGAAAAAAATTGAGAAATGACATATTTTAAGACAAGTTTTTTAATTACTTAGGGGTTTTTAGCTAAGCCTTCTAATAATTTGGATTGCTTTTCATCTTGTAGCAGTTTTGCCTTTGAAATACTCTCCTGGTCAATAACTTGTTTTGTCAAGTTGGGTTTTTTTTGAAGAAGTCTGCTTGGTCAAAATATGTTTTATGGTTTTAAGCTGCTGCCAATTGCCTGAAAATTGAAGAGTGGGTAAAATTCAAGATAGACGTTTCTTGGGACAAATATGGAGTTTGATATGTAGCAGATATGATGGGGACTTTCAGACTTTCACAGTTGTCTTGGGACCTGAGAAATATTTTCCTTTTTTTTTTTTTTTTGGAACAATAAGGACACAACTATTTTTTTCACAACATATTACACCTTCTTTTGATCTGTACATACTGTAGAGGGTGGGTAGGCCAATCCTGTCCTCTTATTCATGGATCAGACTTTTGCACCTAATGGAAAACAACGCACTACCTCCACCAAAGGGATCAGGAAAGGATGTTACAAAGATGACAAAGAAAGTGCAAGCACAACTTCTTGAGCAGGAAACATGTATTGCTACAAAGCAATAAAATAATAGATGCATGAACAATTGTTTTCATAAATGAGTAGGAAGAGAAAGGCCCAAAGTAATCTGAGGTTTCTTGTGGGTCATTTCTTTTTCTTAAAAAAGAAAGAGTGAGTTACATATTGTCCAGACATTTGCTGGCCTAAGCTTTAAAGGGCCTGCGTGCAGAGTATTCACACTGGGATTCTGCTCTTTTCTCTCAATAACATTATTTCAACTATTGAGTTGTGTTGCCACTGGGAAAATACGAACATTTCAACAAAGAAAAATAAATTGCATTTGTGTTCTCACTTCAGCTTCCAGATTCTTGGTGGAGAGGAGCCAGGACAGTGTTTCAAGGTGCTGACTATCTCCTTCCAGCAAAACAGAACAGACGGGACGGTGCTAGGCTGGGACCCTGCACCTAGATGCAAACACATATAAGTCTTGTAGCAGAGTAAGGCTCTTTCCTCCCTGTACCCTCTCTACTCTGAGTACCTTAGATTTCAGAATATGGACATCTAAACACAGCAGCTAGGAGGGAGCCATGGCACATTTGGCTCGTGCATTGCACTGTGTGCTGCTGCAGCTTGAACACTGTCAGCAAAAGCAAGGTTTGCTTCCCTCCTTTGCCACCTGCAACCTCAGAAAAACGCCTCCACCATTTTCAGATGTAGCTTCCCCCAATGCAACAGGAATAATCCCTTCTTCCTGGGCTACAGCTGTATACCAAGGGCTCCACGATGGCCTGACGCTAATACTTCAAGGCATGCAGGTGAGGGGGCTCCACAATTTGCTCCTGTGCATTTGGCATCAGTGGGCCCTGCCACTTTGCCAGCTTCTATAAGATGTGCACAACCACCACATTTGTAAGCACAACCCTAGTGCATATCCACACAAACTGTTCACAGGAGCTAGTTAAATAAAACATGGCATTTGCTGGCTGTAAGCAGTGGAGAGAGGGAGGGTGTGAAACATGAGCCTAATCGGAATTGGGGAGCTGGGGTGAAGAGGGTTACAATCCACATTTACAGAACACTTTCTGAATACCAAAAGCTTTCCTCTTTATAATACAAAAACTTCGTTCACTTTAGTTCACTCGCCATGAATAACGAACTGGGGAATTAAAAGCTTTAAACCTGTTAAAGAAGGAATATTAACTTAAGTATAAATATAGCTGAAATAATCCAGACAGTTTTATGACCTTACACCCCAAATGGAGGTGAAATGCAGAATTCTTTCCCCAGGAATAGTGGTAAACACAGCTAACAGATGGAAGAGCTGAATGGAAATTTCAATAAAGTAGGCCACAAAGAAGTATTTGTAAGTGCAGGGGTGCTCACTTAAAAAAAGGGGGAAAAAAAAGAAGGCTAAAAAATGGAACTTTGTTTTATTTTGATAGAGTGCCAAAACAGTACTGCATTCCTTAAAGAGCAGAATAAAGGAACGAGTTAGACTGGCCTTCTCAACACCTCAGCAAAAGCCCCCATGGGTCTCATTTTGCTAGGATGACTATTTATATGACAGGTAAGGGAATAATTTTGTTGGATTCAGTTACACTAGGCCTCCCTGACCCCTGGGTCAAAAGAGCAAATGCAAAAGTGACAATGTGGATAATTGCCTGTTTAGGATAATGGAATACTGATTGAGGGTCAATTATTATAACACCTGAAAGATAAATGAGCTGATGTGAAAGGTTCAGCAGAGGTAGCAAACAAGAACTGTCTGCATGCACCATGCCATGGCTAATAATGCAGAGTACAGACTGCTGCATTTGATAGCAGGGAAGCACATTTCCTGAGCTGAACTACTAAAGCCGTGCAGTTTCCAAGCCCTAAAATATTTTAGTTAGTAAAACATGTTGTAAAATAGAAATTCAGCACCACTGCCCAAAGCAGCAGGATTAAGGTAATATTATTTAACATGCTACACAACTAATTTCCATTATAGCCCTTGTGCCACATATCTCAGAGCTATTCTTTCTTCTGTCTCCTGAGTGAACTTTCTTCCATTACTACACAGATAAAGAAAAACAAGTTTGACATTTGTATTTCTAAATCCAACCAAAGGGGAAACACCATTCAGGCCATTACTACAGAGAGCCACTGTGGTTCCTATAATTTTTAAAAAACTGAATTTCGTCTATAAAATGCTTTGAAACTTCTGTACATGCGACTGTCTTGGTTGTGTTGTCGTGCATTGCTTTTGCATGGTATGACTCTTGGAATGCTTGGTCCTCACTTGGGGCTTCTTTGTGTTTCCTGTGTCTCACAAAAAACAAAGATCCTTCTTTCCTCCTCTACACATCATGATGGTGCAGGGTTTAGGCTGGAATAAAAGCATCTTCAAGGGTAAAGCACAACTGACTCCTCTTTAGGGTTACAGTCCAATTAGAAGTCAGTCACAATTCTCTCCAGTTTTGACTGGAGAAAAGGAGGCTAAGAGGTGACTTTCACTCTCTACAACCACCTGAAAGAGGTGGTAGCAACATGAGGGTCAATCTCTTCTCCCAGGTAACAAGTGACAGGATGAGAGGAAATGGCCAGGTAAGGTTCAGGTTAGATACTAGGAAAAATTTCTTCACTGAAAGAGTGGTTAAGCACTGGAACAGGTTTCTTGGGGATGTGGTGGAGTCACCAGCCCTGGAAGTGTTAAAAAAATGAGTAGATGTGGCACTTTGCAGTATGGTTTAGTGGGCATGGTGTTACTATGTTGAAGGTTGGACTTGATGATCTTGGAAATCGTTTCCAACCTTAATGATTCAAGTAAGCAGACAGTGAGTGTCCAGACATCTACAAAGCCCACCTTGGTGTGGAAAAATTGTTTCCAGATCATTTGAAATGTCCATCTTCTCACAGCATGAGACAAATGAGCAATAAGAAACACATCTCTGTGAACAGCAGAACTCTGATAAAATGCTCTCAATGTAAATATTCATGTCTCAAAAAGTATGCCACAGCAAAAAGTGTTATTTGGAAAATATTTCACTCAAGTGAGATGAAAAGGACTCAAGAGATCTGCTGCAATAAACCCACAACTCAATGTAAGCCTCTCCCAGTGCTCTTCCATAGTGGCATGAGAGGACCTTGTCTGCTTTTTCTCCTCAGCCTCTGTGTGAACAGGGATCTTGGAAAGAGCAGGAATAAGCATGTCTAGATCTCTGTGACACTGTCAACAGAATACATTAGAATGTAAAACAAATATAAATAAAACAGGCTGCCAAGAAAGTGAATATATGAAACTTTAGCACCTTCAAGGGGACTTGAAGGTGACCATTGCATGAGTATAGAGGTAGGGACATTGCCCAGTTTGGCTGCAACAGTGTGAGTCACTGCTGCCCTGTGCCTTTCTGTTAGATATGATTATCCCTTTGGTTGTTACATGGCTGCTAATCTTCCAAACTCATAAACCTGCATTTTCGCACAAATCTATCTTTTAAAAAAATTCCAGCTATAATGACTATAATGAAGTAGCAAATTAATTTCTCCCTCCATCTCAACAACTGGCATATCACACTCATATATTTCATTTGGACTCATCATATAAGCTGGGAAAAGATGAATGACCAGATCATGAGAGGAACTTGCAGTTGATTCTCATCTCTATTTTATTTGATGGGAATATCACTACCACTTCAATACCATCAGCTGCAGGAAGAGTAATTTTCATGCCAAGCAGGAGTTTCAAATCCACAGTGAAACTCCCTTTTCTACAAGGAAAAGGAGTAAAACTAATCAACTTCATAACAAGCCAAGTGTTCTGCTAGAAACACCCCCTAGTAGGAACAACAAGCATGGAGAGTAAGTCACATGACTTCGGGTAAGAAAACAAAACAAAAAAATCCCAACCCTGGGCTACCGATCAAACACTGTCTCACAGTGACTAATTTCTGACTAGAACCCTACTGCTTTGGTTTTCCTTTCCCTCAGACAAGATGAATCATTGCATGCAGGCTGACAGAAACAGAAGGCATCCTTTTCCTTCAGCTGCCAAACCCCTCACGATTTTCCTGTATGACAAAAGTCCATCTGGCAGTGATGAGAGATTTCTGAAACTAATTGAAGTCTTCAAGGCTTAAAAGATTATTGAAATCTCTTCCACTGTGGGGATAAGCTAGCTCCTATTTCAAATATGATGAATTTTCTATTCCACCGCATTCAGCTTCTGCAGGGAGCATATCCCTCAAATGTTCCACAGCTCAGAAATGCCTCTCATTTTACTCTCAAAGCTATTTATCTTCCTTGAAAATTTCCTACCTCTGTGCTTTTGTTATTTAAAAGTCCTTGTAGCAGTAAAATTGAAACAAACCCGAACCTGTACAAGCTGAGCTTATAGAAAGAGACACACAGTTAAAGAAATAAATCCCATGATATTTCCAGTTCCCATGCAAACATGGTGCTTTTTGTCCCACACATGGGTGCTGGCACTCTGAGAGCCATCTAGCAAAGAGATAAAGTGCAAATTTCACAGAGACCGAAAAGTTCAAGGCAAGGCCCCTTCTTTCTTCCCACCTATGTGTGGGCACTCATGCTGCTACTTAGGCTATCCTAACAAAGCATCCACAAACAAAACTTGTTCCTGAAAATAATTGTGAAGAGCCATGCTGGATATTTCAAATTTTCATAAACTGTGCAAACTGTTAAACACGGGCCTGAATTCTCAGAAATTACAGGAATTGATTGCTACAGCAAAACAGCACAGAGCCCTGCGGAAAGCACCATCATGTTTCGTTCTGTAAAAGTCCCACGGGAGATTCTTGCTCTGAGGCTACTTGTACGACATAATCAAGTCTCCAAGGGCAGCTCTGCGTGACTGCTGTGTAACATCCACCAGGTAAAACTGGAAAGTGACAGTTACAATTACATCTGTCTCTTGAAAGAAATGCTGCTGCTGAACGACTAGAGAACGAGGTGTGAAGCCAACTGATTCATTAGCCCAACTCCACAAATTGCAAAGCAAACTTTCCTGCAATAGTGAGACAAACAGCTTAGCCCCAAAAGAGACCAGCAGTGATTTTGCAAAGCATGAGAGAGTTGGCAGTGCTCTGATTTGGTGCTGCTCCCTTTTAAATAGCCATGCTACCTCCCAGCCTCTTCTAAAACACCACCGTCCTGGAGAAGCAGGGTGTGCAGGTAGCTTGCAAAACCATAAATGTCAATGGTTCTCTCAGAGCTAATACCTGATTCCTCTCTTTATGTTTTGGGAATGTTAGGTCCTGCCTTCTTCTTTCTCAGTCACTATCTGATTAACTTAAGGGAGCTTATGTCCTTATGCTGAGGGCCTCTATAACAGGGATCTGGGGCCACAGGAGCTGCCTCTGAGTGTTGGCAGTTTGGCTGATGTTGATTCCTTGATCAACAGCTCCTTTGCATGGTACAGATGTTACAAATGAGCCATTGGCTAATGTCAGTCTGCTTGCACAGCACAAGCCTCATCAACCTGAGCAAGGTTGAACCTATGGGCCCTTTGGTTCTTAACAGATGGCCACAAGTTCCTTTTCATAGGAGGAAATCTCATCTCGTCCAAATGTCGAAAACCTTTTCCATGTTATCAGGGGAAAAACCAAAACCCTGAAGGTGTCTCTAAAGAGATCAATAGAGGAAAAAGCCCTCCAGAGCAAAGGAAAGGAAATCTGGAGTGATAGCAAGCTAGAAACCTAATGTATAGACAGTTAAGGAAGCAAATGAACCCTTGAGTGTTTCAAATGGAAAAGAATACCTGACCTTTAATTAAGAATGAAAGATTAACATGATCTGTTGTATACAAGATACAGCTCAAGTGAGTAGCTTTGGAAGAAGTTGATAGAAAACATATCTTTGGTAACAGCCAATGTAACTAAGGCAGACCAAGCGCTGAAAAAAACCAGCAGGAAGAAACACCAGACTTTCTCCAAAACAGAAATAAATTCCTAACATTATCCCATCTTCAGCTAACTTACATTGATTGAAAGATGGGAATAAATCAAAATCAAGCAGATCTTTATCAATAAAGAAATGGATAAATCTACTCTCTAAGATGACAAAATTCTGAAGATCATTCATGAGAACTTTACTCATGAGACGTAAAGTCTCAAATTTTGGTGTTTGCTGAGTATGCTGCGAAAAACAATTGATTAGTGTATTTTTAGAGAAGACTTTGCAGAATGATAGAAAAGTAAAAGGGGCTTTTTTCTTTGGTAGCGCGTTGGGAAGATTTCTTCCCAGTAATTATTTTGATACTGTTTGACTTCATTGTAATAGTAATGGTGGCAAGTTTTCGCTTGGATGTTTTGTTTGGTTGTTTGTTTTTTTCATTTCTAAATTATCTCATTTACATTTCAGTGAACAGAAACATCCTTCAGTGTTAAAGTTGAGATGGCAAAAAGGACATTCTAGTAATTAACCTAAGCTCCAAAGTAAACTTACTGGAAGGAACCTAGAAGAAAAAGCTAAAAGCTGATCAGATTATGTATAAGAAAATGAAAAACCATGGTTGAAAAAATATCTTTTTTTCCTGTAGTTTTTGTCACTGATGATTTTTCTCCTGGAAAGAACAGTTTTGCAAGCAGCATCAATGTTATTAAAGATATAACTGAAGCTTCACAGTCTGTGTGATTAAAAACAAACTTACAAGCAGATTCCTAAACAAAAAACATGCTGTATTTATTAAAAAGGACTGAAGTCAAAGCATATCCAGACTGTTTTTAGAATCACTACCACTATTCTACACTTTTTGTCTTTTTCTTTGTGAACAGTTTGATGCTGTTGTTATGCTTAACTACTTACAAAACCATGATAATAATGACAGAGAACACATACTGACTCAAATGATTCTCAAAGACGCCCTCCTATCTCTTATGTGAAACCAGAACACCAACTGCAGGCTGCATTCCACCGTGAGAATTCTCAGTCAACACCACTGCAAATGTACCCCAACAGCTCTCTAAATCTTCATCATAAAAAACCCAGATATATTAATAAAGAGAGATGTCTGGAACAGCATCCCAATTTAGCTTGGCCACTGCACCTTACTATCTGTCATCACTGCTGTCCCCAGGCTCGTTTTGCACAAGAGATTTCCCTCCTCATTCTGAGTCTTAAAACTATGCACCTCACACCTCTCCATCTTCTTCCCAGCCCGTCTTCCATGATCCTTGCATCAATGAGGAACCCAGAAGGCAGGATGGACAAGTGTGACCTAGAAAGGTCTTGCCTTGCTATGGTTGAGAGATGTCAAGAGAATAAACCTGAATGTAACGTGCTGCAGAAGGGAAGTCCTCAAACCAAATTTTCTGTTGTTTTGTGATATCTTATGGATTTAGGGGCTATGATGATTAGGAAAGGAAGAAGGAAGAAGCATGAAACATCACATTTCAGAGGAAGAGCTAAAATGAATATCGATAGGCAAACCCCCTGATTAAAGGGACACTTACAGAAAAGAAGAAACATTAGTTAGCTGTTATAGTGAGTGCCTGAGACTTTCAAGTTCTTAATATACAGATTACAAAGAAGACATCTTTCCTGTGTTCTTCATAAGGTTAATATTTACAGAATTTTAAAAAATGGTGACCTACTCCTGCTGGGATGTGCCATGAAAATTCTGAGAATGTGCAGGAGAGGGAAAAATTAATTAGCAAT
Source organism: Irena cyanogastra (assembly GCA_013397155.1). NCBI lineage: Eukaryota > Metazoa > Chordata > Aves > Passeriformes > Irenidae > Irena > Irena cyanogastra. The sequence goes on along the minus strand of VWZV01017171.1, from coordinate 539,660 downwards.
GAAGTAACAGCAATAGAAAAATCTTCTGAAGGATAGGCTTAAGTTTTCACTGAGAAAAGATGAGGGCTGTTTTTGTCTATCTTTTTCAAAACAGTATCTTCAAATGGTTTCTATAACAAATAGGATATTGTAACATCTGTGATGTGGCTAGTACATGGTCTCCACTGAAGTATCTAAAATGGACAGGAAACTTGAAAATGGTCAGCATGGGTTCCCCAGCCATGCCACAAACCATTTTAAAACCAGCATGCCAAGAGGGACTGAGGTAGGCAGCAACACACTAATTTATACTTCACACATAGCTTAATCTGCCATACCAGAAAATGGATCTTCAGCTTTCCTCTAGGGGTAAAAAAAATCTATTTAAACAATAGTCATTTACTTCAACAGGTCTGTATCAATCCCTTTCCTTATTTACAGAGAAATAAACTGCTTGCTGTTTAGATAATATTCTCTTCAGGGCAGACGTAGCTTATTGGAGCCGCCTGCTGCGAGCCCAGTCCAGCCTGCAAACAATACACTTTAACCAGCTCTACTGCCTTGAAATCTGACAACATAAAGCAAAACACAAATTACTTTCCGAGACTTTCTTCAACTTTCCTCAGCATAGCTGTGAGAGACTTGACCCATTTATAGCAAAAGTGAGACAGATTGAAAGTATGTGTGTGTCAACTGGCTCCTGCAGGGAAAATCCTGGCCATGGGCTGGGCATCCTGTCTAGGAATTTAACCAGCCTCTCACTGAGGTGTGACATATTCTTCCAAGGGACTTTAAATCCATTCACTCAATAAAGTGCACAGAGATAAAACCAGCAGAAGCCAGGAGCAAGAAACCAGTATTTTGTGCCACTCTGTTCTTTCATCACTTTCCATTCACTCACCTCTAACTCACCCTCTCCTGCAGACTTAACTCCATCACAGTGACCAAGTTCAGTGAACTCTTGGGGCAGGCAAAAAAGCCTTGCTCAGTTGCTCTGTGTTTGTCTGCACATGAAAACCTGCTGATGTGGTCAGCCTGCCCTGGAGGAGCTGCCCTCTGTGCCTGCCCATGTCCTGCAGGAATGGCAGGCAGCAGCAAGGCAGTGGCAGTGTCCCACCTCCAGCAGCTCCAGCTGCCACCAACCACTGGAAACATGCCACGGATCAACTCCATGTGAACTGTCTGGTGTGCCTGTCTTTGTTTCATACCATGATCTGAGCCAGGTTGGCAGCTTTAATCATCATTTTTCCTTCCAGCTGGCCTATATTCCCTTACGTTTGAGGCCTCATTCTGGAGCGGTCTTCAGGTTTTGCGAAACCAAACTCTCTCCATGGTTGACACCTCTGCAAGGTGTCTTAGAAAAAAATCCCGGGTTGAAATTTTGGCAGGGCAATGAAAAAGGGGTTGGCCAGGTGGTTTTTGGTTGCATTGGTATTAAATTTTAAAAAAACCAACCAACCAAAAGCAACAATGGCAGGAACAACAACAACTNAATATAGAAATATATAAACATGAAATATATAACAATTAAATATTAAATATATAATAAACATATAATTATTATGTATAATATATATAAATATATTAATATTTTTATTTAAATACGCGTGGATATACATAAATATGTATGTGCATAAAAATCTACTTAATAAAATAAAACCTGAAGTTAAATGGTTTTGCATTTGAAAGAAGTTCTTTAGGCATGTCTTAATCTTTTTTTAACAAACCTGCCATCATATAAGTCAAACCCTTAAATTTTCACAATCTTAAATTCTAATAAAAACAAGAATAAAAGTTTACTAGAAGGTCAAAAACTGTCAAGTGTAAGCAAAAGAAAATACAGAGATGCAGAAGCAGGAGAAAGGTCAAGTGCTTCTGAAAATATTCAGGTACTGTACCTCCAAGTGTATTGCAGCAGTAGGTGACTGGTTACTGCTGTTTTATTTAATAAGACTCCACATAAATTCCAGCTGCTAACCATGTGATAAGTCCATCTCAGAACAGAAGGGCTTCTATTCTCCTGCCACACTATGATCCAGACTTCCACCCACCTCACTGGGAATTACAGTCGTACTGAGGGCTGATCCCGTGGACCGTTTTCCTGTGTTCACATTTGATTATAATGCGTGAGCTGTGTGAATGAACAATCTTAGGATTTAGGGAGAAAACCACCTCATTTTATGTAACCCTATATGTGGTATGGTAATAATTCTGGGGCTTGACTGCACAGCAATTTTCTCAGTGCTTTAATGCAGTGATGGCACTTTTTTGAAACAAAGAGAGGGGGAAAAAGGAAAGAAAATGCACACAGGAAGAAGAAGAATGAGATTAAAAGATTATTTATAATTTCTGACTTTTTCTTCCCTTGCCCCTTCCCTCATTCTCTTTTTCCATTGTATTCCAGTTACCTTGCTGCTTAATACATAACTCTTCAACCTGTATTAAGCGTTCAGTACTTTCCAAAATGCTGAGGGCCCTAAATTTCCAGCTTTTTCTGTCAATTTTACAAAGGAAAAAATATCTTTTTTTCTGGGCAGACTGCGCAGCTGTTCTGTAACTCCTATGGCAGTGTCAAGTGGTGGTAGGTTCTGCCATCCAAACAAGTATTTTCCTGTGCAAGGAGGAGGAGGAGGAAGAGGAGGAGGAGAGGAAGGAGGAGGAGGAGGAGGAGG